>CM052550.1:59280643-59309108 GCA_028533065.1 Trachops cirrhosus
AATCCCACCAACAGTGCACTCGGGTCCCTTTTTCTCCACAACCTCTCCAACACTTGTTGACTGTTGTTTTATTTATTATGGCCAATCTGACTGGTGTGAAGTGGTACCTCATTGTGGTTTTAATTTGCATCTCTCTGATAGCTAGTGATATCCATAGAACATTCTTGAAATAGCTACAGTTATGTCTCAAGGACATCGAACACCTCCTCTCCCACTCAAAAAGGCTACCACCCCCTCCCCTGCCACTCTGGTTTCTTTTCTCTTACTTCTGCGTGCCGTATGGGAGCCTGCTCAGCGACCGCCTGCCCTAGTCCTGTGCTCGGGGGGCCATCGCAGGTGCTTGCGAATTCCGTCCATCACTCAGATCGCCTGTGCTGAGCCCAGGCTGGTTTTTTCAGTGTGCAGAACTGAGTATAATCTGGTTTCTGTCACTGCATAACCGGGAAACTAGGATATACAACCAAGCAAAAGTATACGTGTTCGTATCAGCTACACGGAGGATAGAAGAGCTCGGGCGGCTGAGGGATCGAAGAGGCTCACAGAACAGATGGCAATGAGGTCAGGCCACTTGGAACCTCAAGAAAGGCCACTCGCAGCCAGAGACACGGCGCTGTGGGGAAAGCGTCAGCGCACGAGAGCTTGTTTGCACAACCGCAGGCAGGTCTGGGCGGCTGAACACAGAGGGCGTGAGGCAGAGCGAGAAGAGGTGGGTTTGGATCGTGGAGGGTCAGGAATGTCGTGCTGCAAACCCTCAAACCCTGGGCTGCTTTTTACCGGCAGCGGAGAGACAAGCCAAGATGGCAGTGGGGTAACGGTGTGACCCAAGCCGGGGTCTGGAAGGCACATTCTGCCTACCGGACGGATAAAACATTAGAGGGGAAAGAAACTGCAGGAAGGCCCTGGCCGGGTAGCTCAGTGGGTTAGAGCATCATCCCAGTATGCCAAAGTTGTGGGTTCGATTCCTGGTCAGGGCACATACAAGAAATAATCAGTGAATGCTTTAATAAGTAGAACAATAAATCGATGTTTCTCTCTCTCTCTCCCTCCCTCCCCCTCTCCCTTCCTCTCTCTCAAATCAATAAATTTTTTTAAAAAGAAACTGCAAAATGTTAAACTGAACTCAGTAAAATTGTATCAAGGATCATTGATTGCATCATTAGGCCAGTTTCTGAGGACATTAAAATCGGAGTCCATGCCTCTGATTTATCCAAGAGAGGGCAGACACGTCTGGCGTTCGGCCATGGATCTGTTTCCAATCGAGGATCTGGGGCAGACTTGTCCCCAGGCTGGGGCTGGGTGTTGGTGCACAGAGGGTGAGTTAAACAGGGAAAGGGAATGCGTTACTGAGAGCTCAGCTTAACATTTATGCTGACAGGCAGCATCTCAGTAAGGAACCTGCTGAAACCCCATCAGAATTCACGAACAATAGCAGTAACTTGCCCTGGCCGGGTGGCTCAGTTGGTCGGAGCATCGTCCCGTGATCAGAAAGGTTGCAGGTTCGATCCCAGTCGGGGCAGGCACGGGAGGCCGCCGACAGAGGTTTATGTCTCTTTTCCCCACCCCTCTCTCTCCCCCTCCCTCCCTCTCTCTGAAATTCATGAACATACTCAAGTGAGAATTTTAAAAATGTATTAAGACATCTTTGTGTCATGCTCCTTTAAAAAAATAGCAATGACCGGAGTCCCTGATTTGTGCCCATTTGAACAGCCGGGGTGGAAGGTATTTTTTGAGAAAGTGGGTTCAGATACATTCAGCTCCTCACCCAGGTCTGCACACGGTGGGGCGAAAGCAGGCTTCCGGTTGTGAGTCCGAGGAACACAGAGTTTCCCCTTGCGTTATTACGTATTACTCATTGTATCCTTTCCCCTTGCGTTATTACGTATTAATCATTGTATCCTTTCCCCTTGCGTTATTATGTATTACTCATCGTATCATTTCCCACACCAGCCACAGTGGGAGCCCACCTTGGCCCCACATTGTATATTTGAGTGTGGGGGCCAAGACTGAACCCCAAATCTGCCCGACCTCAAAGGAACTGGATGGAGAAGGAGACTCGGGCTTGAGAGAGAAGAATGGGAACCCGGCAGGCGGGGGGTGTCAGAGGGCTGAGGCAGGACGGTGGGGACCACCAGGGCCCGACCTCACCCTCCCCGGGGGGGTGGCCCTGTGGGGTGCGAGGCCTGGGACGCAGCCCCCGCAGGGTGCCGGCCCCTGTGAGGTCTGCCTGAGCTGCTGGTTCACTCTCCAGGCGGATGGGGGCCTCCCTGTTTTTTTCTTTTTGTTCGTTTATTCCTCCTAGCCAGGTACTTGATCCCCAAACACCCCCATGTATTCCCTTCCGTGACTGCTACATGACACACGGAAGCCGTTTTGTTATCTCGGATAGTGTCTGTTCAGGCCCGAGATCCCCGCCCGCCCCCCGAGAGGCGGCTTTAATTTGCCTGCGGCTGGGCTGAGAACCGGGGCTTTTACAGCTCCCAGGATGGTTCTAATGCGCAGCCAAGAACCACTGCTTCCTCCGGCCAGTGGGGCCACAGAGTCTCCTGGGAACGATCTCCGATCTCCGATGTTGTCTCAAACGGAAGCGGAGACTCTTCCTGGGGAAACGATGGGGCATGAGCAGCGAACCAGACCAGGCGCCGGAGCCGAAGGGCAGGCCGGGCCGTGGCCCTGGGCTCTCCCTGAATGTAGCCTCAGGTGCGTCAGTAACTGACAGCCGGTGTCCTGAGGCCCACGGAGGAGAACCCACTTCAGTGCCCGAGAGAGTCGTGGCAGCGAGGCCGTAAGATGGACTTTGCCCTGCCTGGGTGGCTCAGTGGTTGGGGCGTCGTCCCATACACCGAGAGGTTGTGGGTTCGATCCCTGGTCACGGTGTGTATGGGAGGCAACCGATTAACCTCTCTCTCCCTCTCTCTCTCTCTTTCTCTCTCTCCCTCCCTCCTCTCTCCCCTTCCCTCTCTCTCTCTCTCCCCCTTCCTCTTGCTCTAAAATCAATAAACATACCCTTGGGTGAGGATTAAGCAAAAAAAAAAAAAAAAAAAGATGGACCTTTAAGGACGAGTGGAAATTTTCCACGTGGTAAAGAGACCACGAAACACCCCGAGCGGAGGGGACAGAACACAGAGGGTCCAGGACTGCGCACAGCGAGGTCCCCGGGCTGGCGAAGGGGCCACTGCGAGCGGCATTGCCCTCGCAGGGGAAGGGCTGGGCCCCGGGAGTCTCTTTCCTCGGGAGAAAGGAGTCACTTAGTAGAGTGAGTTCGGGAGGCAGGATCGATGCCTCGAGGGAGGAAGAGAGGGAGCCTCGGGGAGCAGCCCCCCTGCAAGTGTCGCCCCTGGGGCTCACCTGTCGGCCTGCGGGGGGCGTGGTGGTGGCAGGGAGCAGCAGCAGCTGGAAGGCCGTGGTGCACGGCTTCTACTGTAGCTTTTAAGGAGCACGACGTAGCTGTTTGTTCATCTGCGTCCCGCTGTTATTAGACGAGTGGAATTGCTGTGCATCTGGAAGGGCCCCTGGAAGGTCCAGGGGTTGTCCCCGTTCGGGCCGCCGTCCAGGAATTCTCTGTACTGGACCCCGCCGTTCATACCACCCGTGTCTCTCTGTGTGATCTGCACTGGCTTTGACTTTGAGTCTTGTTCTCCCAGGAAGACTGCGGGGGGAGTTGGGGTTAGGAAATAAAACGTGCAATAGTCATCACGGCCCCTTTCTGACCTGTAACGAGACCCTGGAGGGCGGCCCAGCAGCGGGCCGTGTAGGGCTCGTGAAACACGGCCAGTGGGGCTGCAGAGGCTGCCCCGTCCCAGGCAGAGCGGGAGTCCGGGGGCCCGGGAAGCCCGGGGTGGCCACACCAGGAACGGGACTCATCAGCAAGAGGAGACCTGTTCTGAAAACCTTGGAGGAGAGACTCTTGGTTATCGAGTCGGGGACAGATGCTATGATCAAGCTGCAGAGGCCGGTCTGGTAACATCAGTTTGCTGGAGACCAGAAAGAACGGTAGCGGCTCCTCAGAAGGATTTTATGAACGGGAAAAGCCACACCTTACATTTGGGAGGGAGTTCTGGACGCGGCCGCCTCCTGGATGGGTAGTGCTTGATACCCAAGAACAAAGGGGTGTGCAGTTCGCTCAGAAGAGCAGAATCCCTCACCAAATGTCCTGCCTGGGGCAGGCGGAGCCTGCCGTGGAGAACGGGGGGTGCGCTCTTTGTGCCGGGAGCATGGAGACATTTTCCGAGACACCCAGACTGTGAACTCCGGTTTCTCTGTCTCATCTCTTGATAGCAACTCCCTTTTCCGTGGTTTGCCTGATTTTGTCGATGGGCAGCGTCATTTCCTCACACGCCCTGGAGGGAACTGGCGGGGACTTACACTGGTAGTTGTCCCACGGGAAGAAGTACAGACTGTCCCAGGACTCCTGTCGTGGCCGGAACAAACCGACCAACCAAGAAAAGCTCGCAGGAAGGATCCAGGTGGCACGTGGCGGTGAAGACCCAGCGTAGTAGAGCCGTCGGAACAGGCCGAGGATTTGACAGTGAGGAATATTTCACGGGCCTTTTGGAAATGAGGGAAGTTTGTTTTTAAACGGTGACAAGATCTTAAAGACGCCCCGGAGGTGCAGACTTTTTGCGACGCCCGTTTCCTAGTCCCTCCAGATCTGAACGTTTTTTTTCCCCAAAGCGGTTGCCTTCCAAGAACAATCTCAGCATTGTGGGAAGAGAACGTATTGGACGTTTCAGTGCTGCGTGTCTTGGGGGAAACAGCCTGTCTTTGAGGTCAGATAAAGGAGTCGAAATGCTTTCTGGCATTTTATAGCTGTTTCAACAGAGCAAACACTCGCAGATTGGGAAGACGGGGGGCAACAGCGGTCTGAAGGGTCCCATCTGAATTTCCCCTGGGCCCGTCAATGTTTTGGGAATGGTCACCGGGTCACGGCCCTTCTAGATGTCTCTTTCCACGGCCCGGAAGACATTTGCCTCTCTGTGTGTGTCTGGAAATCCGCCAGGTTTTATTTTGTGCGCTGCTGTTCCTTGTACAGGAGGACTCTGACTGTCTGTCTAAATTCAGCAGCCGAGCCTTGCCAAACTCAGGGTCAAGTTCAAGTGTGATTGCCTCTGACCCCTGCAGTTCCCCAGTTTGGAACCTGCAAAGCCTTCGGGTGCCCGTCCTGGCTGGCTGACACCACCTGGGCCCTCCGCCTCTGTCTCTGTCTCTCTTTTGCCCTCCATCAACCAAGAGGCAAAACTCACTCTCTGCACTAGTTTCTACATCCATTATTACCAAGTATTTGGCAAACTTTTTTTTAAATTAAAAAAAAATTTGTTGATTGATTTTTACAGGGAGGAAAGGAAAAAGAAACATCAATTTGTTGTTCCACTTATTGATGCATCCATTGGTTGATTCTTGTATGTGCCTTGACTGGGATTCGAACCTACAACTTTTTGGTGCATTGAGATGATGCTCTAAGCAGCTGAGCTACCCAGCCAGGGCCGTGGCAAATTTTTAAAGCAAGACCATAGAATCAGGGGTCACGGCAAAGGCATCCAGCGTACCTTCTTGTATTGCGGTCGCCTGGTCCCTGCAAAGCAAGACCATAGAATCAGGGGTCACGGCAAAGGCATCCAGCGTACCTTCTTGTATTGCGGTCGCCTGGTCCCTGCTCTCCTTGCCCTCATCCTTCCTCCCCTTCCTTTCCTCACGCTTTGGGGGAAGACTCTCTTTTAGTTCCTCATGCTCCTCTCAGAGTCCAGAGTTGTTACTCACAGTCTCCGCGCCTCACAGCCACTTTTTGTGTTCCCTGGAAGGATCCTCTTCTACAAAAGCGTTAATGAACAAAATCTATTTCCCTGAGCAGTTCACACTCCTCTCCAAGGAGGAGCATTTCACTGCGCGTGCACAGAGAACAGCTTCAAGACCCACTTCAGATACTTTGTTTTCCAAAGACTTCTTTGGGACAGCCCAGCCCTGGGGACATCCGTCTCCACGGTCACCCTGGCTTCACCAGCTCCTCTTTCCTGACCCGCTTCCCAATGTCAACTTCAGACGCCTCTTCCCTCCGTGCCCCCGCTTTGGCTCCGCCTCCTTGACCTGTAAGCCAATCAGGAGCTCAGTGGACCGGAGCCCTTTGCTGCAGTAGGTTACCCCGCCTGTCGTAATGAAGCTGCAGAAGCAGAAATAGCCATTTTTCCCGTTGTAGGTGATTAAACCCCTCGGCTGAGCCGTGCTCAGCATGCTGGCTGAGTGGTTTTGGTCATACGGCCCGTTCTGAAAGGACTCTGCCTTTGTCGTGTTTGTTTTTCTTCCGAAGGTGTCCCTTGGCCCACGGTGAGGTGGGTGAAGCGAGGGGGACCTCTGGGTAACGACGTCTCCCTGCTTGTCAATGGGTCCCTGTGGCTGCAGAACGTGTCCCCCGGAAACAGAGGAACCTACGTCTGCAGGGCCACCAACGCGCTCGGGAAGGCGACGGCGACATCGGTCCTGAGCCTCCTGGGTAAGCAAGCGTCCGCTGGGGGCAGGTCTTCAAGGGCTTCCCAGCTGACCCATGTGTAGCCTCTGGAGCTGAGTCAACGCAATGGACCTGGCGTGGTTTTTAACTATTCACTAAGTGCTCTTCTCTGACAAAGCTGCAACTTTCTGCCTAACGCCTTCTCTGGGAGGTACACGTTCCTGCCCAGATTCAGGATCCTTTACCTGCTGCGTCCACACCGGCCTCACTCCAGACCCCACCTGCAGCCTGACCTGACATGCCTTCCCCCCCCGCCGCCCCGCTCGCTGGGCAGCCCCAGCCTTATTCCTTCCTTCTCCCCTCTGCCCTCAGGGGCCCCTTGCCCCTCCGTCTCCTGTGATGCCACTTGCTCCTTCCATGTGGACATGTTTTCAATAGAAAATTCACTCCCTTAGGAAGCCCGCGGAGCTCACATCCCAAATGGGCATGGGTGTGTGTGCTCACACAGGTGTGAGAGTCCAGTTTCAACACTCTTGCCGATATGAGGAGAGGGAAGATTGGCTCTGAGTTCTGGAATCAATTCTTTCCTGTTTTTTTTCTTCTTGCCACAAATTTTATTTTCCGTATGCGCTAACTTACTTACAGCGCAGTGCTTGGTACGAAGAACCTAATCTGAGTACTTCAAGCTTGCAAAACTCCTCGGGAGGCCAAGCGAGAGAGGCAGCATTAAGAAAATCAGCCATTCTGCAATGACGGGTAGTCAGTACTGAGGGTCTCAGCTCCTTGTAGCTCAAAAGCAGGTGAATCCAGGATGCACAGACATGATTTTGGAGCCCATGCTACATTATACCGACTATGCAGGAACAATAGTGGCTGCATCATTGCAACCTTTGGACTCTTGAGCAGGTGCCCCTCATTTGCAGAATACATCCCACAGAATATAACTCCTCGGACTGGGATCAAGAAGCAGAGTGTCTAGGCTTCCGGTTCTCGGGGTACAGGGAGAGCAGTGGCTGTCAATCAACAACCCACCCCTTGTGATTTATGGCATCATTGTCTAGGGGTATTTATGTGACATACAGGGGCCGGCACCCAAAAAAGCGCTCCTTTGTAACTACAAAGCCTTTTATTACAAAATCATTCCGTGACACAACAGCGTCACACTCAAGCACACCGTAGGACATGACAGGTGACATGTTCAAATGAAAACTATAAATCGTGACACCCATATGATCGCCCGACCGACCACACTCAAGCTGGCGCTACTTCTGCGGGGCCCTGCATTTCTTCTTCTCTCTCAGGCACAATATGACCGTTGTCACATGCACTGTTATCCATTCATTCCTCGTGTCTCAGTCCGTTCTGGCGGCTGTAACAAAACACCGTGCACCAGGCGGCTTGTACACGCCGGACATTTATTTCTCATGGTTCTGGGGGCTGAAAGTCCAAGATCAAGACGCCAGCAGATCCGTGCCTGGTGAGAGCTGGCTTCCTGGGTCAGAGTCCCCATCTCTGGGCTGCGTCCTCAGGTGGCGGAAGGAGAGAGGGGGATCCCTGGGGCCCAATCCTACTCGTGGGGGCTCCAGCTTCAGAGCCCCGTCACCTCCCAACAGCCCCACCTCCCGAGACCAACACCCTGGGTGTAAGTAAAAATCATCTGATTCACGAGATGAACACGGGGATTAAATGAAAAATGGAGGTTACCGTGCCTGATTCCGTACCTGCCACCGGGAAGGTTCTCCATAAACTTGGATATTTATAAAAATTGTTTGAGATAAACAGTAACACTGGGCCCCACTAAAAAACACACAGCACCCTGCTTTGCAAAAGGTGCCACCTGCAGCTTAGGACGGAAATGCCAGCCTCGGGAGGAACAACTGGAGAACACGCTGAATCCCTCAGCGGCGGCGGGAAGGGCCGGCGACACAGCTGGTAGCTATAACGGCGGTGACGGTGGCAGGAGAGTGGTGCCTTCTGTGATCACACACAGATCCGCCCTCATCACGTCCCAGCTCATCTTCCTCCCGCGCGTCAAAGGGGCGGGAAAGGCTGTTGGCAGTGGGCGGAGAATGCCAGAGCCGTAACTTTGGAGGGCGGGTGATCGGCTTCCGCTTCCCTGAAGGCCACGCCCATTTCTACCTCTCTGTTGTCCTCCTGGAGAATCGTTTGTGCCGAGGCAGGACTGACCTGAGGTTTAGAGTCAGCGTCCGTGGAGAAGGAAGAAGGGGTGGCAATGCCTCTTTGACCTTCCTACTCAAGCCCTAGCCCTTGCTGAGGCATCTTCCATTTCTCCACCTGATCCACTTTTTTTAAATCCTCACCTGAGGTTATGTTTATTGATTTTACAGAGAGAGGAAGTGTGGGTGGGGGGAGAGAGAGAGAGAAAGAAAAGAGAGAAATATCAATCAGTTGGTTGCCTCCTGTATGTACCCTGATCGGGGATCGAACCCACAACCTTCTGGTGTGCGGGATGATGCTCCAACCATCTGAGCCACCCGGGCGGCGGCCTGATCCCGTCTGAGGAGTCGAACCCGGCTGGAACACCCAGGAGAGGCCGTTCTCCCCGCCCTCCTGGCTCTGCTGGAGAAAGCTGGGGAGGTTCCCGAGCACCTCCTCCCTCCCCCTGGGGTTTTCCTGGCGGGTCCAGCTGGCCTACCAGAGCCCCGTCCCAGGCCGCGGTCCAAGGGTCCCCTCCTGGCCGCCACTCACACCAGTTATTGCACTAAGTTCGTTGGGGGAAATGGGATTGGAAGGACCCCCTTGCCCTCCATGACGGCTGGCTCTCTGCGTGCTGCTCAAAGAAACAGGCGGGCAGCTCGGCAGAAATCAGCCTGCGGTGGCCCTTGGCCATGTCCTGTCCAGCCCAATGTCATGTCTCGTGTGGGGCTGTCGTGACATTGCACTTCCTTCCTGCAGAGCCTTTTTGGAAGCTTGGTAACTGGACACTGTGCTCTGCCACCTGTGGCCGCGCGGGAGGCCGAGTGCAGAGACCCCAGTGTGTGATGGCCAGCGGGCAGGGCGTGAGCGAGGCCCTCTGCGGCCACCTCCAGAAGCCCCGCGCTGGGTTTCAGCCCTGTCACATCCGGGACTGCCCCTCGAGGTACGTGGAGCCCCTCTTCCCGTCTCATCAGTACTGGGTATTTTTTTAGATTTTATTTTTTTTACAGAGAGAGGAAGGGAGGGAGAAAAAGGGAGAGAGACACATCAATGTGTGGTTGTCTCTTGTGCACCCCCTACTGGGGACCTGGCCTGCAACCCAGGCAGGTGCCTTGACTGGGAATTGAACTGGCGACCCTGTGGTTTGCAGGCTGGTGCTCAATCCACGGAGCCACACCAGCCAGGGCTGGGTTGTTGCTTATTTTAAAAAGCACCGTAATTCGGCTCTGTGCCAGGCATTCTGCTGGGAGACTCCTGTGGCTCACGTCACAAGCGCCTGGGAGGTCGGTGTGGCCGGTTCTCCGTGTGACCGATGGGAAACTCCCTGAGGTCCCGCAGTCTGGTTTCAGAGCCTCTGCCCGTAGTCCCTCCCCAGAATCGGCGTCCTGCCGCCCGGGGGTGCTGTCTGCTCCTTACAATCATTATCATAAAGCTGAGCTTGGGGGCTTCCTAGCGTGCTCTGTAGTTCCCCAGAGCCCAATCCTGGAGGTAAAGCCGCAGACAACCTTTCTATGTAATCGATGACACAAATCAAAACATGTTTAAAAGCTCCTAAAATCAAACTCATGCTCAACCCCCCTGCCACCTGACCAGTCCCCGGCGCCTTCCAGACGCCCCCTTGTTCTCCCGCGTCCATCCATTCTCATCCACTTCTGCTGTCACCCTGGGGTCCGAGCCAGCATCGTTCTGGGGGGCTCCTGATTCCCCTCTCCCTCCCTGGAGGGTGTTTTCCACTCTGTGAGCAGAATTGTCTTTGCAAGCACAGTTTTGTCATGATTTCACCCCCTCGTGTCTAAGAGGAGTGCCTGGCACATGACAGGGGCTCAGCGAATATTTGCTGACCGGTAGAATAAATGCATGAGAGACTCAAGATCCCTCCGTGCTTGGGCCTCGGGCTTCTCATCGCTTCTCTCTCCCAGCCTGGTTATCTGAACTCCACCTGCACTGGTTTTGTTTTGTTTTGTTTTGTTTTTTTGTCCCTTAGATATACCGTTCTCCCTCCTGACTCAGAGCCTTTGCACATTCTGTTCCCTCTACCTAGAACACTGTTCCCCCTCTTTTCCCATAGTTATTTCTCTGCATCTGTTTTTCTGGGAAACCTTCTCTGACTTCCACCCTCCAGCCTAAAGCAAGACTCTGTGCTCTATGTTTTTTTATGTTTCCTCGTCGTTGTTCTTCGAAGCTCTTACTGCAGTCGGTCTGTCTCGGTCTCCCACTGGGCTGTCATTTCTGTGACAGCAGATCCATGGCTGTTTGGCTCCATGCTCTATCCCTGGCTCTCGGCACAATGCTGGCCCCAGGCTGCACTCTCTAAAAATATGCGTGGAGGGAATGAATGAATGATCCCATAGCCTAGTCCCTAGCAGATAGCTGACCAAATATCTGGCACCCAAATCCACAAAACACTAATAATTCAAAAATAATAGTTGCATTTACTGAGTGCGAACCTACGAGGCGGGTACTATCGCCCCTGTGTTACGGAGGAGGAAACGGAGGTGTGTTTAATGCTATCCCGTCCCTGCCCTGTCATACCCAGAACAGATGACAGAGCTCGTCGACCCCTGGGCCCCTCTACGTGGAGGGGGAGGGGTCTTCACAAGCCTGTGGATCTCTTCTCAGAACACGGGTTTTTAGATCTGTAAAAGAAAATGTTTTTTGTTCCAAAGAAAGCCAGTGATATGGAATCCAGTTCTAAACTACTAAAAAAACGTGTGATGTCGCCCTGGCTGCTGTAGCTCAGTGGATTGAGTGAGGGCTGAGAACCAAAGGGTTGCCAATTCGATTCCCAGTCAGGGCACATGCCTGGGTTGCAGGGCACATGCCAGGTCCCTCATGGGGGCGCGTGAGAGGAAACCACACATGATGTTTCTCTTTCTCTCTTTCTCCTTCCCTTCCCTTCTCTCTAAAAATAAAAAAATCTTTTAAAAAAATTAAAAAAAATGTGTGATGTCATAGGGGAGTCGCTTCTCCAGGAACACCTTAAAGATGAAGCCTCAGTGGCACATTACTTCTGAAATGGTGATGGGCATAAAGGATGTTTGGAGGCACCCGCCTTGACCCCGATGTCCCGTAACTGTAGCTGTTGGTATAAAATCACGGGTTTTGCCGACATTCCTGTGCTTTGGGCCGTTCAGTTTTATGATTGAGGGAAATGTGCCATTGCCATTCGAGCTGCGTGACAAAGATGTCATTCCTCCCCATCCGTGTCCGTGGTCCCCTTGGAGAAGCTCAGGTTCCAGGCCTCGGGTTAGGGTCCCCCCACCCCCCACCCTGAGATCCTGGGTGCAGCTCAGACACCTTCTGGGACAGGGCGCCCGGTGCCTCACGGTGTGACCACTCAGTTGTGTGACCCTCGGGTCACACAGACCCCAGCTTTGCTGGCTTGTGACTTAGACGACCACAGCCAAGCTGATTAACCCCGTGGACACTGGTGTCTCCCCGATAAGAATGGGAAGAATGTGACGATTATGTAAGATAATGTGTGACTCGCTCGATGAGCAAACAGCATATAGTGGCTTTAAAAATAGTATTTTCTCCCGTTTGGTTTCAATGCGTCAGAATCCGCCTTTTTGACACTTCCACCTGATTTTGCCCCTGCCCCACCCTCGGGCCACACGGGTTTCCTGCACTTGCTGACGGCTCTGCCCCAGCCCCGCGCCGGCCATCTCTCCTCGGTGACGCCAGGCCTCCCTGAGTGAGAGGAAGTCTGAGAACAAGGCCCGACGTCGCCCGTGTCGCGGGCGCTTCCCGCAGAGGCCGGACACGCGCTCCCCGTCCTCACTGAGCTCCCGTAGTTTTCGTCCCCAGGTGGTTCGCCAGCTCGTGGTCCGAGTGCTCTGCGTCCTGCGGCGAAGGAGTCCGCGTGCGGCGCGTGGCGTGTAAGCGCACGAAGGCCAGCGGCTCCGTGTGGGCGCTGCCCGCGGCGGCGTGCGACCCCAAAGGCAGGCCTCCCGGGAGAAGACCGTGCGCCAGCCAGCCGTGCGTCGTCGAACCGGGGGGCCAGGTAAAGTTCAAGGGGCTCCTGTTGGACAGCGTGCCCATTGTCATTACCCCGTCTCTAATAGACGTCCACGTTTTTTATTTTTCAGTGACACGTGACCGTCAGTGTTCGTCTGTGTCAGTGTCACGTGCACAGCACAGCGGTTAGACAGCCCTGTACTTTACACAGTGATCCCCCGGATTTGCACTACCCACCTGCCCCCCACACACAGTTATTACACATTATTGACTCTATGCCCTGTGCTGAAACTTTCAACTTCTGTAGCTACCGATTGTACTTCTCAATCCCCTCACTTTTTTTTTTTTTTTTACCAACCGCCCCTGGCAACCATCAGCCTGTTCTCTGTATCTGCGAGTCCGTTTCTATTTTGTGTGTTCGTTTATTTTGTTCTTTAGATTCCGCATGTAGGTGAAATCATCTAATGCATTTTTAAAAAAAAATTTTGGGGTGGAATCTGATCCGTCTCTAAAACGAATGTGTGTGTCTGATGTCCGGGGTCATATTTGGAAATCGCAGGGCCTCTGGCTTTCCGTACGAAGGTACGCCGAGGCTGGGACCTTTGGCCACAGAAGCTGCGAGGTGGCCTGGTGTGGGGCGGCAGAGCGGTGCGGGCTTCGAGGAAAGGATCGAAGAGCGCGAGCGACTTGGGCAGCGGAGCGCAGAACCCATGTCCCAAAGGCCGCCTGAACTAATTTTGCAAGAAAAGTATTTGGAAACAATTTTAAAGCACTGTGTAGGGAGCTAGATCAGTCTTCTAGGATGACCTTAGCAACATACCGCAGACCAGGCACCTTCAACAACAGGAATTTATTTTCCCACTGTTCTGGAGGCTGCAAGTCCAAGATCACGGTGCTGTTGGGGCCGTTTGGGTGCGGCCTGTCTCCCTCTCTCTGACCTGTAGGTGGCAGGCGTGAGCTCACAGGGTGGTGCGGCCTGTCTCCCTCTCTCTGGCCTGTAGGTGGCAGGCGCGAGCTCACAGGGTTGTGTCCCTGCGCTGTGCTTCCCTTCCAGTGCCCTGGACAGTGCCTGGGCCGAGCCAAGAGGATACAGCAGCATCCCGTGGTCTGTCCGCACGGCAGCTCCGACTCCCGCTGTGACGACGGAAGAAGCAGGTAGCGCCCCGCCCCAGCGCACCGCACGGCCCCTCCCACCGCCTCAGCCAGGGCCAGGTCCAGCTGAGGACCTGTCTGCCATCTCCCCTCATGGCCAGTTCCTAGTAAATCACGGTTTCTCACAGCCATCCTCAATGGTGTGCGTTACACCGGAAAGAATTAATGCGTGCTACTGATGGTTACACAGTATGTGGATGTTGAACGTCCAGAGACTCGCCAAAGAGAAAAAAAGAGGGCCTTTGAGAATAGACAGGTATTTTCTTGCTCGGTACACAAAGTCGGTCCAGCCTAGCAATATTTAATTTAAGTTTACAGATTCGACCTTCTAATGTCAGTGAGCTGCTTTACTCCTCTGTTTGGTTAGGGTGTGGGTGCAGGGGTTTAGCAGAGAATGAAATACACTTACCTTGCTCCGGGGCTTACATGAGATAGGAGTCTGCTTTTCTCTTGTATCGAGTCTGAGCTGGTGGGTGATTTGGAGTGAGGAGCTTCGCTGCGTGGACTTGCCTGGAGACCCAGGCTCCTTCTGTCTGGCGTCACTGTTGTCCCGGAGGCGTGTGCCCCAGCCAGAGGACCGTAAGGAGAGAGTCTCAAGGACACCCTAAGGAGCCAATTTAGACTTCTTTCTCTGGCCGGGTGACCTTCGGCGCTTTGCTCCTGCCCTGCAAAGTGGGGAGCCGCGTGCACGTGTGGTTGGGAAGTTCTGATTGGTTCGCTTAAGCAGCCTGGGTCGTAGAAGACGCCCAGCCCACCCCTCGCTGCTGCTCCTTCACATGCAAGTCTTGCTGGAGAACATGAGGCGACCTTGACCTTTGGCTCCGTTACCATCTTGAGCCTTCAGTCAGGTTTGGCAATGTCACGTCGGCCGTGGGTCCTGTCCCCCACAACACAGCTGGTTCAAGCCAGAGCCTTCCTCCTCAGATGGAAAATGTTCGCAACAGCTGCCCGCCCTCTTAGCAGACGGGCCCCTTCCCTGTCTCTCGGAGAGGATGGAGACGGCAGGCAGACTGACGTGCTGTCCAGATGTTTTCCGTTGCCTCCTCGAAGATGCGTGTACGACGCAAAGCCCTACGTGGGTGGGGCTCGCTTTTTAACCTACCAGACATGTGTTTCGGAAACTTCCTTCTTCTGCTGATCAATACATGATAGACATTTCCCCATCTTAATACATCAGATTCCATTTATTCATTCATTTATTTATTTTTTATTTTTAGACAGAGGGGAAGGGAGGGAGAAAGAGAGGTATAGAAGCATCAATGTGTGGGTGCCTCTCTTGCGCCCCCTACTGGGGACCTGGTCTGAAACACAGGCAGGTGCCTTGACTGGGAATCGAACCGGTGACCCTTTGGTTCACAGGCTGGGGCTCAATCCACTGAACCACACCAGCCAGGGCAGTTTATTCTTTTTAATTGCTCTTAATGTTGCTTTATTCCATTGCTGTGGCCATCTGATTATTTGAGATTTGTTTGCTATTACAAACAAATGCTTTAGTAAACGTCTGGAATGTATATCTTTATGCACAAAGAGTAATATTCTTATAGGGCAGACTTTGGGTATGAAAATTAATTGCCAGGCATGTTCATTTTGATACTAGATGACCATCAAAATGTCTATACCAACAGTATGTAAGGTCCTCCACCTTTGCCATCCATGTAACATAGGTTTTCCAGCGTTTTAAACATTTTTTAAATCCTCACTGGAGGATATGTGTGTAGATTTTAGAGAGAGGAAGGGAGGGAAGAGAGAGAAACATTGATGTGAGAGAGAAGCTTTGATTGGTGGCCTCCCCTACACATCCCAGTGGGAATCGAACCCACAACCCAGGTGTGTGCCCTGACCGGGGATCAAACCCACAACCTTTCAGTGTACCAGACGACGCTCCAGGCAGCCGAGCCCCCCGGCCAGGGCAGACCTTGCTTTCTTTCCCTCAACGACCAGCCTCTTGGGCTTCTGCTTCCGGTTCGTCTCAAGCTCCCTGTGCCCCTCTCACTTTTATATTTAGGAATCTCAGCGATTCCTTCTGTCTTTCCTCTGGCCCTGCCTCCCGTCAAATCTGAAGGAATGTCTGTGTTAGTTAAGGTTTGGGGGGCTAGAAACCACAAAAGTTAATGTATGCAGATGTATGCAGGGAGGGCGGGAGATTTCTTACAGAGACCGGACCAGCCCACACGTGTGCACGGCAATTTGGTATCCTTTTAAACGTGTATTTTGAGCATTCTTTGAGTATTTGTTTAACTTTTTGAGAAGAGATGCTGGTCTCTGTCAGGCAACAGCTGAGGGGCACTCATTGTCTGCCTGGCTGTCCGAAGAAACGCAGGTTTGGCCCCTTAGCCTCCTACTCACTGGGGAAGACAAAGGCCACCCAGTTAACAGGCCCCCTCCCAGGCTCCCGCTCGATAAATCCCGACCGTTGTTTTTTTTTTTTTTTTTTTTTTTTTTTTTGCTGTGACAGTATTACGTAAACGCTTGGATGGAGTCTCCCCCTCCTGGCTGATCTGGGCATTGCATCCCTTAGAGAATTGCAGATAATCACAATTTTATCTTACTACATGCCCAGTGTAGTTTCAGCACTCCTTGCAGAATCTGAAGGGGGAATGCCATCAGACCTCAGCAAGGACCGTAACCAAGGCAGGAGCAGTCAGTGGGGGGCTTTTCGCCCCTCTTTTTGCAGCTGTGTTTCTGCTTCATTCTTTGTTCTTTCTGAATACCGTCTCTTCTCTTTCTCCACCTCTCTGACCTGTGTGGCCAAATATGGCCCCCACCACCCCAGACTCCAGCAACTTCCAGATTCGCTGGGAGAAAGACAGTTATCGAACCAGCTCAAGTGAGCGCGTGCTTGGACGGTCAGCTTTGGGTGGGGGACATCCTCGGGTAGTGCGAATATACGATCCAGGACCCCGGGCCTGCGGAAGGAGGGCACCCACCCCAAAGTGGCCCCACGAAGGTGGCTCCAGGGTAAAAATACCTCTTAAAAAATCAGAGAGCGTTCACCAACGTACACGACGGAGCATTTCCCGTAGCAGACAACATGGGGCACGTGCAAATTCATATCCACACCGGAATGTACACACGTGTACCCCAGGTGCTCATATAAACAAAACTTACAGCGTGCTGACAGATTCGGAGTGTTGTGTGAGTCGTGCTTCGCTTCCTTGCCTAGAGGCGTCTTTCGAGGTGCGTGCCGTGACTTGGTGTTGGAAGTTAGCGGCAACGCGCTGTCTGCTGCCTCCGTTACCGTCACGGCAGCCCCGCCACTCTGCAGGACCGTCAGCCATGAGCGCCGCAGACCCGCTTCCTGATACACTGGGCGCTAATCGTCAAACCTGTGATCCGTCGAAAATGTGGTCTGGTGAAAGGCTTGATTCGCAGCAAGAAGTGAGACTCACTTTTCCCGTTTTTTTTTTTTTCTGTGTCCACACCAGCCCCACGTCCGGGAGGAACTGCTCGTCAGGGGCCTGTGACGCGTGCTGGCATGCCGGCCCCTGGAGGCCCTGCACGGCGGCCTGCGGCCGGGGCTTCCAGTCCCGCAGAGTGGACTGCGTGCACAGCGGGAGCTGCACGCCCGTGGCCGAGTGGCACTGTCAGCCCAGGAAGAAGCCGGCGTCCTGGCAGCACTGTGGGGGGCCTTCCTGTGACAGTATGTACTCCTCCCAGGTATCACGACCGCCCCCCCCAAACCCTGCTCGAACCAGACCCTCATGTGGGTGCCTCGTCAGTGTCCCGTCTGAGGGCTCGCTCAGGGTGCACGTGGCATGTGGGACGGGGGACGGGAGCTGCTCTGACTCTGCTCTTCAGAGACACAGCAGCTGAGTCAGCAGGGCGCCGGGCACTGCTCACTGCCTTCTAACAAGCATGGGCCGCCGCTGTCCTGAGCCTGGTCGTCCCCTCCCTTGGACAGGGATCCGTGCATGGGACTGAGCAGGTAGCAGATGCCCTGACGTTATACGGGAAGTTTGATCATGTACGCATTTCTGTTGGGGGGAGGGTCACCGCTTTCATCAGCTGTACAAGGGGTCTGGGACCCTGCAAAAGCTAAGCGGTGCTGCTCTGGGCGCCGAGAGGGGCAGCCTGGGCCAGAAGGGCCGTGAGGTCCCCGGGGAATAGGAAGCCATACCTGGCAGTGAGTGCGGTGCGCTTCCGACCGGCGCAGAGCAGCCACACTGGCAGGAGCCCACGCTGTTCCCCGTGCTCTGTGGTCTTCGTGTACACTTTTCATAAAAGCCGACGACGTTTGGCTGGGTCTCTCATCGGCTGCGTGTTCAACACCCATGGGTTTGTTTTCGTTCTGTTGTCTCTTGTCTACAGGAAACTGCACAGACACAACTTACTACTGTCCATTTGTGAAGCGTCTCAGCCTGTGCTCGCTGGACCTGTACAGGCAGAGGTGCTGCGGGTCCTGCCAGGCGGGATGAGCCTCGGGCGGGGTCGGTGGGGACGCTCGCCGTGAGGACGCGACAGAAACGCCCAGGCACTTTCCGGCTTTCCGCCACGCAGCTGGTTCGCACACGTGTATTCCTTCAACGACTCCGGACCCCGCCATCCCGCCCCGGTCCAGTCCCCGCCGTTACAGTTCTGTCATTTTTCCACGGGCGGTTTTTCACCCCGGTTCTGTCACGTGGCGTATTCCCGGACTGGACCGAGCACGCCAGCAGGCAGGCCGTGGCGCGTGGGACCGCCTCGGCTCCTTCTCAGCGGGCGATCACCCGAGGCCACGCGTGCGAGGTCACATCCTGCTGCTTCCTGGGACGTGTAGACTAGAGCAGGTAGAGCACCCGGGGATGTGGGAAACACCGCAGCGATGGCTTCCTCTCCTCTCAAGTCCTGCGGTTTCTGAATGTTCATTCGGCATTTGCATTTCGAGAAGCTCTGGCCGGTAGTTCCTCCTGTGTTGGCACTCACGGGATTTTTATGGATCCTTAAGTTCAGTCTGTGAGAAAAGAGACGGTCGCTGTGGCCAGGCTTGTAACACCGACGGCCCCAGGATCGTGGGGGGAGACCCCCTCGTTCTTGCGCCTCAAGAACCCGCGGGCGAAAGCGAGAATGTTGCTGCCGTTTTCACAACTGCGCAGACCTATCTGAGACCCAACAAGGCACCTTGGAAACCAAAGGAGAGGGAAGGCTAACGTGTTCTACTGATTTTGAAGTGTATTCGACGCTGTAAGAGCTGTGAATGAGACTTTTTCTGAGCGCTATTTTCTTGCACACAAAACAGAAAATCGAAGCCTTATCACACCTAATTTATGCATAAAGTGGTATTCCTAAGGATTTCTATTCTGGAAAAATTATAAGAAAGTAATCTAAGTATGACACATGGTAGTTGAAAAAAATCGTTGATGGTGCATAATTGTTTTTTAATTGGAACTCATTTTTTTTCAGCAGATCCAAAGTGAGATTAGAGTTAGGCTGGAAGTCGCCGTCAGGACGAGGGTTCGAGGCAGGGTTTGGTGACTGTGTGTAGGCTGCGTTTTCGTTTCTGGGTTGGGTCTGGTTGGATTGGAAGTTAAGTTAGGGTTGAGGCTCGGGTTGGCTGAGGGACTTAGGGCTGAGGCCAGGTCGGCTCAGACTTGGGTTGGGTTCACACGGGCCAGCGCCGGCGTCGGTGATAACGCCCCGGCTTGGAGTCAGCGTCGCTGCTGAGTAGTTTGGGTCTAGCAGTAAACCGTCAGCTCTGAAGTTGGTTTTGTTATGGGGCTCTTTTCCGTACATTCCGCCAGGTATGGCTTTTGCTGTCCAACAGCACGAAATAAGTGTCCCTGCTTCTTCAATCCGTTGTCCCAGCAGCCTGTACCCACGGCAGTAAAGTGACATGGAGCAGGGGGCGCGGGACCTCGTCCCCGGTCGCTCGTGAGTGAGCGGCGCATTTGGCGTGTCCGTGCACACGCACGCCGGGTCTCCCCGCCGGGTCCCCCCTCCCGCTTCAGCCTCGCTGACACTGTGATGAAGACACTACTGTAAGTGGAGGGGTGGCGGCTGGGAGGGGACGGGGGCGTGCACGGGACACACCAGCCCGCAAGTCTCTGGTCATCAGTCCGCGCTCAACTGTGGAAGGTTTTTAAATTAAAAGAGAGATCGTTTTGTAAGATACTCTTTGTACATACTTTATAGGACTTAAAGGTGCAATATTTTATTTTGTACAGTGTATAAGAAAGACATGGGGCATATATTTTTCTTATTAACAAAATTTCCTATTAAATCGATTCACCTTTGGATTTAAAGTCGCTATTTTTCGTTCGCTAGTGTACTTTTTTGTCTTTATCATGCAAAGGACATTCCTGTGTACTGTATTTCACTACTGTTTCTACAACAGAAGAGTAATGTTTCTCTTTCACGATCCTTAAGTAATTCAGAAATAAATTTACTCTGATTATTCCATGGCATCCTTATAAACGCAGGTGGCTTATTTGCGTTACGTGTTTTGGTAGCTGTGGGTCATGCCACCTTAGCTGCCTCCTTGTGATTCTAGGACCAACCCTGGTGGGTCCGATGCCCCCGAATGTGCTTCGTCCTTTGGAGTGTGGTGATGAGATCCGGGGAAGGTCACGCAGAGGTTCCTCTGACTCCCTTAAGGCCCTCGTTCACGTTCTGTGGATCAGAGTGGAAAGGGGGTCGAGGGGAGAAGGGGTGGGAAGAAGTTCCAATCAGACAGTCTGACACAGGACTCGAGGCGGGCGGTGGTCCAGAGGGCCGGCGGCAGAGCTGACGCCCCTGTGTTCCGTCCACTGCGAGGAGTTTAGGGACCGAGGGGATCGGGCTGCGCCTGGAGATGCCTTTGCCTCTGGGTCCTGGGTGTCGGGCTTCGAGATTAGCGGTGAGTCTAACAAAACCACAGTCACGGTCTTGGAATTGAGATTCCCCTTCATTTGCCTTCACTCGAGGCCTTGGAGTGGCCAAGGTCACTTGCGGAAAACACAACTCAATCATTTTACAGTCACTGTGGGACCACGTTACCCTGGTGTGGCTGAGCCACGAGGGAGATAAGCAGTTTTACATCTCGAATGTCACCATCATATACGTTCATCATTATTCTTCTCCCCTCCCCCTTCTCCTCCTCTTCCTACTCCTTCTAATTTTTTTTTTTAATTTCCACAGAGGCCCACACAGGTTCTACAGAGCAGAGGGCGTTATCGAGAGAGAGGAACAGTTATCAACTTCATTGCCAATTCAGAGAAATTCCCCAGTGACTAATGATGTTGAGTAGCTTTCCATTTGCCATCTTTTATAGGTTGCCTTGTGTCCCCTCCCAGCCGAGCTTTGGAAATAGGATCTTTGCAGATGATTTAAGATGTGACTATTGGGGAGGGGGGTGATGATGTTCGTGAAAGTCCTATGTCTGTGGACACCAGTGTGACTGATATTTTCATAAATTCAGACACAGACGTGTGAAGACAGGGCGAACACCACGTGAAGATCAAGGTCGAGGTCGGCGGGCCAGGGAGCGCCAAGGACAGCGGCGAAGCTGTGGAAGCCAGGAGAGAGCGCAGAGCAGACCCTGCCCTCTCAGCTCTGCCCACGCCTGCGTCTCGGACTCCTCGCCTCCAGAACTGTGAGACGGGCTGTTTCTGGTTTTATTAGGCTGCCCGGTCCGTGGTATCTGGTCATAGCAGCCTTAGCGACAATACCTGTCTATATTCTTTGGTGAAGTATCCGTTTACATCTTTTAGCCATTTTTTCCTGCCGTGTAGTTTTAAAAGTTCTTAATATATTCTGGATATACATCCTTTGAAGTGAGTTTTACAGGTCAAGAAACGGGCGTCAGAGAGGGAAAGTCGTCTGTACACGGTCACGTGCTCGTCTGTCTGGGGCAGAAGCCCCAGGTCCCCTGTGCAGACCAGCCTCTGGAAAGTGTGCCGGCTGTCAGCCCTCCTGGCCACAGTGCCTCGCTGCCTTCTGCGGGGGCTGCGGACGAATGAACCCTCAGTGGGGGTATGGGCGGTGACGGTGAAGCAGCCCTGGCCACCGTAGGGAGCACTCTCCGACTGCTGTGGTCGCGGGCAGTTGGGAGGGGAGAGAGGCGTCGGGGAGAGTCCTGAGTCTGTGGCGTGGGGTGAAAGCGGACACGTCTGTGTAAAATGTCATCGAGCGCAGAGGTAAAAAGCTGAAGCCTTGCCCTGGCTGGGTAGCTCAGGTGGTTAGAGCATCGTCTTGATACACCAAGGTTGCAGGTTCGATTCCTGGTCAGGACACATGCAGGAATCAACCAATGAATGCATCAGTGAGGAAACAACAAACTGATGTCTCTCTGTCTCTCTCAAATAATAATTTTTTTTAAAAAGGTACAAATATCAAATTAGGGACAGGTTAACCTAGATAAGACTTTATTAAAAGCTCTATTTTCCAGGGAAGGCTGGGTACAGAAATGACTTTGTGAAAAGTTATTCCTTTATTGATGCTTTGTTTGTTCATGTTGCAGAGAAATATAAAATCTCACATATCATAATTTTACTACGTACAAAAGTAAATTAAAACAAACTGCTTTGAAAGAATCAAAAATATTTTAACCAAGTGCACTTAGTCTCAATTAAGTACATAATTTGAAACAAGTTTAAAGCTACAAATGACTAAACTGTAGGATAAATCCTATTCTCCCACAATGCAATCATTTGTCCAAAAAAACACGCAGTGAGCGTTTGATTCAGTAGGAGGCTTTCAGCACTGACAGACACGGTGCGTTCTTTCTGCTTCACGAGGACAAGAAGGACATGGGTATGGCCTCGTGCTGAGCCCGGTCCTTCCGAATGGTGACTCTGGGCATGACAATCAGGGGCAGGACCCCCCGAGGTGACCCTGAAGGTTTGCTGTCAGTCATCCCTGAAGTGACTCCAGCGAGCGCTGTCTCCGGCTCGGAAACACTGTCGGCCTCAACCGCGTTGTCCACCGCCCCCCCCCACACATCCGCGCTCTCCATTCTCCCTAACGACTTCTCAGGCGGCCGTGAAGCTGCAGGGGGCGCATCTCAGAAGTCATACCACTCACAGGCCGGACGCAGATTAGGGTGTCCCCCAGTCTTAGCGGAGGGCAGGAAAGGATGACCGAGCAGGTAACGACCGTATTTGGAAAAGGAGCAAACAGGTGGGAGAAGAGAGGAAGCGGCTCCCTGGCAGCCCCTGACGTTAGTTCTGCACTCTGACCCCCCATTACGACGTCTCCCGTGGTCCGACGCGCAGCGCAGTCTGGGGAGGTGGGCAGGGCAGACGCCTTTCCCCAAATGCAGACACGGAGGCTCAAAGACAGGAGTCGCTTGCCCAGGGTGGCACAAATACAGCCGGATGTCATTAGAACCTGAACTGAGGTCCTCTGATGTCCCGCTGACAGGGCCTGTCCTTGTCACGCCGCGGTGGCGCGGACCAACCTGAACGCCGTGAGCAGCGGCCGCCGAAACGCGCATCTGTGCGCGGCGCTGTGCGGATGCCTTGAAGTCTTGAGGAAATTGTCTTGGGAGAGGAGCCCATGTGCCGTTTTCGGTGGTCGTATGGACAGCCCTCCTGTGCTTAGAGGACGATAGCCGGCCTACCAGTCACCGTGCAGTTGCCATAATAATAAACGCAAGTTATAAGTGACAGTCGATTGGAGACAAGCTTCTAAAGAGTGTATTAGAGACTGATTCCGACGGGGATGCTCACCATTCAGCTTCCAGAAATGCATTTTAAAGCACAGGCTTGGTGACAGTACTAGCACAAAGTGGATTTTAAGATCCTGATTTCCCGTGAAGCAATTTCTGATTTTCTTGATTAGAAATTTCAAGATAATTTGTTTTTGCTCTCTCAGAAATTTATCCTACTACAAACAATTGGCTTTCGCCCTTGGAAAGCCAACAACCTCCGAGTCAGCCTCCTTGCCAACGGGACTCCCTGGCTAGAAGGCCTTCAGGGCTGGCGTGACCCTGCGGAAGAATCTGTGGCCTCGGGGGTCCGTGTTGTCGTAGACGTAGCCCGGCGGGGACGGGTAGCCGGCAGGGCAGACTTCCCGGCTCTTGGGGGCGTACTCAGTGGAGTACAGGGTCACGTGGTCGAATGGCCTGGAACTCAGACGCGGAGCGTTCAGGGGCTTGCAGCTCTCGGTGGGAATCGGCGTGTGTGGCACGTAGTGAGATCTGAACGTGCTCAAACCATCGAATTTCCCGGATGAGTGGGGGATCTGCTGCTGCTGCTTAATGAGGCCCCGGCGGCAACTCTCCCACACGGGGAAGTCTTCCTTCATGGTGCTCTTTCCTTGGAAAGGACACTTCGTGTTTCTCCTGTGGGACGCGGGCCTGATGGGGGCGACGCGGGCCGCGCGATGGGGCACGTAGTCCAGCTGGCTCGTGCTGTGCAGCTGCATGGCCCCTGGAGGAGGCTCGTACTCCGGCACTTTCTTGACTTCCGGGGGTGGGACCTCCCAAGGCTGAAAACTCTCCTGGAACTCGGTGCTTCCCTCAAACGGAGCATTTTGGGTCACTCTGGTGTGGGCGGGCTTGCAGATTTTTGCAGTCTCACCAAGGAGACCCTGAAAGGCGCATCGGTGAGTTGTGAGGTCCTCAAAGGGTTGGTCGGGGGGCCTGTAAGCTTCTTTGGGCCGGGCAGCCTTGGACTCGAGCTGGTAAGGCACGTAATCCAGGCGATGGCTTGTGTCGCCGTGGAAAGGGGCCGTGGGAGGTTTGACCGCAGAGGTGGGTTTACAGTTTTGCCTGGGCTGCATCTCCCGGGGCGTGTAGTCGTCCTGAAACGTAGTGGAATTTCCGAATCTCACAGTAGGGGGACAGTAAGTTTGTTCTGGTTTACTAAGTTCAGTTCTCTGAATGTCCCAAGCTCTGTAATCATCTTGAAAGAGAGAGAGAGAGAGGGGACATTTTTAAGTACAGAGGGAAACCACGAGCTTGTCAATATCGTGACCCGATTCTCTCATTGCCAAACACCCGTCCTTTTCCTTTGGAAATGGGAACACCAATCCAGTACGGAGTTCCTCTGGTTACCATCAGCTCTGTTCTGTGGGGTCCGTTCCCACCTGCTCTCCCTGTGCTCCCCCCCACCTTTAACACGTGTAACTTTCCACTTCTAGATTCAACCGATCACTCCGCCAGGGAAAGGAACACCGGGGTCTGGGTGTTGATAGTTTTTGAAAGCCGAAACGGTTGTGTGTTGGGTGAAGACAGTTTCGGAGATCTGGTTGTGTTCCCAGGAGCTGGTTGGGATTTTTGCTCAAACTCATAAAATGCTACAGTGAACCATAAAATCTGGGATTCACGTAAGAGCGAGGGCCCGGCTGTGTGAGCAAAGGCGAGGTGGGTGTTGCTGCTTGCTCTGGAGGGACCCCTCAAAGGAGAGGGGGTTCCAGCTCCTTTGTGCAGCGGGAATCCTGCAGACCTCCCCGAGCAGAGATACAGGGTGACTCGTGGTGTCCCCAAAAGATCTCTGGTTTCCATTTGCCTCCTCAGGAAGTGGACTTCAAAGCATTCCCAAGAGATGCAGGGCCGGCTAGAGGCCAGGGGCCTGAACCGAGTGCGTTTGGAAGTGTTAGAGATTGTATGAACAACTTAGAAGGGACACGTAAGAGCTCAGTGTGAGATTTAGGGTTAGACGCCTTAATTCTACG
This sequence comes from Trachops cirrhosus, assembly GCA_028533065.1. Taxonomy (NCBI): domain Eukaryota; kingdom Metazoa; phylum Chordata; class Mammalia; order Chiroptera; family Phyllostomidae; genus Trachops; species Trachops cirrhosus. The sequence goes on from CM052550.1 coordinate 59,305,917, forward strand.
TCTGGCTGCTTCCCTGGACCCTGGGTGGAAAACTCAAGTGCTTACCCTTCGACTGAGGGCTACTTGGGTTCTCTGTTTCTACATGAGAGAGGCAGAAAGCTGAGAGATACCACTGAATTGACGTCGCCCCAACATAGGTATTTCTAAATAGCAAAACTTAATTTATAAAGAAGTTACACAGGATAAAGGCGTCAGAGTCCGGAGCCCACTGCCAAGTTCATGTGGAAGGCCAATATGCACGTGTTTAGTATTGCACCTCACTTGAAGAGAACAGTTCCTCACCCAGAAGACATTTCTGCTAGCATGGCCAAGTCTGGGACCACGCGGTCACGCCCACCGCAAGCTCCTGGGGTCTGGGTGACAGCGGGCACCTGAGCCGAGGGCGCACGCGCGGTCTCTGGGCTGTGAGACCACCTGGCGGGAAAAGGCGAGGCGGCTCAAGGGCATTCTTGTTTCTGTGAACGTGGCTCTGGCGAGAGAGAGAACAGGTCCCCGAGTCCTTAGCTAATGTCCCCCTTAATCCCTGGCTACATGACTTGTTCTGAAGGCCGCCTTTGCTGATATTAATGCAGTCCATCCTACGGCTTTCTTTACCTAGAGTTTGTGCAGTGCACGTTTTTCCATTCTAACTTTTAACCTAGCTATATCTTTGCATTTAACGTGGGTTTTATGTAGACAGCAGGTAGTCGGTTCTCTTTTTCCGTTCATGTACTAGGACAATCTTTGTGTTTTAATTACCGTGACTAGATCACTTCCCTGCAGTATCATTACTGAAATGGTTGAATTAACATCTGCCCTCTCGCTGGTTTTGAAATGGTTGCTAGTCTGCCTGGTACGGGGTGGAAGGGAGGGAAAGGTACCAACTACGTGTGGAATGATGGGACAAATGTGACACAACGCTTGTCCAATGGCACCCTTGGTTTTTATGTGTTCGGAGCTGGAGGAAACTAAGCAAGGGGCTGAGTTTTGGACAAGAAGCCAGGTCTGTTAACTCTCAATCAGGCGAATGGTCTTTTGTTCTCTCTACAACATGATTTTGACCAAAGAGAAACATTTTTTTCCCTGAGCCACGAGGACACAGTTTGACAACGCGGCAAAATGACAATGCGGTGTCCAACGTCCCAGCTGGAAGTGAGTTCTAGCTGTGTGGTCGCATCCTTCCTGAAATGGCAAGTTACCTTTGTAGGTTGGGACAGTGTCCAGCTTCCCTTTCTTAACTTGTGGTCTCTCCAAAGGCCGGACTATTGCCACGGGCTGCACTTGGTAAGAACTGAAATCCCGTCTGTAGGTGGTGTCCAGGTCAATCTGCCCCCGTTTTGGTTTGTACTCTTCTGGTACGTGGCGAGGCTGTGGGACTATCTCATAGGGACGATAGTCTGATCTGAAACACATAAATTTCAAACATAGCCTCACAGATTCCTGTATTTGTAATTATTTCAGGGAAGTACTGGAGTTTTCTAGGTTTTTACTGGAAAGGTTTAAGGAGATATTAAAATGGTGACAGGTGACAAACTCTTTGAAAGAAATAATTAAATTCTTTCATGTCCTATCCAGTGACTAAATACCTCAAGGAATAAATATGTCAAAAAATCCTAGTTTTCAAGACGTCATTATCATGGATCCCTAGTTAACTAGATGTTGCATAAATAAAATCGTTCTGTAATTGAATTTTTTCCAAACCTGGAAGGAAATCTCAGGTGAAAAACTTAATGAATTTGAAAACATTTTAAATGTGTCCCCTGGGTCCACTTTGTGAAAACCCCCATTCATCTCACTTAAAGACTCTGGTTAACTATCGAGGCACGCCTCATTCTTATTGGAGTCATGCAGTCCTCCTGCTTTTCTGTAAGTAATCAGCTCTGGCCATTGGACGGAAATCACATTCCCAGTGTGGACGTGAGCCTGACTCATCCTTGGATTCCCCCATGGTGACGCAGCTCCACCAGGCCTCCTACGGCTGCGTGTGGCCGAGCTGGGCCTGCAGGTGACGAGGCTGCCTGGTGGGTGGGTGGGTGGGGGGCACCACAGTCTGAGCAACCACACTGCCGGGGCCCAAATCTGTCTCTGTCATTCACGAGGTGCATGACCTTGGACATCTTAGTCAACCTGCCTGGGCCCCAGCTTCCTTGTCCATAAAAAATAGGACAGTAACATCATCTACCACATGGAGTTAAGGACAGACACACACGAACACAGAGCTTGGGACATAGTCAGAGCAGTGTGTGAGCTACGACTCTTACTACCACAAGTCTTCAAAGTTGTTTTTTTCCCTCTGGACTCTACTGACTGTGTCACTCATTTTATGATTTGTTCAAGCCATCTTGAACGAATCAACATTTTCTCTATACATCCATAAGCTCCAGAAAACCAAACCAGACCCACTGAACGCTTTCTCCGCTTCACAGTGTAACTTGCGGACCCCGTTTCCTGCCCCTAGCGACCCTAGCGACCCACTTCAGCCTGGGTCCCAGCACCCCGGCTTCTCCGCTGCAGCTCGGGGGTTCCCAGACTTTTGGGCGATTCCATCCCTCAGGCAGGTTCGGTCCTTGCCTTCCTCGACCTCTCGAGCAGTGACCAGCGTCAGTGCCCACTCCCTCTCCTCATCTCCTTTCCTCTTCTCACCCAGTGTTCACTCCTGAGGACAAACCTACTTATCACCTGTATGGAAATGACGCAGATTTCTGCCTCAGCTCAGACCTGTTCTCTGAGCTCCAGACCAGCGTTCACAATGGCCTCTTGATTAGTCAATGGCATCTCAAAAGTTAACAGGCCCCTCGTCAAACTCACTATTTTCCTCCGACAAACGGGGTCCTTGGGCCCGTTCCCTCGGCTAGTGAACGCGTTCTCCCTCTTCGCCTGCACGGCCAGAAACCTCGGACTCGCCCTGCACACCCCACTTCCCTCCTGCCTCTGGCTCACCATCAGCTCCCGCCAAGTTTGGCCCCGAGCATCTCTCAGCTCTAGCCGCTCCCCGCATCCCACCTCCGCCACTGTCCCCTTCCGAGCTTTCGTCACAGCTCATTCAGATCAGCTCGGTGGCTTCCTAAACTCGCTGACCTGCACCCACCCTGGTCTTCTCCCCAAGCCTTTCTCCCCTTGCACCCAAACTCGTCCTTTCCCAAGGAAGCATGGGCGGGTCGTTCTTGCTCTCATCTCCCCAGTCTGTTTTAACCCCCTTATATCTGCCCCCCC
>CM052550.1:59316818-59329854 GCA_028533065.1 Trachops cirrhosus
GAGGAGCTGGAGCAGGAGGCTTCCCCGGTGAGGTGCAGCCACCCTCCGCACTGTTCAGCCTTTGTTAAAGGGCCTGTGAGGAGGGAAAGAACGGCCGTGTTCTTGACGAGAGGAAGAAAGCGCCCCGAATACAGCTGTCTGTGAATTGTTCTGGGGTGCCCCCTCGTTCACAGCTGAAACTTGAATGAGCCACTTTTGGGGAGGGCGCGAGGTGTTTGAATACGTTCGGGAGGTGGAGATGCATTTTTGAGTTTGTCTACCTCTTCCCCGTGACAACCTGCGTTCTCCAGCTCCCCTCCCCCTCAAACCCAAGTGGCGTTTAAATAGCTCCGAAGGCGAGCGTTTGAAGCAAAAGCCCAGGTCGTTCCGTTCTCGCGCTGCGCTTGAGTTCCCGGGGAGTGAGGGTGTGTGTGTTGCGTCCTCGCAGTTGCGGTACATGGACAGCAGGGAGGACGAGCAGGTGCGCGGCATCACCATGAAGTCCAGCGCCATTTCGCTGCATTACACGGAAGGTGAGTCGGGCCCCCTTTCAACGAAAAATCGTTTCGCATCTGCCGTGTCCTTCTTTCTTTTCCTGTATGGATTGCATGCCTCGGTTTCTTTGCTTTATATTCCGCGAATTGCGTTCTGGCCTCTCCAAATGGTTTGTGGTCGGAGAGAGTCGGGCTGTCCAGACTTGGACGTGACTGGGGAACTCTGGGTGGCTTTTGGGCAGAAAGGCTGGCTGGTCACACCCGCCTCCCCCCCACCCCCACCCCCACCCGCTTCTACCCAGGCAGCTGTGTGGACTTTTTCAGGAGGAAGGTCAGGACTCCTGGGACCTGGCTGGCTCAGCCTTAGTGTGCCATCTCCTGGCCGGATCCTACTTCTGCTCTGTGGCCTGTGCACCGGGTTTGCAGTCTTGTCTGTGTAACTTTGGGTTGCCGTGATTGTTAACAGCTTGCTCTCCCCAAATAAGGGTGCCATTTTGACAGTGACTCCTCTAGGAATTGAGAAGGGAGACTGTGTTTGTCCAGAGGTCCCTGGTAGGTTTTAGGAGTTTGGTTTGGCCAGAGCTGTGGGGATGGACGCCTTTCTGCAAATGGAGGAATTAACGTGGGATGGATAAATGTGACGGTCCCGGGACAGCAAGTTACTCGCGAGACCCCAGGGCACGGGGACCCTTAACCTGCCCTTCAGGAACCCACTGCCCGTGGCACCTTGGCTGTGGCGACGAAATGCGTGCCGTCTGGAGCGGAGTGGTTAACGCTGTGTCTTTGGAGTAGATGGGTTCGAACCTCCACTCTGCTGTTTTGCGTTGTTTGATCTCAAGCAGTTTCCCTCAGAGTCAGGTTCTGGCTGGATGCCCTGGAGAAGGACATTTAGCTTGCTGTCCCCTGTGCTGCGCCCTGTGAAATCGGGCCACTGGTCGCCAGGACCACAAGGGGCTGTTGCAAGTAGGCACCAAATCTGTAAGACGCCGAGAGCAGTGCCCGGCACAGGTGACGGATCCACACCTGTGAGCTCCGGCCGTGGTCACGGCTGTTGTTTTATCGTTACCAGTGTCCTGTAGGGACAAGTCAGGTCATCACGCTGGTAAAGCTACCTCAGGGAGAGCCCTTTCGGTGGCCCGTGAGGTGTGACAGGCAGCCCCGTGGCGGTTCGGGAGCCCCCAGGAGCCGGGAGGCGGAGGGGAGGGGAGGGGAGGGGAGGGGCAGAAGTGAAGCGCACGTGCAGGTGTTTCAGCGTCCCGACCCTGGTCCTGCCTTTAAAAAGGGGGTATGGCAAATGGGCAGGACGGGGAGCAAGTGTAGGGTTCTGGTGCCTTACTGTTCCTGTGCCTGGCGCGCCGATGTTTCCGTGGGGAATGTCTGTGGCCTGGGGGCCGGGTCTGGGTTGCCTGGGTGTGGCGTGGGGCCGGTGCGATGTGAGACTGTCTGCATCACCACGGGACCGGTCGGCACGCGTGGCCTCCCGCTCGAAGCCCAATCCTCTTTTCCGTTGTGAGCAGCAAAGGAGGCAGTCTGTGTGAGAACACTTAGCACACTGCTGGCACACGGAAACTCCTCTAAGTGTTTGTGGAATTGACTCTGAGTCGTGCTGGAGCAGGCTCACGCGGGCTCCGTGAGAACTTGTGGGGAAGTCGCTGGCCAGCTGCTTTGTGTCTTTGCGGAGTGGCCTTTCCTGTTGGGGCCTCTTGGAACAGCCTTTCCGCTCAGGCCTTGGCTTCTTCCAGTCCCAACTTCCTGACGGGTAAGAGGAGGACAGGAATGCATGTTTATCTGACGGGGTGCCGCAGGGCCCCAGCGAGGTGTGGGTAGCACGGTGACAGTGCTTCCTCAGCACGGTACCTGGCTCCCAGCAGGCTCCTAGTAGGTGGTAGCAGGCGGAGAATCGAGTCTTCGCACAGGCTGTGCAGGTGCTGTTGGGAGTCAGTAGTCCATCACGGGACCCCAGACTGGAATGACAGCAGCTGGTTGAGCCTTTGCCTTCTCCAGCTTCCAGTCCTTTCTGAGAAACTTTCTGATCCCGCAGTGCCCGAGGAAGGGTGTTGCCGCCTGCTCAGCTGACGGCGTGTCCCCTCAAACTCCTTTTCAGGGAACGAGGAGTACCTGATCAATCTGATAGACTCTCCGGGACACGTGGATTTCTCCTCCGAAGTGTCGACGGCCGTCCGCATTTGCGACGGGTGCATCATTGTGGTGGACGCCGTGGAGGGAGTTTGTCCGCAGGTAGTGGGTCTGTGGGCTGTGCCGTGAAACCGCTTCGCTGGTTCAGGGAGGAGGGGGGCGAGGGACTGACTGCTGAGTACTCCGTGTGCGTGCACATTCCACGGACCACCAGAAAGCTGGTTTTACGCTGTGCATTCGACGCTGTGCCAGTCTGTGATGGAGTTACATCACCCGAGGTTGGAAGGGATCATAGAGAGGGTGACTGTAACTTTAGAAAAGGGAAGTATCTTGGAACCCTCCTGTAGAGGGGCCCAGCAAAAGTGAGAGTGTTGAATTTTGGGGTGACGGGGTGGTTCTGCTCCAGTGGAAACGGTTTCTGCGCTGGGAGAGGCTCCTGGGAGCAAAGCCCTGAGCTCGTCCTCCCGGATGAGAGAAGGCCCCCGCTGGGCTCTCAGCCTACAGGCTCCGCCCGGCTGCGCACGTCCTTCCCCCTCGTCCGCCTCGTCGCCTTCGTCTCGGGTTCTCTTGTCCATCAGAGCTGCAGAGGGCCACCCCTCAGGCCAGGGCGACAGTTAGCTCCGGTGGGCGTGGAGTTCACAGTGGCTCTCTAAGCTCGGTTCTTTTAATAATTTTTTCTTCAAACCTTACGTTTTATCTTGAAAATGTTGCCATCTTATATTTTGTTCCTTAATATACCCTCCTTTTTAATGCTTGCAATATTTTATAGAAAGAACAATAAAAGGTCTAAATAACTCGGGTGGAGGAAGGTTGATCAGTCTGAGAAGGCGTGCCAGGGTCCTGCTGTAGCTTCCCCTCTGGTCCCCCGGAGGGCAGAGGCGCCTCAGCTTGAGAAGCACAGCCGCAGTCCACACAGGGTCTTGGGTGTGTGCGGGCAAGGTCGGCGCGGCGCGCACCCCTGACCGGGGCAGCAGGGTGGGGAGCAGGGCGCAGAGGTGCGGTGTGGTCGGCGAGGCGGACCAGGTGATTCTGGGGGAGTGCTCTGTTTTTGCACCGTGTGTCGACGACGTCAGTGTTTGTTTTATATTTGTTCAGTAAGCTCTGTGTGTGTGTAAAATCCCACCAGACTCGTCACTGTCTTTCACACAGTTTGATCTGTCCTTAAACGAGTTCCACGAAGGCAAGGACGACTTGTAGCCTGTGGTTGTTGCCGGCATGTCCCACCCTCGTGGGCCACGTCCAGTAGCGCCTTCGTGTGACGGGCACCGCCTGAGCTGCGGTGAAGGGGTGTGCGGAGGGGCTGATGCTTAGTCAGGATTCTTAAACGTGCTGTCATTATTTCCAGTCATGAGCTTTGTATTTCCTTTCTGCTTTCATCAGACACAGGCAGTTCTGCGACAGGCTTGGCTCGAGAACATCCGTCCCGTCTTAGTGATTAACAAGATAGATCGCCTGATAGTGGAACTGAAATTCACCCCCCAGGAGGCCTATTCTCACCTCAAGAACATTTTGGAACAGGTATTTTATTCTTTCCTTCAGTATCTCAAAAGTCAGGGTTCCGAGCAGAGTTGTAAGGCAGTTGCTAGGTTGAGTGGGAGGCATTGCCACAGAAGTTCGCTTGTTCAAAACTTGTCCACTTACAGTTCGTATGCATTAGAATTGTCATCCTACAACAGAGGCCACAGGACAAGCGTCCTCTTGGGAGTCCCCTCCTTCGGAAGCATCCTTGAGCACAAAGCTTGGATGGTAGGATTTAATCCTGTCTGGTTTAAAAGCTTGTATTTTGGTTCCAAAGGGAAGCAATATTAAGCAGCTCTTTGGATTTTTACGACCTGTCTTGAGATGAAATCTTACCCAAGCATTTGTTCGTTTTATTCAGCAAACGTTTACATATTTGCGTGCTGAATAAATGAAGTATCGGGTGTCCACTGGGGGCCGGAGGTCGTGCATGTCGTGCACACAGGTCGGAGCCCCTGTGTCCGAAGGTGTCACGGGGTCGGGGGGAGGCGAGGCGAGAGGAGACATTGGAGGGGAGGCGAGCCCTGGCGTGAGGGCGAGCACAGGGGAGGGCCGCCTCGCCCAGCTCCGGTCCGAGGGGAGGGGGCTCGGGACAGTTTGCACGGAAGCCTTGAGATTGGAGGAGCATAGTGCTTGTTTGCCAGGGAGAGGACGGTGGCAGAGACGCTGGAGACCGAAGGGGCGAGACGCACAGCTGCGCAGGCACGGGAGAGCATGGCGCCATGTCCTGTGCAGAGTGACAGCGGTGGGCGTGGGGGGGACGCAGGGCTTCGGTTGTGTGAGCCTTGTACGCCGTGCGGAGGGGGCTTGCCTTCTCCCTCATGGCGACGGAGCACCACTGTTGAGGCCGACGTGAGACTGTGTACTGAAGGGCGGGAGAGTGAAGGTAGAGCAGTGACAGGAACGGGTCGGCAGGCCTGGTTCCCCGTGGGGACGGACGGGGACGGGCATAGGTGAGACACTCCCGCCTGCAGCGGGGGACTCGCCAGTGGGGATACCACAGAGCAGGGCTGGGGGGACCGGCAGGATTTCTGCGTGGCAGGCTCCGTTTTTCTCTCCGAGGTGGGAAACGAGGGACAGTGGATGGGAGTCAGACTCGGGAAGGGGCCTGAAGACAGTGGTGGGAGGTTTAAGGAGCTGCCGTGGAAACGGCAGGGGGCTGACCAAGCTGCAGAACGGGATCGTGGGGGTTGAAAACCCTGGGTTCTGGGGATGCCCGGCCTCAGTCCTGAAAGACAAGTTGAAGGTACCACACGTTAGTGTTTGGGTTAAAACAGCGATCCCCAAAATGACCTCCCAGAGTGTTACCTTTTAGCTCTGCTGGGTTTAGAAAGAACGGGCAGATGACCGGCAAGGCGTTTCTTGTTGCCGATGCCAACCTAATCTGAGCCCAGGCTGACCGACGGGCGGTTCCAGGCTCAGCAAGTGCTGGTCACGGGGTCTCCTGCCGCGGGCGCACCAAGCCTCTGAGTGACGTTCTGCCGTCTCACCCTCTCTCCTAGGTCAATGCGCTCACGGGGACTCTCTTCACCTCGAAAGTCCTGGAAGAAAGAGCGGAGAGAGGCAGCGAGCCCGGGGGCAGCCCCCAGGCCGACGCGGGCGAGCAGGTGTACGACTGGAGCGCGGGCCTGGAGCACACGGATGACTCGCACCTCTACTTCGCCCCCGACCAGGGCAACGTGGTCTTCGCCAGCGCCATAGACGGCTGGGGCTTCGGGTGGGTCCGTCCGCGTCTCTCTGGGGGCGTCCTGCCCGGCTGGCGTGGTCGACTGAGCCCCGCGTTGTGAGACAGTGGCACATGCGCTGCAGCTGTCAGAGAGAGTCCGCAGTTGTCCTTGCACGGGTCCCTGGGGTAGGCAGCAGGCAGGCCTGCCTTCGTCCTGAGGCGCAGGAGCTGTGCCCAGGGAGCGTCCCCCACGGCCCTCCTGTCCTCCCCTGGGGGAGTGGTCCAAGGGGGGGACCAGGACGGCTCCCTCCGGCCCTCCCCTTTCTGTGGGAGAGCCGCAGGTCTGTGGGCGAGGTCAGAGTTCGTGGGGAAGGGCGCCCTCCTTCAGAGAGACAGAAAAGATCACAAGTTAATAATACAGTAGTAATAAGTAACAGAATTTATAGTCGTAAATTATTTGTTGTATACAAATAAGTGACACAAACTATGTCTCATTTGTATAATAAACAAGTAAAATAATGCAATAGTAAAATTTTGGAAGATAGAAGTGTCTGCTAAATGAGTAACTGTTGGGTCACATGGGAACTTCAGTTTGCCGGAGCGACTCACTTGAATGGAGGGGACACCCCCGAATGGAGCTGGCCCCAGAAACACTAGAGCAGCCCCTAACTGCGTAACTTGAACCTGGGTCCTTGGTGGGCGTCTTTCCGTCTCTTGACCTGCAGTGACACAGGGATGTGGATCTTCGGCTGCTTCCTGTAGTGTGAGCTGTGCTCCTGGGCTACTGCCCGATGCCCTTCGCAGTCCTGGGCCCGACCGGTGTCATCGGAGTGTCAGCTCGTTGGACCCGGTGATCCGTCCCCCGGCGGACGGGCGTGCTCAGCATCCGAGGGCGTTAGCTTTGGGTCCCTTCTGCAGTGGCTGAGATAGCAGGCGTCTTTTACGATGCTGGTCCTTGCAGAGTTGGACTCAAACCTTAGGTTGAACACACTATTCCCCGCAGAAAAGAGACGTTTTTCTCGGTCCTTTATCCAGACCGTGCAGACCCTGCGCACAGCTCCCGTAGTGGCCAGGTGGCTGCTGTCATGTGGCTGAGGGCACAGTGCCACCTGGTCTCCGAGGGCTGAGGAGAGCTCCTTAACGCGCATGCCGGAAAGCCCTTCGGCAGCTCTGGCTGTGGTGGTGGTTTTCTTTGTGAGCAGTGAGCACCTGCAGCAGTGAAGGGCTGGAAGAGTTTTTTGTTGGCACCGCAGCTGGAGCCTCTGTTTCCTTGGCCACTGTCCTCCTGCCCCACGTCCACACGCAGCATTAAGAAAGGGAGACAGTCGTGTGACTTCTGAAGTTCGGGGACGGAGAGGGACGTGGGCGGGGGAGCATGGGCTCTGGGGCGGGACTGCTGGGCTTGGGTCCCAGCTTCACTCACGGCCTGTGTGATGTCTGTGCTTCTGGGCCTTTGCTGCACAGAGGGGGAGAGGACTGGTCCCTGCCTCCTGGGAGACGAGACGCTTACGTTCGGTATCGTGTTCGCAGCACTTTGGATGGCGCCAGCACAGAAACCCTCCGGCATCATCGGCTGCACTCACACCTGTTGTCACTAGTAACGTAAACCCTTGTTTTTCTTCCAGGATCGAGCACTTTGCCAAAATCTACAGTCAAAAAATTGGCATAAAAAAGGAAGTCCTTCTGAAAACATTGTGGGGAGATTATTATATAAACATGAAGGCGAAGAAGATTATGAAGGTCGATCAGGTAAAGTCACATATGTCCCTTGAAATGTTGGTGACAGTCCACCTTTAGGTAACTCCTCTAATAAAGGTGTGCTTTGCCTGTGGTTTATGCGAGTCAGGAGGTGAAGGAGTTTTTCACTGTCTATATTTGGTTAAAGTTCGTGACCCTTATATCTGAGTATCCCTTAAATAGAGTCCTTTACACTTAGGGGACAACCCTCAGGTCCTGGCCACTTGAAGACACGTAGTTTGCATCCTGCATTTGTGTGTCCCCTTCAGCGTAAGGAGACCTCTCTTCCACGCACCTCTGTGGGGCCCAGGCTGTAGTCCCGCGTCAGCTGAGGCCCCCTGTGGTCTAGGGCCCGCCCGTGAGTGCTGATGGGAGCGGGGTGCTCCCTGGGGCCCCGCCTTCCCAGACAGGCGGTGCGGGCAGCTGCTGGGCCCCATCGCCTCAGAGGATTCTTTTCTGGAAGCTTTTTCCCAGACGTGAAATTCAGGGTCTTATAAATGTGTTCTCATTGAGGAGCGTATAGATTCTTTCTACACAGTGCTGCTAAAGGCACAGGAAAGGAAAGTCAGGAGCCAGCACTGCCCATGCTGTGGTTTTAATCTCCTTTACTCTCTTTGAGTAGATGCTACATCTCCCTGTTGAGATTGCACTGTTTATGTAACGTAGCTGCTTTTTGGCTTGACACGCCTGGAGAAAACCATTGTGAGCGTCTTCCCTGGCCGTCGAAAGCTTTTGCTAAACAGGGCGTGCAAACAGGAGCCGGGCAGGAGAGTGGGAAAGCGTGCAGTTTGAGAGCCTGGCGTGGTGTCCGGCTCGGCTCCCGCATTGGCCAGCTCCGTCCCCTGCGTCTCGGTTTCCTGTCTGTGAAGGGGGGCAGGACTTCCCTTCTCGGGTGCTTGCGATGATTGTGCGATGCCCTCCAGGGAAAGCCCCCAGCACAGCCAGCGGCACCCTGCCGGTGCTGTGTGCAGTGCGTGCGTCCGCGTTCACGGATCGCCCCCTGAGGCTGGAGGTAGTCACTTCACGACCTGGTACCGGGCCCCTAGCTCCTGGAGGACGAGGTCGCAGTTCATAGTCGTCCCACGGGCGTGTGAGGCGTCCACCGCAGGGGGCTCTTGCTGTTACGTTGCGTGGTCTCTGAGAGCAGTGGTGGGGTTTGGCTTCTAATTTCCTCTCCCTTGAAGTTGATTGCTTTTCACGTGCGGGAACATCCTCGAGCACGAAGTCCACGGAAGGCCTGCCCGTGCAGGGTCAAGTTTTTGCTGTCAGTGTGGGGGTCGGGGGGGTCTGAGGACTGTAGTGACGCGTCCCCTGCAGGGTCGCACCGTCTGGGAGCCCGTAGTCCCAGAGGAAGAGAGCGACGCGTTGTTATGACTGTTCTCCTGCACTTCACTGCTGAATAAGTATCTTCTAGTGGAAGGGGAGTTACTGGTAATAAAACGGGTCAGTAATGGATACTGAAGGTACCTGTTAAATACGCGAAAACCTAAGCGAGCATGTTCTTTGCAGGCGAAAGGGAAGAAGCCATTATTTGTGCAGTTAATCCTGGAAAACATATGGAGCCTGTATGACGCTGTCCTGAAAAGGTAGGACTGTTCGTCTCCAGTGCCCCAGTCTCCGCTCGAGCAGTCACACGTGGGAAAGCTGAGGGAGACGGGAAGGCGAAGGAGCCTCTTCAGATGCGTCGGTTCCCGGGCTGGGAGACGACGTAAGGGAGTGCGTGTCACCACGTCGGGAGAGCAGGAGGGGAGAGCAGGAGAGCGCGCTGAGCTGCAGAGAGGACAGGCTGGAGGGGGACAGGGACCCACGTTTCTGCACGCCCCGTTTAAAACCAGGAGGCAGTGGCGGCAGCGGGAAGGCCGCCCGACGTCTCGGGTCACGGCTGGGCAGTGGGGCAGGCGCGCTGGACGCACGTGGAGAAGGACGCTCGCTGCAGTGGTTTAGTTCTCGGTGGTCCATAGTGGGGGTGACGCCGTTCTGAGCGGCCCTGGGAAAACCGCCTCCCCGGGTGGCCTGGCTCCTTCAGGGAGGCTGCGGAACGGGGCCTCGCGGGCCGTTTCGAGGACAGGTTCCCTCAAACGTGCGAGAGCAGAGACGGCATCCCTGCCACTCCTGTCAGTTTTCCGTAGCGAAGGTGATGCGTTAGCGGTCAGTGTGTGCGGTAATGTGGGGTTCGCTTCCTCACTGCTCCCTTTGTGTCCCCCCCACCCCATGTTGTGCGTTCCTGCAGGGACAAAGAAAAGATTGATAAAATAGTGACTTCCCTGGGATTGAAAATTGGAGCCCGGGAGGCACGGCACTCAGACCCCAAAGTCCAGATCAACGCCATCTGCAGCCAGTGGCTGCCCGTGTCCCACGCCGTCCTTGGTATCCTTTGTGTTGGCGGGTCTCCATGAGATCACAGCGGGGAAGGAAGTCACTGGCCACCAGGAAATCCTCTGGAAATACGCACTGCAGGCCATAGTAAGGCGCCTGTGGTTTTTCACTGTTCTTTGAAACTGTATTTAGTACTTAATACGAATTAGTATTTATGGCAATGCCAGTCTAAATGAATGTACTTCTAAAAGGTATCTGTGTGTGTGTTCAGTGATCTGTAAGAATATAAACTTTTTGTTTTACCAAGTTGTACATACAGGTGGCTGAGTCAGGTGTTTGTATTAGATCGCTGTTTTATTTGGTACCATGTATTTTTTAGCGTGTTGCTGTTTCCTGTCATGTTAGTGATTCCAAAGGACTGACTTTGAAGTGGCTTATGTTAACTGAAGTAATTTTCTAGACGAAGTTAAACTCTCCCCTTCTCGTAGATCTGCGCGCCCACTCACAGCCGTGCGGCGGGCGGGGGGTGTGGTGTCCTGGGAGTGGCCCGGCGTGTCCCTCAGCCCAGAGCTCTGGTGGGCCTCTCCTCCACGGTGACACTGGCTCTGACAGCAGACTCTGGTGTCCCAGCTGGTGGCTGGTGGTGGCTTTATAAAAGTTTACATAGACTGGGACCCTATGAGAAACTGCAGAATTTCAAGGTCGCAGGTAGCTAAGCCATGAGCAGGCTCTGCTGTCCTCACTTGTTCCGTGGGTCGTCAGGGTGTGAGGGTGTCTGTCTCGAGAGTCCCGCGTGGGCTTTGGAGAGTCCGTGCGCTCCTGGAGTGGCACCCGTGCTCCGAGGGAGGGCGCGTGCGGCGACGTGGCCTGCGGCCGGGCGTGTTCTGCGGAGACATGCACTCAGCGTGTCGCGCGCATCGTGAGGCTGTGCCTCGGTGGCGTGCCCTCACTCGAGTGTTCCCGCCCTTAACCACGGACTTCAGCCATGGTGTGTCAGAAGCTCCCCAGCCCCCTGGACATAACGCCCGAGAGAGTGGAGAAGCTGATGTGCACGGGGTCGCAAACGTTCGACTCTCTCCCCCCGGAGACCCAGGCGCTGAAAGCAGGTGAGGTCGAAGCGTGTGCAGCAGGCACCCTCGTTTCCATGGTCCTCGGTCAAGGGTGGCCACTTCCACGGGCGTACAGTTGTATCTGCTCCCCAAAGTTTCGGTTTTGCCGAAGCCGTTTTTCTCTGCCGGTGGGTGGAAGACCAGAGTCCGAGACTCCCTGTGCGCTGTTCTCACGTCGGAGTCTCATGAGGAAGCCTCAGTCCCTTTTCCTAAACAGCTGGGCCAGTGTCTCTGAGCGGCCGCATGACTCTGGGGCCCGTGGAAAAGTGCCTCCGGGGCTGTGCCCTCCTCAGGGGCCCTGAAGGTGGGCTCCCTGTGAGAGGGGCACCCCCATCCAAGCTCAGGGAGGTCCCGTGAGCTTCATCTGCATGCAGTGACTGCACTCTCCCCCCCATTCTGCTGCATTTGCAACCTCCATCCCCCGAACCCTCCACTGCTGTTCCTGGAGAGCGAAGGAAAGTTGCCACCCCCCCCCACTTCGTTAAGTGACCTGACTGGGTCTCACTGGCACTCGACACAGTTGGTCACTCCTGTCTCCTCGAGACCCTTTCTTCCTTTGACTCCAGGCTTCCACGTCCTTCTGCTTTCCCCGTCTCCCCGACTCCCTATTCTTCATCTCTGTTGCTTGTCCTTCTCCTTTTTCGTGACTTGGGGGCTGTGGGGTGCCCCCAAACAAGGGCAGTCTTTGGGCCTCGTCGGTTCTGCGCCTGCGTTCACTCTCCTGGCCCTGTGTGGCGACGGTACACTCGGAGTCCCACGTCTGTGTGTCCCCCGACTCCACACTCGGTGTCCACCGCGTACCTCCTCGCGCACCCCCTCGGCGGAGAAGCAGTGCACGCTTGCATATCCCAGCCGGGGCTTCCTGTCTCACCCCCGTTCACGCTCCTCCTGTTACAGGGGCCTCTGCCCTTCCATTGGCGCCGTCGGGGTCGCTCTGTTGCACGCCCCTGCGCTGAGCCTGCCTGCAGGTCCCGTTTGTCTTTCCCTTGAAATGTATCCAGTGTCGGCCACCTCCGTGGGCCGAGCGTGAGCACTCAC
The DNA here is from genome assembly GCA_028533065.1 of Trachops cirrhosus. NCBI lineage: Eukaryota > Metazoa > Chordata > Mammalia > Chiroptera > Phyllostomidae > Trachops > Trachops cirrhosus. The sequence goes on from CM052550.1 coordinate 59,328,812, forward strand.
CTGGCTGCTGAGGTAGCTCCCTGGCTGGTGTCCCGGCTCTGTGCGCGCCGCCCAGTGGCGAGTGTTCCCTCAGCTGGCTCTGCCGGCGGCACTGCCTCTGCGGGAATGGCAGGGCGGGCGCACACTGTTCCCCAGGACCCCCCGCACTTCCCCAGGCGAGGCCGCCACGCGTGGGGGTCGGACCTCCGGCGTTCTTTCTTGTTTCAGTTCCACCGGTGGGTTCTTCAGCTCATGTATAAAATATTTGGTTGTGGGGCGGTTTCATAAAAAACAGTATTAACCAGTTGTATACCTCCAGTGTGGGCTAAGGAAAAGGTCAGTACGTGCTGTGAAGTTGTACAAAATTTATAGATTTAGGGAAAATTGACGTCTTTATAATAACGGATGTTAGTTTATTTCAAAGCTTTTTCATTACTGTCACGATAGCAGATTTTGTCTATTTTCTACCTTCTTATCACGGGGCTTGGAAAAGCTTTTGATTTTCGTGTTTCATCAACAAGCTTCCTTGTTCACGGTGGACCTTTGGTGACGAGTCCTCAGCTCTGAGCCTCTGCACTGGCAGGAGGGAGGCGCGGCGGGGCTGCGGCGGGCGGCCGGCCGATTTCCGAGTCCGGTTCTGCGTAGGCGGTCCCCGGCCTCCCCCCGCCCTGTTCATTTTGCTTCCCTGTCCTCATTTTTGCCAGCCGAGTTATTGCTGTACTTTTCTAGCAGTTTTAGGGTTTTCTAGGTGGAGTCGTTTAGCTGGTGGCATAGTCAAAACACCGTAACTGTGCTCCAGAAAACTTTGGGTGTTAATAAGGGGTAGGATAGCGACACGTCTGCCATCTGTTTGTTCAGCTTTCATGAAATGCGGAAGCGAAGACGCGGCTCCAGTCATTATCTTCGTGTCCAAAATGTTCGCAGTCGATGCGAAGGCTCTGCCTGAGAACAGACCGAGGTAAGGCCGGGGGCGCGGGGCGTTGGAGCGGCGCGTGTTTGGTGGGAGACGCTGCTGAGCACGGTCCCTGCTGCTGTGGGCGGCTCGGGGGGGGGGGGGGGGGGGG
>CM052550.1:59330354-59371071 GCA_028533065.1 Trachops cirrhosus
GGGCCTGCCAGCTCGTAAGCTCCGACTAGCTGGGGACGCAGCGTTCTCGGGGAGAGCCTGGAAGGCCTCCCACTTACTGTGCAGCGGGGTGGGGGGTGCTGGAGGACCTTCTGCCTGGGAGGGGCCTGGGACCAGTCGCCGTCTCCCAGCCGCAGTACCACCTGCTGTTGCCCTGCCTGAGCCAGCGCAGAGGCGCCTGGTATGGCCAGACGCTGACCCGCCTGTGGTGTCCCGTAGGCCCCTCACTCACGAAGAAATTGCGGAGAGGCGTGAGCGCGCGAGGCAGAGGCACGCGGAGAAGCTCGCGGCAGCCCGGGGCCAGGCGCCCACGGGGTCCCCCACAGACGGGAGCGCCCCGGACGCGAGTCCGGAGGGAGAGGAGCCGAAAGGTACCGCGTGCCGCGCAGGCTCGCGCAGAGTTCGTCGAGCTGGTCGGGGCGCCCTCCCCCAGCTCCTGAGCTTCCGGCCGTGGTCGTGGCTTTTTCAGCGCCCTTTTGTTCCCGCTGTTTGTTCCCTGAAACTGGGCCACATGCATGTTGTCACGGTCGTGTCCGTCTGCTTCCCGGCAGTTCCCAGACGGGAGAGCCGCTCTGGGCACTCACTGCCCGTTCGTCTCCGGCAGGTGAGGAGCAGCCGGTGGAGAGCGTGACCCCCGACCCCGGGCCGCCGGGAGAGAACGGCCAGGAGACGTTCGTTGCGTTCGCCCGGGTGTTCAGCGGTGTGGCTCGACGGGGGAAGAACATGTTCGTCTTGGGGCCCAAATACAGTCCTGTGGAGTTTTTGCAGAGGGTAAGGATTGGAAGGAAATCATGATTATACTGTTTCGGGGTTTCGGTATCTGTCAAATTAGCACGATGGGTGATTACCTTGTTGGTAGATTTACTTTGTCTCAGGAAAGGCACATTCGGATGAATTCCTGCATCTCCACTTCGTCGCCTTCACAACACGTGGCAAACCTGTCTCACTTAGTAGCGTTTAGGAAACTGCACTAGTATATGAACCACCTTTTCAGGGCTTAGTAATTATAAGGCTTCTCTCTGCAAAGCGAGAAGAAAGAATAGTGAGAACAGATGTCATGCTAGAGCCAGGACAGTGGAGGTCTTCCAGAGGTAGGGAGACCCAGAATCTCGGTGGCACGGGTCCACGGCGTGGGCGGGCAGCAGGTGACAAGCAGGAGTTGATCAGGACGGCCTGTGAGCAGTGAACAGCGTCCGAGTACCCCTGAGCCGTAGGGCCGGGAGGGAGGCAGCCGCGGGCTGGAGCCGTGGCAGGGCGTCTCCGGACGACGCACGCTGTGTGCACAGCGGTGTCGTGGCGGCGGCGGCACAGCGGGGGCTGTCAGCACCCGCAGGGAGCAGTGAGACCAGGGCAGCCCCGTGGGGACCCCGGCCGGTGCCGGGTGCGTCTGTCCACTGAGGTGCTTTGAGTGTCTCCGTTGGCGTTCTGCTGTCTCCTCCGTGAAGACCGTCGATCCCGTCTGTTAGACTCGTTCCTCACCTTGTATCTTGTCGCTGTCTAAAAGTGAACGTTTTTAAAAATGCATGTTTGCTACTGCTGATTTGTAGATGCACAGTTAATTTTTGTATTTGGGTATCGTGTCCAGCGACGTGGCTGAACGTGGTAGTTTATAGTTGGAGCGAAGGCCCAGAGTGTCTGCACGTCACTCTGTTTTCTCCTGCTTCACACTTCTGTGGCACACTCCTCCCCAAACTGCCCTTCTGTGGCACACTCCTCCCCGAACTGCCCTTAGAGCTTCCCTGCCGAGCTGTCCCGAATCGGAGCGCGTGCCCTAAGGCCGTCGTTTCCGCGAGGGTCCCAGGTCTCACCTGCCAGAGGAGCTCCTCGCCCCCCGGGCCGTAACGGTCCGTGTGCTGTGCTGCCGCATTTGTCGCTCGCGCTGCGTCTGCGACGTTCGTTCTCCCCGTGTGTTACGTCCGACGTGTCTTCCCTTCGTGCACTCGCACGGTGCCCAGGTCCTGTGGGGCCGCAGAGAAGTTGGTGATGGAGATGCGTCCCGAGTGCTGGCAGTTACACGGGGGCGGCTGAGCAATTGAAGACAGCGTCTTGAACACGTTACATAATTCTTGGCCGAACTTGAGTAATTCGAGATGCTATCTGCACAAGAATAAATAGGATGTAGAGGGAGCTCGTGAATGTGTTTTCCTTGTAGCATATTTACACCTTAGAAAGCAACTCCTTTTCCTGTGCTTCTGAGCACTGGCGCCAGCTGCTGCTGGACGCGTGGAGGACGTCGTAGTGAAGTTAGAACGGTTTCAGGGGATAAGAGTGACAGTGGCTGCTGCAGGAACAGCACCGTCGTCACCAGCACGGGTCTGCGCCAGCGTTCACGTGAACTCGCGAGGGGTTGTGTGGGGGTTCTGTTCGTTAGCTCCCGTGGGGCTGCCAGGTTACAACAGAGTTCATATTAACTGAGCCATAAAGCTTCTGATTACGTGGGATCCTTGACTGTTTTTAAATAAATGAGAGGTTTCTCCATTTTAGATTTTACTCATAGAGACAGATTTTGGTGGAGCACCATTTCACATTTGCGTGGCTCCGATTTACATAAGAGGGACCGCAGCCCTCTTACGTACAAGTGAAAACAACTCGATGGATACTGACTCTTCGTTTAAATTCAGCCGCTTTCCCTCCCCAGGTGCCACGAGGCTTCTCCGCTCCGCTGGACGCCCTCCCGCCGGTCCCGCACATGGCGTGCTGCACGCTGGAGCACCTGTACCTGCTGATGGGGCGAGAGCTGCAGGACCTCGAGGAGGTGCCGCCGGGCAACGTGCTAGGTGGGCGGCGCCGCGCGTGGTGCGCGTCTGCGCCGAGGGGCGTCACGGGGGACGTGCGTCTGTGAAGGGAGGGCGGGCCCCTCTCCGTTTGGTTCTTCTTTTCTGGGGTGTTGGGCTTTCCCTTAGTGCGTCTGCGTGGTCAGTAACTTGCTGCGAGTTGTGATGGTTCTTTTAAACGAGAGTGAGTGCCGTCCGGGGTGCCTGCGAGTGCCCTAAACCGTGGTGTTTGCGTTTGGTGGCAGGAAGAGTTCCCGCTAATGCAGAGTCAGCCTGGACGCCCACCTCTCCTGGTCCAAATCACTGGCACCGATTAGGGCTTGTGTCTCTTGGCAAACAGTCCTATCTCAGTAATTAGGGTCCTTCCCTTCCTAGTGTTCATTAGAAGGAGTGGTAAACTTCTGGTTTGGTCACTTGGCTGGGTTGGTGCCCCGTTTGAATGCCTCCGTCAGAACATCTGGAACCAGCTGCCGGCCTTCCAGTGAGAACGACCTTTTTAGGCACATGTCGCTTGTTCGTTGACTTAGAAACCGGAGTATATGTAGCAGTAGCAGCAGTTTCGTGAGCCAGTGTCTCATGACAGCAGCTTTTCAAAGCCAGGAGTAGGTTTGAGGCAGGACAGAGGAGACGGCTGAGGAGTCTGGTTTGTTAACCTGTGAAAAGCACACAGCCCACGAGAAAGCGAGCCAGCAGCCGAGGGTAATGGACGTGGGATCCCAGCCGTGCAGTTGCTGGGCCGAGACCAGGTTTGTGGTCTTGTGGGGAGTTGGGTGGGGCGTGGGAGGGAGTGAATGAAAAGTGTAAGGCAGGGGGCTGACCGGGTGAGCTGACCTGCATGGCCCGTTGTCTGCTGCACGATGAGCCACCCAAAGCCCGGTGGCTGGACCCGGAGGCGGCCCGTGCTGTGTCAGGAACCCGTGGTTGAGCGCGGCCTGGGCGGGCATCCCTCGCCTGCCTGCTGGTTGATGCTGCGTGTCTGCCGGGACGTCGGTTGGGCGTGGGGCTGGCCCCGGGGCGAGTGGCCTCTCCGCCTGGCTGTCAGGCGTCCTCACAGCGCGGTTGGTGGCTGGGCTGTGCCCCAGAGCAGGGGAGCTTCTCAGTGGGAAGAGGAGGGAGGAGCGTTCTCAGCTTCTGTGACCCAGCCTTCCTAGCCCCTAGCCTCACTTCCGCCCTGTCCTCTCATTAGATAGAAGCGAGTCACTAGAACTGGCCCGTATCCAAAGGGCGGGAACGACTCCACCTTCTGACGGGAGACACGGCAGAGAATTTGTGGACGTTTTAAAACGGCCGTGCCTGGAATCTCGGATAATCTCGTTTTCCTTTGTATTTAAATTTCTTTTTTTTTTTTTTTAACTTTTGTTCACTTACAGAAAAAGTTGTAATTCCTGTTTAGTAGGAAGATAGCAGCAGGGCGATGTGACTGATACCCATGTGCTTTCCATCAGTCAGTTATCAAATGCAGATGAAGATTTTCGCTAGAGGACGAATTGGAAACTCTGTATGGAATTCTCGAACAAGTCAGTGTGAAGTCAGGGCCCGCAGGAAAGTCCTTTTATTGGCGCTTGAAAAACGCAGGTTTCAGCCATAACTCACGGGGGGGATTCACACTGACCGGTGAGTGCAGAACATGTTTCGTGTCTGGAAGTAGTTAATTTAAAGCTCAAAATTATTTAATTCTAAGCCGATGTTTGAAGAGTTGGTGCACGTGGGACCGGAGAGACCTCACATGGTTAAACACAATGGCCTTTTGTTCAGGTCCCCACGAGAGCGTCTCCGAGACGGAGTGTTGGCTGCGGACGCCTGTCCAAGTGTGAGGGGGCTGAATCAGGATGCCAAGTCTTCAGCCTTTTCTTGTACGCTCTCGGATCTCTTCCATATGGCTAGATCTGTAAAATTTCAGGGGCATATTTTAGGAGGAAATAGGATACTCCTCTTTGTACAACATGAGGAGAAGAATAAATACTGCCTCGCCTTCTTCTGAGCTGGTTCCCCTCTGCCAGGGTCGGTGGCTGGGCTGGTCGGAAGTCGGAGTGGTTTGAACGTGTGTGTGTTTCCTTACTCAAGTGGGGTTTTACCAACAGGTTTGATTCCATTTATTTATAGGAAAATCTCAACAGGTTATGATTCTTAAGCTTCGTCTTACTTTTATGATACTTTAAATTCACTAACTAGTGAATTTCTTTTCAGTATACCTCATTACCAGCCTTGCCACTTGGAAAGAATTTATTTTAACCAGTAAATAACCAGCAGCCTTACTAGTCACTTTTTAACATTCACTTAGTTTCAACTGATTGTGGTCATTTTTCCTTTACCCAGATGATAGTGATTTTCTCTCCTGATGTGTAATAGTTGTGTGTCTCATTTCTTTTCACTTTTCTGTTGCGTGTGGAACCGTGGTCAGCAGTGACAGTTACAGCGGCTCTTCTGTCTGGTTCCCCCTGACCGTAGTGGAACTGTCCTGAGTGTTTCAGTTTCAGGTTTGCTGATGCCTGTGGGTTCGTAGTGGGTTTTTTCTCCGCATTCTGAGAAAAAACCTCATGTAACTCAGGGATAGATACTGGATTTTATGGATGCATTCTCAGCATCTGAAGGCAGTTACAGAGCTGCTCCATCCCGAATTGTGTTTAGTTGTTCCCTGACTACTAAGATGCCTTTTGTCCCTAGAGGGGAAGGAAGCAGCCCTGCATCACTGTGCGATGTCCTCATGCAGTGTTAGATTTGCTTTACTCGGAGCTGACGCAGGTTTTCCTGGACAGTGTAGAACGGGTCACGTTTTGTCGGTATCACGGTCATTCCAAAATGGGAAGTTCCGCCTCTTCCACCCTTCAGGCTGCACTGTCCATTGGGAGCCACTGGCCACAGATTTTCAGGGCAGTGTAGGTAATGACTTAGGTGCACTGGGAAAACGCAGAAGCTCTGAGAGTTTTCCCGTACCGTAGGGACCAGCACCAATCTTTTTATATTCGTATGTGTACGTAGTACTTTTTCTGAAACTGTGATAGAAAATACGGGGCGTGGGCCCTGACCAGTGCGGCTTAGTCGGTCGGGCATTGTTACGCAAACCCAGAGGTCACCCGTTCGATCCCCGGTCAGGGCACATGCCTGGGTTGCGGGTTCCACCACCAGTCAGGACGCGTACAAGAAGCAACCAATCGATGTTTTGCTCCCTCTCTTTCTCCCTCCCTTCCCCCGCTCTAAAAATAAATAAAATCTTAAAAAAAATAGAGGGTGTGGCAAAGGTAGGTTTATGGTTGTTCATACGGAAAACAACATAATAAATAACACAAGAATAAATTGTGTTCTGCGTACTCACAACTGTAAAACTACTTTTGCCTCGCCCCGTATAACATGAAATTTGGTACTTTAACCATTTTGAGTACGGTTCAGTAGTATTGATATGCCTTTACACCAAAAATTTGGACTTTGCCCGTGTTGCAACCTGCACACTTTTCTCTTAGAGAGAATCTCTTCCCTCGGCGTTTGCACCTTTCGTTCAAGCTCACGCGCTGTCACTCCCAGGGCAGCGTGGAGCTGTGCGGGACGGCGGCGTCCCCTCCCTCGCGCTGCAGGAGTCCCTGCGTCCTCTGGCGTGTGCCTCCCTGAGGTTCGGTCTGGACAGTGTGCGCGGTAACACAGAGAGCCCCCCTCGTTCCGGTTTCTGGACCGACTGAACATGCCTGTAGATGTCGGGCTTCGTCACGTCTCCCCCACATCTTCCAGGTGACACGTGTGTCTTTCGTTTGACCTGCTTACTCTGCGGGTCGCGCTGACGAATTTGCTCGTAGCAACCCGGCGCTGCCTTCCTGGAATGCACTCTTTGCCGAGTGTATTTCAGTAGGTTGCCAGAGCGGTGAGCTCAGTTTGTGGAGAGTTTTTTACATAAAGTGTGAGTTTGCCTGATCTGTAGTATTTTTGTATCTGTTTATTTTACATGTGTGGAGGTCAGGTGTCAGTATTGGGCGAATTGCACGGAACGACAAATGAGGGTGTGGTTTTTGCTGGTTTTAATTTGTGGGACAGTTTAAATGGCACAGGAGTTTCCTAGACCTTAAGGAATTTGGTGTTAACAGCCATGAAACCATCTTTTCCTGGTCAGTTATCAGGGTTGTGATTTGATAGAGTTACAATCAGTTGTTATCCCTTTGAGGTTCTTTTTATTGTTGCTTATGTTGATTTTGGTACTTCGTGCTCTCACAGATAATCATATGTTTCAGATTAATTATCCAGTTCACTTGCATGGAGACTAGTGTTAATGTTGATTATAATAATGACGTCAAAGTTAACAAATATTAGGGCTCATTTTATGTCAGACACTACTAGTTCCGTATTCATGAGCGGTTATCTTCTTGCAAATGAGATACACATTTTTCTTAAAGATTTTATTTATTTATTTATTTTTTAGAGAGGGGGAAAGGGAGGAAGAAAGAGAGGGAGAAAAACATCGATGTGCTAAAGAAACATTGATTGGTTCCCCCTGAATGCCCCCTGCTGGGGACCTGGCACGCAACCCAGGCATGTGCCCTGACTGGGAATCGAACCCTCCACTTCTCAGTTCTCAGGCCAGCACTCAATCCACTGAGCCACACCCACCAGCCAGGGCAAGATAGACACATTTTACCTTGTAAGTCTTTGCATTTCATTGCTTCTGGATCTCTGGCAGACCATATGAATAGCCAGAGCTACCTAGTGTTCGTCATTTATTTCTTCAAAGTTTAAAACACGCTTAGGTATTTTGAAGGATGTTAGAAAGTGTGGAAAACATTTTTTTAAAAGAAGTGAGCGCATTTGGTTTTCATTATAAACATTCTGGAATTTCGTAGGTGAGAGCAAAATCCTTTTAGTCTGAACATGTCTCGCTAAAGGCCATCAGGACAGTGACACTTTAATGCGATAACACGGTCCCGGACCCCAGAGCCCGGCGCCGTTGCCCGGGAGGTTGGTTCTTCGGCTCACAGCGCCCCTGAAGCTCACCGCCGCCCCGCCCCTCAGTGTGTCCCGGGCGCTGGGCGGGCGCGCCGGTGCCCGGGGCGCAGAAGCCTGGGCCGTGTGAGGCCGGAGAGCAGAGGCGTCCGAGTCTCAGCTTCCTCTCCCTAGTTTTGGTTCATTCCAGAGGAGAGCTTTGTCCTGGGCTTCCTGTGGCCACAGTTGTCCCCAGGAGTCACTTGGAGCCCCTTCGTGATCTTCTGAGCGACGGTGCTTCCGAGGGAAGGCAGGGTGCAGGCGCCTGCTGCTCGCGAGAGCTCCTCGGCCCCAGCTGAGGTTTTGTGCCCGCTCTCCAAGGCGTGATGGCCGGGACCCTCAGCTCCCCCGGGCTCTGTCTGTGATTCTCCTGTGCTCTGTCCCGTACCTCGTCAGTCGGACTCTTTCTTGATCGTTCTTCGCGTGTTTTATGTTCTGTAAACCTTGTCGTTACCGAGTCGTTTCAGATCATTAAAATCAGACCAGCACTGATCTCTTGTAGGAAGACGCTTTTGCATTTTCACTTAACGTCCTTTGCTGTAGGCCTGAGCCATGGCAGCGGCCAAAGCTGCTTCTGTCGTAGAATCTCTTGCCCTTGGCCTCTTACTCTGGGGTATTTGTGAGGTCTAGGGTCTCTTCTTTGAACTTCTGGAGAGACCAACTGCTTTCTCAGGGGCGTAAATTAATTCTGGTGTGCCTGGGTGACCTTTCATCTAGTTCCATTTTTCAGAGTTTTCGGCACTTGGATAAGACCTTTTCTCGTGTTGCCATAGCCGTCCCCTGTGTTTACCTTTCTGTGGACATTTCACCTGAGATTTTGGGGTAGAGGGGTGCGGGAAAGGCAGGAGTGGGTATCAGTGTTTTTGATAAGCCTTCCTTTCTCAGGATCCAGAGTCTCTTAAACAAAATGATGCATTGGTTTTTATATGTAGTCAAAGTCAAGTGGTGTTTACTCTGAAAAGATAAACCTTTATTTGCCTACTGTTATAGTCTAATCATTCTCTCACACGTCTTTCCACGCTGGGTATGTGTCTGGTTCTGTACCACCTCCCTGCACAGTTAGATTCCCGCACTGGCTCCTTCAGTGTAACCTTCCAGGTTATTTCTAGGCCCTTCAAGTTCTGATCCCAAACCAGCTAATAAGGCCGCCTCTTGTGTGAGGGGCAGTGCTGGGCTTTCCAGCTGAGATCTCTGGCAAGCGGGCCGCTTCCGTGGGAATTTCCAGACCCGAATCCGTATCGTCATGAAGTTGGTTGGGTCAGGTGGTCTGTGTGGCCCTCCCTTTTCTCTTGGTTGATGTTTCAGGAACCTCCCCGCTGCCCGTGACTCACATTTTCTTGTCGCCTTTAACTGCTCACTGTTCCCAGTGTCCTCTCTGCCCCTCTGTCCCCTCCATCTGTGGAGTGCTCCAGGTGGCATTCAGAAAGCCACTGGACAAAGAATCCCACCCCTCTAGACACTGCCCTCACAGACAGGACCTTTGAAAGCGCTGAAGGACTTGCTGCGTGGCTGTGCCCCCGGGGGTCCAGACGGCTGTCTCGTTCTCGGGCCACGTTCCCTGGAAGCACAAGCCCCATGGTCCTCACTGACACCGTGGTCCTCACTGACACCGGCCCTGATGTCCGGGCAGAGGTTGAGCGGCTAAGTCTGATCTCTGAAGCCGTCGTGCCCGTCTGTGCTGGATGGTGAAAGGCCTGTGCGGCCGGCCGGCCGCCCGCGGGGTCCAGCTGTAGCCGGGACCGCAGCTGTGCCTAGACGAACACAAGGGGGCAGCCTCTCCCACAGGTTCCCGTCCTGCCTGAAAACAGAACAAAGACGGTGTCTCTGTGCGCGCCTGCGGGAGCCCACGTGTGACGTTGGTGACCGTAACCTTCACCTCCGCGTTTATAAAGATGCTAAGCTGTGGGCTGAAGGGCCCGCGAGTGCTGAGTGGGTTTTTTGCGTGTGAGCTGAACTTGGTTAACACAGGCAGGATTCCTCTGGAGACCGTGGCCGACCCCGAGCCCGGCCCGGATTCCTGCACACGGCAGGCAGGCGGTTCTCATTATCGGACGTTTGGCGGGGTCTGACTCACGAGAGCAGGGAAGTGAGATGAGTGTAGCTTGCTGCTCAGACCCGAGGGTGATTTCAAAGCAGTCACTTAAATTTATTTTGGCTCTTTCCTTCTGCTGCCCCTCCCAGCTCTCCTCCAAATACTAGGGGCATTGTTTCGGTTGTATATTTTTTCCCTTTGGTTTCCTCTTCATCTTGGAAATGGAGTTATAACTCCGTAGGTTGTTTCTACTTGGAAAAAGCATTATTATGAAAATATATGCTTCTTCGTGGGCAGTGAAGCAGAATATAAAATATCAGTAACGTCCTGATCTCCCGTGCAATTAGAAGCACATTGTCACAAGGTTTGTTTTATGTCTCCCAGATGACTGTTAATTTACGGCAGTTCAGCGCATAATTGCATTGATGATCATATTTCAAAGGGTTTGGGTCTGTTGGTTTAAGTGCAGAGTTGAAGTAAGGAGAGTTGTTATTCCTTCACTGTGTGTAAACCCGTCTTCTTATTTGACTCAGGAATGGCTGGGGGAAATCAGATGTGCTTTGCAAATCCAAGGCAGAGCCCCTCCCCCGCGGGTGGCCGTTGGGTGGAGAGAGGAAGGCTTCCTTCTCGTCCCTACAGAAGCAGCAGATTTATTGTGGCATGGTTGTTTTTCCACAAGCCACCAGCCTTCAATCTCTCCAAAACGACAATTACAAAATTCCGTTTTCCAAATGGTTTACATGCTGTCTTCATGTTTGCGTGTCTTTTGTTAACTGACACAAAGGATGCCCCGCTTATAAATGCACTTGAGAGACGCAGCAAACCTGACTGACCCGCGTTCACTCAGGTGTGTTTCCTGCCCCGTGTGCAGTACTTCTGTGTGTTTTCCCATTGAAGCCTCACAACCCACTGGGGTTGAAATTTGCGAACCTAATTTGGCAGATGAGAAAACCGGGACGTTTTTGACTTACACAATTAATTAATAGCCCAGCCATCCCTTATTAGCTAGATTTTGTTTTCTGTACAGTTGTGTAGCTGAGGTTATTTTAAACTCTGCTGTTACTGGTTCTCCTCCCTTTCCGTGGTTGTTAAAATGAAAACATGCTACTTTTTACCTTCTGCTTATAGAGTCCCTGAGTTTATAGGTCGTGCAGTTCAGCCCCTTCCTCCCATAAAAAGGGAACCTGCGACTCAGAGGGGCCGGGTTTTCTCTAAGCCTGGGCAGCGGGGTCTGGAACTGGAGCTCTCCTCTTTCCGGAAGGAAGCCGACAGGAAGGACAGGCGGAGAGGCGGCTTGGCTCCACTCCAGAGGGGAGGAGAAGCTGAGCCATGAGAACGAGTCGGTTTTGTCCAGCTGGGACGGAGACACTGTGCAGAGCTGAGCTGGTGAGACCCCACCCCCAGCCCCCGAGGAGCACTGTCTCCCAGGGCCCCGCGCAGTCCTCACTGCTGATGTCACTCCCAGCGGGGCGCCCAGGGGGTTCTGTGGGCGACCTCCCAGCGGCCTCCCCGCCTCCCACCCGCTGCTTCACTTCTCGCTGCCCTTGAACACAGTAGGACTTTTTCAAATTTTGTTTTCATTGAGAGGTAACTGACATAGAACGTTGTGTGAGTTCGAGGTGCAGGGCGCGATGATTTGACACATTCACGTTGGGAACGTCAGTGGAACCGTGGTGGTAGCGGGCACCCCGTCACGCCACGCGATCTCCGTCAGTCCTTTCTTGCCATGAGAACAGTGAGACCGAGCGACTCTGACGTTTGTAACGCGGAGCTTGTCGTTTACAGTCACTGTGCTGCGCGTGCAGCCCCAGGATTTCTCTGCCAGTGTGCGAGGCAGCACCCTAAAACAGCACGTCCCCAGTTCCCCACCCCCGGCCTCCGGTGACCGCCCTCCTGCTCTCCGTTTCTGTGGACGTGGCTGTGTTAGACTCCACGTATAAACGATATCAAACAGCATTTGTCTTTGTCTGACTTACCGCACCTGGCGTCATGCCCCCAAGGTCTGTCCATGTATTGCACGTGGCAGGCTTTCCCTCTTTGTCGTGGCTGAATAATATTCCGTTGTGTGTGTGTGTGTGTGTGTGTGTGCACGCGTGTGCGTGTGACAGCTTCGCTGTGCATCCAGTCGTTGATAGACACTCAGTGTCCGTGTCCCGGCTGTGAGCGTGGTGCCGTGAACCTGGGGGTGCACACACTCTCTGAAATCCCGTGTCTGTTCATCTGGCTGTGCATGCCAGATGACCGGTCTAAAACACCGGTTTTTAGAGTAACTGCTCATGTTTTCTAGATTTGTTTTGCCCACAAATTTGATTTTCTTCATAAGCCTAATTTATCCATGTTTTGGATACTGAGTTTGAAAAACAAATTTCTTCATGAGGTTAGACAAGTTTAAACTGAAACCAGGTGTGTTAAAATGTGACCAGAAAGCCAAAACAAGTAGAAAGTGTTCGTTCACTGGCATAGTTTTAGATAAATTGCATATATTGATTCTAACTCTAAATGATATGAAAACGTTTCCAAAACCTACACATCATGACCAAATTTGAATTTCCTTTAAAATGTATCAAGTCAGTGGATTTGCGTAGAGTATTTTTCATATTTCGTATTTTGCTTGTTGTTTTCTTCAGTATACCTCATCTGGTTTTAGAGTCTGAAACTAGGACTGTGGGTTAGAGGACAAGGTGGGCCTTTGAACCCGTCAATGAACGCCATCCCCCTCTTCATACCTGTGACAGTGTCTCTAGTACACTTTGAACTAAGTAAGTGCCCAGGAAATGTTTCTGGAACCGGTCCTAGGAAATAGGCTTCACAGAATGAAGTTGAGATTCTGTCTAGTCTGAGAATGTAAGGCCCCGCAGGTCAGGGGAGCCGGGATTGAGCAGGGCTGAGCACCCAGCCGCCCCGACAGCACCGCTGACCAAACCAGACTGTATTTATCTCCCTCTCTCTCTCTCTCTCTCTTACACACACGCATATACGTACATATAATTTGAATTGCTTTGTGTTTTAAAAATAATACCCATTCTTTGTTGGCAAATTTACCCAGTAAGTTTTTGCTTTGATTTTACTCATTTGGATTTCAAAAGTAAAACATGCTCACAGTAAAAATCTGAACAATACAGAAATGTCAGAAATGTCTCATCTTTGCTACCCGTTCAGCACGTGCCCTTCCGTGGGTGTTCTCTGGAAAACACGCACGCACACAGCCTTCCCTTTCGCTTGCTCCGTCAGAGTGACGCTGGATGTGGTACGAGTTCGGTGCAGGGCGGCTGCGGTGCCTGGGGCTGGGCCTGCACGGAGGAGCGGGGAGGCACAGCGCGCGGTGTGCGCAGGCTCTGCCCGCGGGCAGTTTATCGCTTCTGACGTCTTTTCAAGTGTATTACTGTTATTCATCCCTTTATCAATTCTCATGAGGTCTTTGTGACTGTTTTATCACCAACTATTTAGCTACAGCCAGAGATTTTAACTGGGCCACAAATATAAAACTCGTCTTTGTCAGAAAGACTACATGTGCTGCCTGAAAAGTTACTTTCAGATTTGATTACACAGTTTTCAAGTGTCCTTTAAGAAAGCGAGCACGATGGCTCTGCGCGAAACGCTGGGCGCCAACCAGAGCCTCTCGGCTCGTTTCTAATCCTTCAGGGACGCAGAGTAATGCGATGAAAGCCGACTGGCCTGAAAGGACCCCGGTGAGCAGTGCGACTGGATCTGGATTAGAGTCGCACTGTCTTCCGCCCTCGCCCGAGGTTTAAGGGAGTCGCTGAAATGAATGAGCTTGGGATTTCTTGTCCAAATCCATTTTTAGTACCACCACCTTATGTTTTCATAGCACTGTATGCTTTTCAGAATGCTTTTATCTGTAGTATTTGATCTGTCCAGTTTGCTTTTAGCTTCTATATTTCAAAGGCCAGTAATGGTTAGGTTGGAAGTAATACCTATTAGAATAGTGACTTTGAAAACCCTCAAATCATTTCCAGGTGTTTTCGATGAAAAATGAAACTTTAAACTTTATTTTCTATAAAAGAAAACTTTACTGCTTTAAGTAATCTTCTTGGAAATTAATAGCTCCAACGAAATCAACTTGTTTTTGTTGTCCTTTGTTTTTATAATAAATATAATTTATTGAGGTGTGGTTAATGAATAATACGTGTAGCAAAAGGTGTGGATGTAGCTAAGCAGAAAAGATGGTGTGAAGAAAACTGTCAGATTTTCTTAAATACTTAAGCTGATAGAAGTGAATTTTAAATAATTTTCACCACAGAAAAATCCCTCTTTCGGTCACATTAGGGCTGCAAACCGGGATGGAACAGATTAAGGGGAATCAGAACGTGAAGTGACAGCTCTGCAGTATGTTTTGGAGAACGTATTGAGATTTTGCTTGTGACTTCGTGTACCTTTTTAGAAATGTTCTGCAGACATTAAAGCTCACTTACACATACATACCCCACTGTTAAGTCAGTGTTGCTGCTTATATTACTTAAGACATGAAGCTCTGGCTGGCGTGGCTCAGTGGATTGAGTGCCGACCTGTGAACCAAAGGGTTGCCGGTTCGATTCCCAGTCAGGGCACATGCCCGGGTTGCGGGCCAGGTCCCCAGTAGGGGGCGTGCAAGAGACAATCATACATAGATGTTTCTCTCCGTTCCTTTCTCCCCTTCCCCCTCTCTAAAAATAAATCAATACTATCTTTAAAAAAAAAAAAGATGTTGAACCAAAGGATGGAGGTTTGACATGAAAACAACATTACTCGAGACAGAAGTAAAATCCCTGCTGTCGTCCTACTGCCAGTCCTTTCTCGTACCGTGTGGATGATGGAACCGCCTCGAAGGCACAGAAATGACCAGTGAACCTGAAGTCGTCCCTCCGCTTTTCGAGAAGACTGGAGAGTCGAAAAGAAGCCTTTGCACACTCTGGTGCACGCCTCATCACCTGGTCACTTACAAAGCAAACGTGGCCACTTCCCTCTCTTGGAGCGAACATAGAAGAATCAGTGGACATATAGAAAGAGACATCATTTCCAAAGAAAAACATCAGTATAACCAAAAAAGTAATAGGACCGCTTGGAATAGACTTGTTGTCAGAAACCAGCCAAGGAGAACAGATTTGGTGATGCGTGCACCCATCCTCCCTAAATCTCATGGAAGGAGTTGGAAGAAATGCAATAACAAAGGTTTTCAGGATGGTCCAGGAAAATTTATTCTGTAGCTCTGAGGTGCTGAATTTTTTGCCAGTCTGAATATTATCACTGGGTTTACAATAGGCCCTGTGTTCCCTGTTTGTGAACAGGGTCAGTTGGCAGCTGGTTAAATTTCTTAGGGAGTCACTGAAGCCAACATTAAAACAAAACCAAGCACAGGATTCCCTGCAAACTGGAAGTGTGCCCAGGAGAACAATGTCGGGTTATCTTCCGAGGCCGAGAGCAGAATACTCGAGCAGTGCCTGTTATTAATGAAGGGCTCACCTTTCAGGGGTGGCTCGAGCCGGTCACGCTCTTATCCCGTGGTCTTGGTTTCCTTTCTCTGAAGCTGCAGCCCTCCAGGACCTCAGAGGCGAGGAGAGCTGTAAAGCAGGCGGGAACAGTGGCTGAGGAGGGGGGCTTAAGCTTCCAGTCCGTGGTTAATGATGCTTCTTAATCCAGCTATTTTGCCTCTGGAATTGTTAGGAAAGTCATCATTACACACATTCACCAGGGAAGGTGTGACAGCTGTGTCACTCTGCAGAAGGCCTGCAGTTGAGACACACAGGACTCCGAACAGTGAGTGATACTCCTAGTGTGCGCAGGACTCGGCGGAGGCATCGGGAAAGTTCAGACCATAGCTGTTAACATATTCGCAGCAACTTCGGAGTGATTTAGGGACACGTTAGCTTTTTAAAAGTTATTCTAGCCCTTGCTGGTGTGGCTCAGTGGATTGAGCACCAGACTGTGAACCAAAGGATGGAGGTTTGATTCCCAGTCAGGGCACATCTGTCAGAGCACATGCCTGGGTTGCTGGCCAGATTCCCCAGTAGGGGGCGCACGAGAGGCAAACACACATTGATGTTTCTGTCTCTCTCCCTCCCTTCCTTTCTCTAGAAATAAATAAATAAATAAAGTCAGTCTTTTAAAAATATTTTTTAAAAAGTTATTCTAACTTGTGGAAAAGACAAAACCCTGTAATCAGGTTGACCTGGGAAGCAGCGAGCTCACTTTCCCGATGGAGGTGGGGGTTACTGACCTCAGTGCGTCTTCTCCCTGAGAAGGGACTGTCCTGCTGCCCTGTCAGTAACACTTGCCTCTGAGTCAGGGCCCAGCCACACACTCCCAGTGGGACCAGCCACACAGATAAAATAAGCCCAGACTCTAAAATGGGACGGACAGGAAGCGGCCCGCGTTCGCATAGACAAACATCCCACAGTGCTCTCTCGCGTCTCCGAAACTCTCTCTGGCAGGAAGACCTGCTGGGTACCTCTCAGGTCCTTCGTGTTATTTGGGGGCGCCCCACTACATTTGGAAGTGAAGGGAAGCCAGGTAGATTGAAAGGAAGAAGGTGAAAATGTCGAGTCACTCGGTTCGACAGAGAAGGGGTTGTTGGATCGAATGCGGTGAAACAATCCGCAGCCAGAACGTGTGCGATCATGAGCAAAGGGTTGTCAAATTTCTCATCTGAGGACTTGGGTCCGAAAACAGCCGAGACAGTGGGGTGGATCGTAATTCCACCGTTGTGCTAAGAAATTTAAGGAGATCCTTGTTTCCCCAGACCGCATTAACGTGAAGGAAAGTGCTTCAGTGTGGGAAAGGAAACCCATCTTTCAATTAGTCCCCCATGCTCGCCTCTCCGAGACAAGGCTGGTCTGGGTTCTACGGGGCCACGCATGCGTAGTGCCCCCGCCGCCAAGGCTGGTCTGGGTTCCGCGGGGCCGCGCATGCGTAGTGCCCCCGCCGTCAAGGCCGGTCTGGGTTCTGCGGGGCCACGCATGCGTAGTGCCCCCTGCCCGAAGACACGCAGTTCTTAGGTCCCGTGTACGCTCGTTTTTCTGTGTGTGCCCCCTCCCCATTCTTAGGACTTCAGGTCACCTCTTTTAAAAAATAAAAAAGTTAAAGTTACATCTCTGCCTCACACAGGAGGCCAAGATAAAAACCCAGATGGGTTAAAAAGTGACGTGAATGCGTTTTGTTTGTGAACAATACACACTGAACAGCGAGAGGAGTGTTTATCAGGAGCAAGGACGGGGCGGTGAACTTTTCTCTCTATGCCACTGTTTTGCTTAATTCATTATAATTCCTGTCTTCTTAAATGAAAAGAGGATAAAAGTAAAATTAATAACAACAAATTCAACCTAAAAGAAATTAAGAGAAAAAAAAGTCACCGGCAGCTGGGATTCTAATGTCGCCAGTAGGGGGCAGAGGCTGGGCTAAAACAGCCTGCACTCTCCCGGTCTCCTCATGTGATTGGTTGCTTCGCCCCTCTCTGCGGGGGATCCAGGGCACAGACACTGGGGTCTTCAGGAGTCACCGCTTGGTCCCCTCCACCGGCTGTGCCCCGTTCCTGTGTCTAATCTGCAGGACAGAGTGGCCCACGGCCTATGTCCCCTCGTCCTCCCTCCTCTCCTCTCCTTCTCTGCCATTCTCGGCATCTTTACTTTTCCCTCAGTGGAGGAAAGGCTTGTGAGTGAGAGTACAGTGGTTCTGAAAAGGAACGTAAATATTACGAGTATCTATTTACCTCGGAAAAATATATCTCATCTGGAATACGTTGAGGACGCATGGTACAGAGGAAGAAGCCCTGACCCGGGAGTCGGGAAAACTGGGCCTCCAGGCCCCCGAATGGCCAGGGACGGTGACCTGGGATCGGGCTTCCCCGCTGCGCCCCTCAGATCCCTCATCTGTGAAATGGACGGGCTCTGAGGCCTTGCTGGCGTCCACGTTTTATGTTTCTGTCTCAGTCAGGGACAGAGCTATTTTATAAGCAGGCAATAAAGGCTTGCAGAACTTTCAAGTGCCTTGATGGTAACTAAAAAAGAGACTGCTTTAGAGATGACTTTCCAGATGGGGCACTCACCAGCCTGATGTGGTGTTGGACCTGGAAGTCTGCTCCCCTGCCCCTGAAGGCTTTTCCCACTTCCCGACTGGACTGGGAAGTGTTGTGGCACCCTGTCTTCTGCCACCTGGCCAACCCCCCTAAGCAGGGCTCTTAATGGAGAATAGTAACCCACATAGTAGCAGAGGTCAGTGTCAGCCTGGACCGTATCACCTTCCGGGGTTCAGATGTGGTGCCGAGCTAGACAGTCGGTAGAATGGGCCCTTGAAGGTGATGGAGGTGCCTCCTGCAAGGAAACTGCTCTGGAGGAACAAGCAGCCAGACGTGGCAGAGAAAGCCAGTCACTGAGCGTTGGTTTCCAGAGAGAGCAATGGTGTGGTTCCTTGATTGGCCCTTTGGCCCGGCCCAGTTGCCCGCCTGACCAAGACCTCTGGAAGAGTGAAACCTGGGAGCGCTGACCTCCGAAAGGCGCTGGGTCACAGTCCGTGTCGAACACCCTCTGACAGCGTGGCACACAGAAGAAGAAGCATTTCTCTACTCAGAGACCCCTGCGGGGTCCCGCGCTGGAGAGCAGGTGGGGCGAGCAGCCAGGAGGCAGCTGGCGGTGCCTGTTTGGCTGAGGAAGCGGTTTGTTCGAGGACGGACGTGCTCAGAGGACCGGTGTAGGGGTGTTACCACGAAAGGCACACGTCATCGGTTACTGGATGATGTGGGGGGAGAGAGACAAGAAGGCAAACCCTGTGCTCTTCTGCTGCCCGATTTTCAAAGGCTCCGAGATGGTTTATCTTTATTAGTTGCAGGTAACTAATTACTTTAGTTACCACTTTAATGCACTTTATTAGCAGCATCTCTAAAGGACTCAGAAGCACTTCACATAGCCATGTAATTTGTGTCTGATAACATTTTTAAGCACATTTTTATTGATGCGTAATAGGCGTACAGAAAAGGATGCAGATCTTGAACCAGAGCTCGCTATGATTTTCGTAAACCGAACATACGCCAGTGTTAGGAGCAGCAACGCGATACTGCCAGCGTGCCAGAAGCCAGCCAGGTAATGCCTCGAGGTAGTGCCCCCTGCACCCTGTACCCCCAGGTGGATTCTCACTTCACCGACTCACTGGACCTGTTTCTGAGTGCCGTGTGGGCTGGGTCCTAGAGAGCAGACTCCGGTGTCAGGCTTTGTCCCTTCAGCGCCCCGGCCGTGGGGTTCCCGTGTCCCTGCACAGGGTTACGATAAGTCAGTTCTTTGTGCTGTGTGGTGTGACGGCCACCGTTTATCCGCTCTTCTCTCGGTGAACATTTTAGATGACGTCCCGTATTTAGCTATTGTGGATGTTGTGGTATTTCATTTAGTTAGTTACACAGTCTTCTGTTATTGGGCATTTAGGATGTTCTTACTAATGAAAGGTGCTACATTGTAGAAGTTCATTCATCTGTCGTTTCACAAGCGGACAGCGAAGGAGAACGGATCAGTCACTCTGGGGCCCCATCTTCAGTTAGCGTCTCCGTTAGTACAGCCGTCCAGTACCAGCTCCTTTGTCCTTTGTGAAGAGTTAGATCGCCTGACAACACCAGTGGTGACCAACTGAGCTTTCATACTATTAAACATTAAGACCCATCACTTCTATAATATAAAGCCGCACCGATACTTAAAATGATAGTAACGTAAAAAAGCCAACCGGCAGTTGTTTGATTCTTACTTCGCTGACCTGTGAAGCGATCCTTCCACGAGAACAGAGCTGCCTTGAAAGCTGCTGCCTCTCACAGGCAGGCACTGGAAAAGGTATGGGCTTGAATTAAAATGACCTGTGTTTGCTTAAAATGTAGTTAACATTCTAATATTGTTACTTTCCCCTTAGGAATCACGTTTCTTCAGTGGGTTCTAACAGCAAGTGAGCTGCATCTGGACCCCAGTAACTGTCACATCAAGATGCAGACACATGGCTGGGGTCTCCAAATCTCAGGCTGCGGGGCTCAGGGGTTGGAATATATTAGCAGCATAATGTGACTGAGTTTTTAAAATGCTTTAGCAGCACTTACAGTAACAAAAGGCCAGAGAAATGGAGTGTGGAGTCTGGGGGTTCTTCATCCCCATCTCCTCTGTGGTGCCCGGCACAGAGCTGTACACACAACTCATCAGTAGCTTATCTGGTGACATAACCCTAAAAAGCCCAGGAATTCTTCTCAGGTCGTGACACTTCGGACTACAAGGTTCTGTAGCTCCCTCTAAATTCCATAATTCCTGACGTGACCTTGAGGAAAAGATTACCCAGTAGAGAAATGTTCCTTCCAAATGGCAAGGACGCAAGGGCGGAGTCAGGTGACGCAGGGCAGCCTCGTGCTGGCCTGGCCTGCGGGTGGATCTGGAGATCCGGGTCTTTCCGTGGAGCCGAGGCTGTCAGACTGCTCACTCTCGGGACCTTGATTAACCTCAAGAAACATCCCGGCTCCCTATCAGATAGGAACCCAAGACTCCCTGTGCGGACCCTGGGCCCAGGGAGTCCAGGTCCGGCAGTTCAGAGGTGAGAGCACAGTTTCAGCACTCGGCCTAAATTGGTTGACGCGAATGTCGTGCGTCTACAGCGTAATCCCAGGGTTTATTGTGGAGGAATCCAACAGTGCAGGCATTCAGGGCACAGAAGCCGCAGAGAGGCGTTTTTGAGTTTCTGGCTTAAAAGGATTTTTTTTATAGTCATAAGAATAGTATATAATAATAAAGTGAACATCCCCCTAGCAGTGAAACTGAAAGACAGCTAGCTGCCAGCCTGATTTCAGAAACATCAATACGGTGCCTTAACTGTGCCACAAGGATGAAAGGCAGGGAAATGGTTTGCAGTAAAGTCGAGTCCGCTGCCGCATGGAGACGTTCGGTGTGACTGTGCTGCACAGCTTGGCCAAGGCCGCCGCCGGCCGCCGCCGTGGACGTGGCAGCTGCAGGTGCAGCGAGATGCGGACGTGGCACTGATGACTCGGGCGCCGTGAGGGGCTGGTGGTAAAACGGCGCACAGCTCATTTCCAGGACACCGTTCCTGAACATTCGGTGCATATGAAACTGCAAAAATACTTTGTTATTGAAATGTATCTGGTTTAGGGTCAGATCAGTATAAACAAGTGTGTCCAGCTGAATGATGCTGAAAAGCCGTGCGTCTTTGGAAGGTTGTTTGTGTGGGTCACGTCCACGCATTGCAGGGCACTGGCCCCTGGCCCTTCCTGCCGAATGCCAGGGTGCGCCCCAGCCAGCAGTGCCCCGCCAGTTCCCAAGTTGCCTGGGTCCGTAGCACGGGAGTTGCACCACGGCCTAGCGAGCGCTGTCCACCCACCGCTGTGCCTGGGCCGGGCACTGTTCTGAGACACCAGCCGGAGCTCTTCACGGGGGCGCTGCGCCGTCGGGGCACGCGTGGCTGAACACTGCCGGAGAGTCTCTCCGCGTGGCCGTAACAGCTTCTGTTACCCTCTCCGCGCGTAAGACCTGCGTCTCCGTCTGCACGTGCCATGGCTTCTTCAGACTTCTGCCTGTATCATTGGTGTAAAATAATATCTCACCGTTTACCTTGTCTTTAATCAGATTAAGGTTCTTTTTTATATGTTTTTTGATCGCGTAGGGCTTCCTTTTTGTGTCTTTTCTTGAAACTGCTTATATTCTCTGCTCAAATTCCTCTTCGGTTGCCTGTCTTTTTCACTGATTTCTACTAGTTCTTTATATATTATGCTTATAGACTTAGGTCTCTGTGTCCTAGAAACATTGAAGGTGTCTACTTTGTAACTTCTAACTTTGTTTATGGCATTTTTGTCGTAGTTTTTAGAGTGTCGTCAGATCTGCTGATCTTTAGGCTTATGGTGTCATCTCACGCCGTGAGCCTTCAGTTTCCGTGTTCTGCGTTTAGGTCTCTGACCCACGTGAAATTCCGTTTTCTGGATGGTGTGTGGTAGAGATGAAATTGTGTCGTTTTTTCCATTTTGTTTGCTAATTGGTTCAGTGCCGTTTGCCGAGTAGTCCCTCCTTTCTGCCACTGTTGCCCCTGCGTGGTTTCCGTTGTGCGGCCTGTACGTCCCTGGGCCCTCGCTCACTTCCGTCGATCTGCGACCACACGGACCACCGATAACCAGCGCGCCGCCCGAGCGTGCGTTTTCTCCGTCGTGTGGCTTTCCCAAAAGGCGCTATCCGCGGACCGGCTGTGTCTTTCGTCTGACCCGCCGCTGCAGGAAGAGCTCGCCGGTCCAAGTGCCCTTCCTCACCTGCACCGTTCCGGCTGGCTGTCCTCGGTCTTCTTTCTCTGACCATTGCAGGCAGCACCTTTTGTGTGCGTGTGAGCAAGAGTCATTTCACCCGAAGTGACCCTGCTCCCTCTCTTTATTTGGAAATATTTCGAGTTTGAAGGTAGGAGAAATCCGGTTATAATTTCCTCATTGTGTAAAGCGATGCCTCTTTTCTTTTATAAAGTCTTAAAACAGATTTTCAGCACTGTTTCCAGCCATACTAGGCGTTCTGTCCTTCTTAGGCACTAGGCTTTTCATGTTTCACGTTTATCTGAATCACTTGGACTGGAACGCACATCTTGAAGGAGCATCACTTGGCACGGTGCGTTGTTGTGAAAACTGCACATTTAAGCCAGGGCCCAGGATGCAGCATTCACGGTGGGACCTGGTTGCCAATACGAGTTTGTGCCTCAGAGAAGTTACCGCGGCCTCGTTACAGTTCACCGGTTAGTGGTGCACACAGAGCGAGCGCCCAGCTCAGCCCACGCACCGGAAACTCCAGGCTGGTTAGCGTGTCCAGCAGCCCGACAACTACCGCTACTGCCACAGCCGTCGTCACGGCCGCTGCCGCCTCCTTCCCGTGAGTGCTCACCGAGGACCCGGGGCTCGGCCGTCGCACGGCCACCCCGTGAGAGCGCCGCCTGTCCTACCTGGGCCTTGTTACGCGGCTCGTACGAAACCGGAACTTGGGAGGGTTGGGTCGCTGGCGTGACGCTAGAGCCGTCACTAAATGTAAGTTCCTCCGATTCCAAGGGGCACAGAGCAGAGACGCAGGTTGGCTGAAGGAAAGAGGTGACGGCTATGGCGGCGTGGCAGGCGCAGCAACGCCTTTGCGGCCCCGCGCTGGTCTCTCACCTGGGCCCCCAGCAGCGCCCACTCCCCACCTCGGCACCCTCCCGCCACGTCTACAGAGATGTCTACACGCCTGTGAAAAAGAAGTTTATTCTCCAGATGCTGCCTTTTCTCATTTCCTGTGGTCTCTCTCTCCTGAGAAAAGAGCCCCAGATCTTGATGTAACTTGGTTAAAAATTATTAGCAGTGATGAGCCCCATCTGTCTTTATGAGAAGGAAAAAAGTCTGACCTAGTGATGTCATCGTTGCAAGGCTTTTCCCTAGGGCCTCCTGTAGCACCAGGAGTTGAAGGGCAGTAGATGCGATGGGCTGTTGAGCATCCTGGACGGACTCGGTCCGTCCCCTGAGAACCTTAGCTACACAGCGCCGATGCGCTCCGGAGATGCTAGCCCAGCGGCTTGGAAAAGGCCCGTTTCGTGTTCATGTACCCACCGGCCTACCTGCCTCCGTGACAGGGGTTACAGTGTGCACGGGTTCCCTGACCCCTTTAGTGGGGTCCCAGAGCAGAACCTGCGTTTCCGTGGGAGACGCAGAATACAGGCGTAAAACACGGAGCAGAGGACTTTGGCTTCCTCCGCATGCGAGGACTGACGGACCCAGCGCAGAGGGGGCTTCCAGACCCCCCAGGGTTTTAGACTCCCACCACCCTGGAAACCTGCACTTAAATACACACACACATACACACGTGTGTGTGTGTGTGTCACAGTGCACAGGTTGGTGGTTCCTGGGTGTAGTGATGTTAAATTTGGCTTGAAATAAAACAGGTCATTAGAAGACCATATTCTAGTTAGAGGATTCACATACCTTTCCCACAAAGGTGTTTTTTTTTAAAAAAATCTCAGTAATGGTTTTTTTCTGCAGTGAAAGTGCATGTCACGAACCCACACTTTGCGGAGGCGGGGTGCTGCTCCGCCCAGACAGTGAGCAGGCCTGTCCCGGGAAGCAGGGTCAGACTTCGGTCGTGACTTCTCCGCGTCCGCCCGCCAGCGTGACTCATCCTGGATCGATTCGCCCCGCGCCACATACAGGCCGGCTTTGAGAATAAGAAAAGTTGTCAGCGGGAGGCCATCCATCTCTCAGGCCCCACACGATATTTTTAGTTTCGCACGGTAAAAGATGCGCCTTGAAGAGAAACGTTAGGGAGAGCCTGGGAACGTTCTGGCCCGGCGGTGTTGGCAAAGTGCTGGGTTTCGGTTAAGGAGCGTTTGGCGGGCGTGGCGCGCGGCCTGGCCAGGCCCGTGTGTGCCCTGCGGAAGGCTGCTGTTCCCCGTCGTGTGAGCTGCGGTCCACACGCGTGTGTGTCTGCTTGTGCTTGTGCGGAGGAGGACCGGACCAGAGAGGACTTGGGTCCTGCGTCTTCAGTCAGACACAAATCACTCTCTCCCAGAAATTCCGACACGATTCCCTTGAGGGAACGTGTTCTTCATCCATCCCCCCTTCCCAGTTGAAAAGTGTTTTATCAAATGCGTTTCATAGGAAGGAAGCATTCCTCCTTATTGTTATAATTGTTACTAAAGCAACTGAAGGGAAAGTAGACAGATAAAAAGTATACGGGCACTTACGTAACGTGTGAATTGTGCGAGCCGGCCGAGGGGGGATACGTCAAAATGGAAGGCTCACAGTGCCGGATGGTGTGACTGCGGGCACACTGCTCTCTTCTCAGAATTGCGCTTGATAACGTCGTCTGTAAAACGAAAGGCTTGTTTTAAACTGTCGTGTATCAGTTTCAAGTTGTACACTTAATAATTATCTAGTCGTTTATAGAGAAATTCTCAAAGTGATTTTAAATCATTGTCTTGTGATTCACCACGAAAAAAAAATTGTAATGGTCTCTTGCCTAGGTTTTAACGGTGTATTTTAAGATAAGTAAAAATGGTGACATGTAGCTTTTTACTATCTTTGGAGCATCACTGCTTCCATAAATTCTTTCTCCTGACTTAGAATACTGCGGTACTGACGTTTTTTCCTTCGATCGTTTTTAGGGGAATTATAATCATGTTCACAAATCAAGGCATATGCAAATAGCAGGAATAGATCTGGTGATTTGAACAGCAAAATGTAATCCAAGTTCAAGGAGATGGTGCTGAGAACGTACTGGCCGTCCGCAGCCTGCGTCCCTGGTGGTAGGGGGGAGAGGCCAGCTCTGGCTTTTCATTGAAACCATGTGCGTGTGTGCAGGAAGGAAGTGCGCGCTGGTCGGAGGTCAGGAGCAGGATGGATGAGGTCTGAAAGGGAACATTCACGGTGGGGTTTTCCTGAACCCCTGGCCTCGAGGGAGATGTTACGTCTGACGGGCGTGGTGGGAACTTGGGCAGACCCGATCTGTGGCCCGGTGCAGACCTCTCTGCGTGCTGGCCCGAGAGGCACAGTCGTACACTGGGCGCACAGGGGCCGAATGTAAACTTCCTGTGAAGAGGGTCCCCCGCACACGAAAGGTCTAGAAATCGTGTCGTGAGCTGAACAGGTAAAGGGGTTAATGGTGTTTAGTGTGAGGCGGAGAAAGGTTAAAGGGGCTCGGCAGATGCCTTCAAAGCCCAGAGGGTGGGTCGTGAAAGTAGAAGCAGCGTGCTTTCTGTGGACCTCTGCGGAACTCAAGTAGGAGTGCGCACAGGTGGGGAAGGCGGGTTTCAGCGTGGTGTGGGGTTTTCTTACAGTCGGAGCCGCCCCTTCAGGTAGTGAGACAGTGAGGTCTGGGCGCATGCTAGGGGTTGTTAGAGGGTCGCCACACTGTGTGCTCAGACACAGGAACTTCTGCAGCACCTCCCAGGCTTGCGTGTCGGAAACCTCTGCTTCTGAGCCTCCGCCCAGCTGGAGGTTCAGCTGGGTGGCATCCCGTCCCCTGTTCCTTCACGTCCACTTGTCCACCGAAGGTGACATAGTTACTTCCTGTCCTTAACTGCTTGTGAGCCCAGACGCAGAAGTAGAATGCTGATGAAGTGTCCGTGTCCATTTCTCCTGTGTCACCTTTTCCTAAAGCAGGTAGTCAGTCTCCCCTCCCGAGCCTTCCTCAGCCTTCCCTGAACCCCAGAGCACAGAAAGGGCCTTTGCACGTGCTTCTTAATTCGTTCTGCAACGTGTCTGCTCTTGCTCTGGGTGTGAGGCTCAGGGTGCCCCTTCCTCTTGCCTTCGGGGCGTGCTCTCTGCTCCCATCTCCTCGAAGACAGGTGCACCCTCTAATTTGATGAAGGTGAATTTCTAATGAAATGATGTCTTTTGCAGATCTACTTGCATAGGGCTACAGTTAATTAAGAGACTTAAAATTTGGTGTTGGTATGGAGTGCCTGACCCTGCACCATCAGAAGATCAGTCAGCCCCTCCCCACTTTAGGCCCCTGGCCGATGGCTGCGTAAGACTTAGTATGTTTTAAAAACTAGGACTTACAATTAGAAATATTACAGTAGTTTCAGACACATGTATCTGGACATGATCATTTCTGTGGTCTGAATTGGTGTGTGTCGGCTCAGTTTGGAACCAGGTTTGTACATTCGGACAACAAAAACTAGCAGGATTTCTGTATTCTTAGCAGCAGTTAAATAGTGTCCAGGACTCCATTCAGGTCTGCCTCATTCCTTGCAGCGTTTTCTCAGTGTTTCTCCTGTCACGTGTGCGCTGGGTGGATGCTCTTACTTTCCTACTGTAAGTTTCGAATTTACCATCTTTCACTGACCGCAAGGGTCTCTCTCCTCCTCGCAGGGATAGGGGGCCTTCAAGACTTCGTGCTGAAATCTGCGACGCTGTGTAGCTCGCCCTCCTGCCCGCCCTTCATACCGCTCAGCTTTGAAGCCACCCCGATCGTGAGGGTCGCCGTTGAGCCGAAACACCCAAGTAAGACGACCTCGTTTTTAGAAGCCCGTGGTATCCCTGACACTCTCTAACGGCATGCATGCGGGCCTGGCCGCCCCGCCACTTGCTTTAGCCGTGCTCTGGGAATTCTCCTGCGGTCATGCAGTGGACGTAACCCTCCCAGCCAGGAGGCCCTGCAGGCCCCCAGCCCTGCAGACGGCTTCTCACCTCTGTGTGGGGAACTTGGCCTCTTCAGACGCCTTTGCTTTGCTCGCCGGGGAGGCTGTGCTCCGCGCGGTGGCAGACGCCGGGCCATCCCCGCACCCCAGCTCGGGACAAAGCACTGTTTCTGACAACCCAGTGTGTGTTTCCTAAACGTCGTCTCCATGTTCCATGTCTTCTTTGAAAAAGTTTCCTCTTTGCCTGTTGATAAACTGTCCCCCTTGTCATGAAGGGGCAGGTTTAAGTGTTCACCTTTTTTTTTTTTGGTCTTTTAAGAATCTGTTATAGTCTCATACTGGTGGCAGCCATTGTTTTTACTGATCTTCTCCTTGTGCTTATGATTCATACAATCAGTGATCTTTTTGCAGGAATCCCTTTAAACCACATTTCACATTCTGTGAAGGTTGAGTTAATGCTAGGTACCATCCGCAAATCGACTCAAGGAGGCAGAAGGAAGCTGCGGTCCGCAGCGGAGGGGCCAGGAGGGCGTCTCCGTCAGCCCCACCCGCAGCGCCGCCCCTCCCTGTCCTCCCTCAGGGCTCCCTGCGTCCTCGGGTGGCGCGGGGCTGCCCGACACCCCCACGGAGCGTGGCCCCTGGCCAGCTGCCCGTGACCGTGATCCAGGTTCCTCCGCTTCTCTGTGCCTGTCTCCCCCTCTGTGAGAGGGCAGCGGGAACCCCTCTGCCTCGTAGTTGGAGTCCACGTACGGCACACTGTTAGCGAGTGTGAGGGTTATCGTAAGAAAGCCTTATTTTAAAGATAAACAGCGTGGAATACACGTGGATGATCAGCCCTCGTGGCGTGCGCTCACACCACCGGTTGCAGAGAGCCCCGTGTTCTCTCCAGCGTGTGGGAAGCCAGCATTGAGGGATCGCTGCGCTCCTTCAAATGCAGGCGAGAAAGAAGGCTGCGGAAGGTGCCTCGGAAGCCGCAGTCCCCGCTCCATCAGTAACAAGGGACTGCGTCCGGCCGGCCTTGGGTGAACAGTAGCGGCCGAGTCTGCGCACGGGGTGAAAAGGCCACCACACCCAGAGTGCAGGTCGGAGCCCCCACGCACGCCCCCGCTCCCAGGGACCGTGGGCAAAGGCAGTGGTGCAGCAAGAGCGCAGGCGGAGTGGGGTGCAGCGGGTGCTGGCGCTCACTGCCTCGGGGCGCTGGGCAGTGTCTCGTGGCCAGCCCACGAGTCCCACACTCCTGTCAGCAGCTGCACTAGTGATCATTTCAAATAGGGGCTCCGGTGCCGTTTCTTGAGTGGATTATCACATGAAATGCTTGTTGTGCTTGTTTGCTGATTTTGTAGGCCCTGTCTGGGGCAGAGTTCCTTCACAGTTCCAGGCGTGTAGTGGGTGCAGTTGCAGGGAGCGTTAGGTGGCCTCGCAGGTACAATGACGGCGGGCGGTGTCTGTGGGCCGAGTATTTGAGGAAGCCAGCGGATGAGCCGAGGGAGTCTCTACGGTGAGCGTGCGAGTGTCTCACGTCAGCTCTCTGCAAATACAATTGCCAGAAGGTACTTTTCTTCTCATCACAGCATTATTTGGAAGGAAAATAAACCATTATTTTAAGCTTATTTCCTTGTTCTTTTCCCTTCCGCGGCGAGGACATTGCCTGTAGATTGTATTCGTCCTTATATGGAGTTTAATCAGTGTTTCACTTGGTTAACTCAGGCGAGATGCCGCAGCTCGTCAGAGGAATGAAGCTGCTGAACCAGGCCGACCCCTGCGTGCAGATCCTGATCCAGGAGACGGGGGAGCACGTGCTGGTGACAGCAGGGGAAGTGCACCTTCAGCGGTGCCTGGATGACTTAACGGAGAGGTTCGTTCTCGGTGGGGCTGGGTGGAGGGGGCAGCTCCGGCGTCAGCGGGTGGGCGCTGAGAGCTCCCCAACCATGTGCACCGGCACCGTGCTTTGTTCTGGGGGAGGAAATGGAGTGCCCCGAACATGAGCTGTTCCTTGTTATTACATCATAGATTTAACTTTTAATAACTGACAAGCACATTCGCTTTTATACTTGAATACTTTTGCACTTCCGCTTGAGTCAAAATATTTCTATACGTGTGTGTTTTACTTGAAGTTCACGCACACAGCACAGCGGGACAACAAAACAGAGCCCTCTGTTGTGAACTGGGCTGTGATGGGGACCCCTTCCTTCCCCATCGATGTGGTCTCTGCGGTGCAGACCCCGGGAAACCCGGGTGTTCCTCTGTCATAAGGATTTGTAAGTGCCCTAAAATAGGCGTCCCAGATCACTTTTTGTCACATGTCTGCTCTGTATTCCCGAGGCAAGGTATTGTGGCAGTTAGGGTAACGTGGGAGAGGAGGGGCCCCGAGGGCAGGGGTGCGGGGAAGTCCCGCAGGCTGGACGCGTCCTCCTCGTTTCTGGGCCTCAGTGTGCACGGGGTCGTGACCGCACCGCCCTTAGGTGTGTGTGGGGCCTCGGAGGGCAGACGCCGTGTCCCGTCCACGTTCCTTTCCGCTTTCTCCGCATTTCTGAAGGTTCTCATGTTGGTGAGGTAATACTGGTAATTGGACAAATCATAATGTATAGTGTATTTTAAAATAATAGCTTATTCTCAGAGGTTTTTCTAAAAAAAAACATTTTATTATTTGGGGGGTGGGGTCTTAGGGCTAAATATTTTCTCTTCACACTCTTTGCTATCAATTATAATCCATGTTAAATGACCCTACATTTCTTAGGCTGTCAACACTCTTCTTTAAAAATAACTTTTTGGTACTTAGAATTATATTTTGAGTAATACCCTGTAAGCCTAAAGTGAATTTCAGTTGAATTATTTATTTGTTTCTTTGTTTAGACTTTTTTCCACAACATTTTTGTTTTCTTTAGCACATTATAGTCTATTCAGGTCCTATATTCTAAAATAAATTTTGGTAACCTTGTTTTTAGGAAATTATTTATTAAGTTTTCAACATAAAATCTGATAACGCATATACCTGCCCTACACCCCAAAAATGTGGGAAGCAGAAATAAATCTATAGTCAAATGAAAGCATTTCAGAAAGTTTTAGTATTCCTTCCTTTATTGAGTAATATTTCCCAAGGAAAAGTACCTTGTCGAGATCCCAGAATTTCGCGTAGTACACCTGTGCACACACACAGGTACGTGCACGGGCATTTACACGTTTGCCCACGGTACCAGGAGCACACGCAGACCAGCCTGCGCGTTGGCGCATCCTGGCAATGACACGGCCAGAACGGCAGTGAAGACCGAGCGGCTCCATCGTCGCCGCAGCCACTCCGTGCCGGTGCTCAGAGTCCACCCTCGGTGACCTCGCAGCTCGCGCGGAGCAAAACCAGCGTGAGGCTCGAGTCGACAGCGTGTGGAAGGGGCTTTCTGAGCTTGGTGCCCGCCTGTGCCGTTCAGGACAGTCGCCACAAAACACAAAATTCAGTTCCTCAGTCACACTTAGCCACATTTCAGATGCTCTCTGGCTTTGTGTGGCTGTTTAAATGTAATTAAAATCAAATAAAAATAAAAATGCATGTCCCCAGTCGTACCGGCCGCATTTCAAGTGGTCCCTAATCACAGCGCACATTCCGATACAGAAACGGCAGACACTTCCCTGGACAGGCCCCCGGATGGCGCCTGCCTTGCCGCGCGCCTCATCGTCACAGCCACTGCGTAGTCGGGATGTGACAGGGGGTCCCGAGCTTCTGCGATTCTTTGTCTGTTTAGCGTTAGAGTTATTGAGCCTTTTCTCTCCAGACCTTTAAATCGGTAAATAGTATTTTAAAGACTTCATATGTCAAA
Source organism: Trachops cirrhosus (assembly GCA_028533065.1). Classification (NCBI taxonomy): domain Eukaryota; kingdom Metazoa; phylum Chordata; class Mammalia; order Chiroptera; family Phyllostomidae; genus Trachops; species Trachops cirrhosus. Next base: position 59,361,035 of record CM052550.1, read on the forward strand.
TCTTATTAAAACATTCATTTTCCGTTCCGAACATTCCTGTCCAAATAGATGGTTTATTTAGTTTGAGAATGAATAAAGCAGTGAGATTCTACTACATGCAGAGAACCCCCTGAAGGTGTGTTCCCATTCGTCTCTTCAATCTGAAATGCAAGCGATTTATCTTCCGTCGTAAAATAGTTTTTATGTTTCTGTGTTTTTTGCATCATCTCCATTGTATAATGTTTCTGTGTGGGAGTTTTTATGCTATTTTAGTAATGACCTTCTGTTACGTTTCTCTTGAATTTGTCTGTAGGTTTGCAAAGATTCAAATCAGTGTATCTGAACCCATTATCCCATTCAGAGAAACAATCACAAAACCCCCCCGAGTGGACATGGTCAACGAAGAGATTGGCAGACAGCAGAAAGTTGCAGTCATACACCAAACGAAAGAGGACCAGAGCAAAATCCCTGAGGGGGTCCAGGTTGACGCGGATGGGCTGGTCACCATGACGACGCCTAACAAGCTAGCCACGCTCAGTGTCCGGGCCCTGCCCCTTCCAGAGGAGGTCACCCGGATGCTGGAAGAGAACAGCGATGTGATTCGTTCTATGGAGCAGCTGACCTCGTCCTTGAACGAGGGCGAGCATGCTCAGGTGATGCACCAGAAGACCCGAGAGAAAATTTGGGAGTTCAAAGGGAAACTGGAGCAACACCTGACGGGGAGAAAATGGAGGAACACCGTTGACCAGATCTGGTCATTTGGCCCGAGAAAGTGCGGGCCCAACATACTGGTGAATAGAAGTGAAGGCTTTCAGAGCTCCGTGTGGACCGGCCCGGCGGGCAAAGCGCCCGGAGAAGCCAGCAGGTACCGCGACGTGGGCAACAGCGTCGTGAGCGGCTTCCAGCTGGCCACGCTCTCCGGCCCCATGTGCGAGGAGCCGCTCATGGGTGTCTGCTTCGTTCTGGAAAAGTGGGACCTGAGTAAATTTGAGGAACCGGGAGCAAGTGATAAACAGGATCAGGGTCTGGTACAAGAGGGGCAGGAGGAAGGCGCAGCCCGTTCTGGGGGAGATGAGAGCCTGGCGCTGCCGGACGGCCACGCGGGGCCCGTGGAGAAGAGGCCTTCCCCGAAGGGAGAGTCTCCCCTCCCCGACTGCTACGGACCCTTGTCGGGGCAGCTGATCGCCACCATGAAAGAAGCCTGTCGCTACGCCCTGCAGGTGAAACCTCAGCGCCTGATGGCGGCTATGTACACGTGCGACATCATGGCGACCAGCGACGTTCTTGGTAAGGCGGGGGTGGCGGCGGGGGTGCTCCTGGATCGGAGCTTCATCTCGCTGCTGTTACATTTTTTACAGAAGCTCCCTTGTCATCTGATTCACTAAGGCCCTGGGATCTGTGAGAGCCACCGGCCTTAAATATTGAAATCTTAGGCGGTGGGGGGCCTTGATGACCAAAGATCTTTTGCAACAAATAGACTGTTTTCTGTAATGGAAGGTCTGGTAAAGAGGTTTAAACCGCCCATATAGGTTACCATCTAAACCTGTGCAGAGTTTTTTCTCGAGTAAATGGCCATATCAGTCTGGGTAACCAGAGTCACTCTAAAAATGATCAAAGAGGGAGGCGGCATTCCTGTCGCCCAGCACAAAGGGGCTTCTGTGAAGTCCAGGCCCCTTCTGAAGAAGAGCGGCATGTGGGGCTGTGGGCAGCGCTCCCCCTTCTGTCGGGCTCTCCCGGTTTTTCTCCCTTTGGGGGAAGACCCTTTAGGGCCTCGGGAGACACAGAGTAGCTGTTTTGACTTTTGGCAGGTAATGTTTTACCGGGACTGCCTTTCTTCACCTGTACAGAAGAGGGCGATTCGTGGGAGGCTGTGACCACGGGAACGCAAACACAGGGCTTGCAGCCCGGCGCCCAGCGGGTGTCTCGCCCTCGTGAGACCGCAGGGCTGTTTCGGTGGTGAGGGGGCAGAAGGGGAAGCGAGCCCGGCGGCGGGGGGAGAGGGCGGCCCACTTGCAGCTCTCCCCCAGCGCCCCGGGCCCTTCTAGTCGGTGTGCGGTTATTGTCTTCAGTGAGGTTTGTTTGCTGGTTTATTCTTAGAAGCAGAACTCTAAACTGATAAATTTCTTTTTCTTAAAGAAGCGTGGGCTCGCCTCACAGGGGGTTCCTGTGGGGTGAACTGGGCGTCCACAGCAGCGTTCCAAGGGCGACGGGTTAGACGGGGTTGCCTGGGCGCGGTTAAGGCCAGTGCGTGCCAGTGTCCAGTTCTCAGGGAGGGCCCGGCCGCGTGCTTCTCAGACTTACTGGAGCACGGCGTACCTGTTGACATCCGAGGGATCTGCCGTTTGCTCGTGGAACACCAGCCTAGACCGTTCCCAGGTCTTCGTCTTCATCTTCAACTTTGTCCGGAGCTTTCTCAGTAGAAGGCAGAGGTGGCGTTAGAATCGGGGAACCTTGATCCCTTCAAGTCCTTGCAGACCTCAGGCCAATATCCAGGCTCCTGCCCTGAGAGGTGCTCATGCCGCTTGTACTTGAACCTGAACACTCTGGCCGATGGGCAGCCCGTGGCCAGCTCCGCATTGGACAGGCCCTGTTCTGTGCCGAGCGGAAAGGCTCATCTCCTAGTGTCCAGCCAAGGGAACCGCCCTTCATGGCCCCCACGCGCACCTGCTCTCCACGTGCCCGCGGAGAGCGCCGGCTTTCCCGTGCTGTGTCCCAGGGAAAACTAACCCTTCACCTATTTGAAAATAGGAGTTTCGTTGCCTTTCCACATGCCAGTTGCTGTCCTTCGGACACACTTTATTTGGTCCGCCGCCCTGTTAAATAAAGCAGCCGTGTTTGAACACAGCCCCTCAGGTGGCATCTGGACCATGCAGAGCACGGGCCACTGTCCCCTCCCACGTGTGGGCAGCGTTCTCCTTTCCATGCAGCTTAGCCACTGTGTCTTGTCATTAGCTCCCAAGAAGTCAGGACCCCCTGCCTGCCTTCCTGCCTTCCTGCCTTCCTTCCTTCCTTCCTTCCTTCCATCATTCGTTGGTTGGCTCCTGTATGTGCCCGGACCAGGGATCCAGCCCAGAACCTTGGCGTGTCAGCACAGCACTCTAACCAACTGAGCCACCTCCCCTGCTGAGGCTCTGTTTTTTTTTGTGTGTGTTTTTTTTTTTTTTTTTTAAATTTGCGTGTTCCCAGTTTTTTCTCCAAAAAGCCAAATCTGGATTTTGGTGATTGAAATGATGTAGCCCACCAGGATGCCTGAGTAAACTGGATGTATACAATTAATTTTTTCTTAGCTTATATACATTACCTAGTAAACATTACAATGATAGTGAAGGAAGTTTTTTTATAAAGTTTTAAAGGGGAAAAAAGTTGTTCTTCTTATACCAAGAAAAGAAGTCCCCAAACTGTAATGTTAGCACATCAATTCCTTTTTTCATGTGTCCTTGTGAAAATGAATCAAATGTTTTGATAAAGGATTTTTACTTTTTTTTATATATGTGTGTGTGTGTGTATATAGCTTTTTCTGCTTATAAACTTACCAGCCATATTAGAAGAAATAAGCATAGGTTGAAATGATTTTGTGTTGGAAAGTTCATGTCATCTCCGAAGGTTTTCCTCATATTTGTTTAAATATACACAAATTTTTATGTTTTCTTAAAATTCTGCAGGAAATTAGCTTACGGCATTCTTGTCTGCTACAGTTGATGGAATCCAGTGTTTTTATCCTTAAAGGTTTATTGACCTTTTGCCTGTAGTTTGGCAGCCACTTGGCTGCCCACAATTTCTCAAAGGTCAGATTTCTTTAAGACTGAGCCGTAATTCTGGCCCCGGGGCCCAAAGTCGTGTGCGAAGGCAGGTGCTCGCTCCTGAGCCCTCCGCGGTTCTCCCGGCTGTGTGTGTCCCTGCCATGCGTGTCCCTGCCGTGTGTGTCCTTGCCGTGTGTGGTGCACGCCCTTCATGCGGGAAGGGAGTGGAGGTTACGGGCATTGAGAGGCTCTGATTTCCTGCTCTGCTTCCCTGCTCTTCTCTGCTAACATCACACTGGCTTCTCCAGGTTGTAGGTGGTCTCGTCTTCATTTTGACAGTGACGAAGAAAGACCTTTTTGCTGTCTTCAGCCCTGTTATTGGGTGGGCTCGGCTTGTTCTGGTTTTGTCATCGCGGACTTGCTGGTCGTCCGCCCTTAGCCGGCACCTCCCTCCCTCATCTGCGGTGCGTTTCGTCTTAAATGAGTCAGAAGATGCTACAGAGCACCTGTCTTGACCCAACAGGTCTGTTTTGGAGTGAATGCCGTATTTTGAGGGAGAGCCTCTCTCCCCCTTTTTCTCTCTTTGGGGTCATCCAGGATGGATACTGCAGACTCTTGTTACCCCAAAAGGAATTTTATTAGAGTTTGTCACCCTGAAAACTGCTTCATTTTGTTTGTTTTTCTTTATGCATTTGACATGACGCTTCCCGAAGTCAGGGTCCACGCAGGCCCATGAACGGCCTTTCACTCCCTTGAACTCCCAGGATAATGGGAACTCGTATTTCTTCTCCACGTTGCCATCTCTCCTACGTTACCCATTTAGAGGGACATGCCATTTGCTTTTTGAAAATACAATTTTCGAGTCAACACATGAAACCAAGACCGACTGCTAGCATTTATCAGACTGAAATTGCCAGTAGACTGTTGAGTTACTGCCGTTGAGTCAGCCCTCGGTGTCTTTTTCTCATTTCTATTAAGAAGTCATCACCAGGACGCTGTGTGCGACCAGGCAGCCCTCAATAGGGGACCCTGGAGATCTCACTTGTCATCCCGTCCTTTATCTTCATCCTGACATTCTTCCCCTGGCCATCACACTCAGTTCTGGCACTTTCCAGGAAGAGATGCATATCTTAACCCTCAGGACTGGTCGCCCTCTTCTCTCTGGAGCAGAGACATCTTTGCCTTGCCCTGCCCAGGGACAAGCCCACTGTGCCAGGTCTCCTTGACCCCTGAAGTGGCAACGAGTGTATGTGGACTGGTCAGTGAGTAGCCTCTGTGCCGTGGTCTCTGGGCAGCCTTCTTACTGCGCTCCTCAGAGACCAGCAAAGCCCGGGGGACGCAGAGGCTGCGTTGGTCTGGGGTATCACGGGAGACCTCGTGGAGGAAGTTGTCTTTGGGCTTGAAATGACGAGAAGGGTCTGACTGGAGCCGTGGGCCAAGTGTACTCCAGGCGGAAGAGACCTCGAGCTCAGAGCGGAGAAGCCTCCGTGCCCTGTGGGCGCTGAGCAGCCGACCGGGCCTCCCTGCAGCGCGGCTGGTGCTCTGGGTGCCGGCGGGTCTGGCGGTCCCGGCAGCTGCAGCCGCGCCTTACCGCCAGGGCCTGCGGGCCTTGGGTGCAGGCCGAGACGTGTGTAGGGAGGGGCCGCGTCAGCACTGCTTCGGTGGACTGACTTCTGTGCTGCCTTTTCTTCTGGTGTCCCTGCCCGTGCCTTGCGGGGCATATACTGACCCTTCTCTGAGGACGCGGACAGACAGGACTGCGGTGTGATGGCGTAGGTGCCCAGGTGAAGCGGCATCGCAGTATCTCAGTGAGAGGCCCACGATCACAAGTCCTCGCCGATGCGGCTGCGCTAATTTCTCAGTGCTGGCGTGGTGGGCCAGAGGGTCCCTCGGTGCACCCAGGCCTGGGGCTCCCTCAGGAGAACCGGGTGTGTTTGGAAGGTGTCATCGCGGCTGTTTTCCTTTGTTCAGTGACCCGTCACTGTGCCCCACTTTTAGCATTTAGTTTTAGTGGGTGGAATTAAAACCGAATAGCTCAAAATTACGTGACTAATCACATTTAGTTTCAATGTCAATGATTGATCCAAGCCTGCAGGCGTGACCCGTGAAGGCAGGGGAAGAGCTGGAAGCCTCCGGCCCACCTCTTCACGGTCCCCTTCCCCCAAGTTCATCGTTCCTTCTCCCCCCAGCCCTCGCCACACACACCGATGTTTGGTATTGACTTCTGTGAACCACCTTACAGCTTCTCTTCGCGTGAGGTGGCAGAGTAAATGAAGATTACTCATTACTCGCACATGTTAGCTATTGCAGTAGGCTAAAGAGAGGACCAATAAAGACAGTAGTTGTTCTGCTTTTCTCAGAGACTTTCAGGCTACCTAAAGTGTCGATTTCACTTCTGGGTGCCACGTTTCAAGAGGGAGGTACGTGCATCATAGCAGTTTAAACAGGAAAGTCGTCAGGGCGGAGCCGGAAAGCAAAGTCGTGCCACAGAAAGACGGGAGGGCGTACCCTGGAGAGGAGAAGGCTGGGGAGCTGTCTTCCAGTAGCTTCACCGCCCATCTGTGGACTGATGGCCAGAAACTTCAGAGGAGCAGATTTGGGGCTTCAGAATTGTGCCCCAGTCGGGGCCGCCATCTAAACACGGAATGGGCTGCCCTGGGAGGAAGTCCGCTTCAGAAACGTGCAGGCAGACTCCAGATGACCACTGCGGTAGGGTTGTTGGCCGTGGTGTCCGCTCCTAACCCACTGCTCCGTGACGCTGTAACTAGATGTCTCTGTGAATGGCGGGGGAATGCCTGTCCAGAAACGGGGAGCGGAGTCTCCCTCTGCCTAGGGAACGGGTTCTCCCTGAGACCTGCTGGATCGAGGAGGCCGTGGGGCTCTGGTGGGGCGGCCCCACAGTCGTGAGTGGTGGGTAGGAGGGCGGATGGGGGGCCCGGCTCAGAAACAGCCTCGGGAGTCCCTGCATGAAACCTGTCCTTTAAACCACACAAAGGAGACAGGAACTGGCTCTGAGGGGAGAGTTTGTTCGGAGAAGAGCACAGGGCTCAAGGAATGCTCTCAGGGAGAAGTCACGCCGTAAAGCATTCCTGAAGTAACGTGGGATGTCGGTCAGGCGCTCAGGGTTACTGAGGTTGGAGAGCTGTCAAAAGGGGTGTCGATCAGCAGCCTTTAATTCTCCAGTCCTGAGGACACCAGGGGTTCCTGCCCTTCGTTCCCCGGTGCCTTCCTAATCACTGCCACCCAGGCGGAACCTGAGTCTGGGAGCAAGGTCTGGGGGTCCGCAGCTCCCACGCTAAAAATACGTGAGCGAAGTGGGCCCAGACGGCGTCGGCGCGTCGCCCGGTCACTGAGGAGGGAGGAGCCGGTCGGGTCTCGCTGTGGGAGTCCGAGGACTCTCTCCTCTCTGCTGAGCTGCTCGAGTGTACGTTTTTAAGGAAACCCTGTTCATAGATCTTTTACATGATTAAGAAGAATTCTAAGCGTATGTGAAAAGGAGTCTTGAATGATGAGAGTCTCTGCTGGCCACCAGAAGTCCCTCCCAGTTGCCTGTGGTTTCCAGTTTACCTCCATCCTGCTCACTGGTTGGAAGGACCCTGTCTCTGAGCGCCCGGAGGCAGCCGCCCGCACCAGAGCCAGTCAGAGGGGCGACGCCCCCTCCCTAGCAGGAGACACTCCTTGTTTGGAGACGAAATAGTGTTAGCCAGGAGAGCTGCCTGGGCATCTGGTGGTGTGGGGTTGGAATTTTACCAGGCGGTGATTCCTGATCATTCCAAAGACCATCAGCTTTCAGGGAATAAAATTCTTACACCTTGTGCCACGTAAATATTGTCAGGTGTTTTTTTTTTTAAGTATCAAGCACTTGTATACGTGTGGCTTTAGTTTTTAGTGTAAAAATGCCACTGTGCCAGCTGGCTTTACTAGTGTATCATAACCTTAACGTGTCTTACTGTTCACAAAGCCCAGTCACGTTTATCTCATTGGGTTTCGTACCCAACGACAGCTCCTAGGGGATGGAGCGTCTGAGGGCCTCTGAGGGTCCCGTTTCTCATGCTGTGTTGGGGGATCGTCTTTGGATGATGCGTCTCGGGGCGATTTCACTTTCCGTTGTCTTACGTTTCTAGTTTCCCCGTAGCTGTCATGCTGTATGTTTTAAGTGCGCACTCAATATAGCCGTGCCCTCGGAAACCGCAGTCACGGGGGGCAGTTTCTGCGCACCCGCAGACTGTGCAGGGAACGTGGGGGGCGGCCGCGAGTCCGTGCGTGGCTCGGCGGAGTCAGAGGTCTCTGGCGTTGCAGGTCGGGTCTACGCCGTGCTGTCGAAGAGAGAGGGCCGCGTGCTGCAGGAGGAGATGAAGGAAGGCACGGACATGTTCATCATCAAGGCCGTGCTGCCCGTGGCCGAGAGCTTCGGCTTCGCCGATGAGATCAGGAAGAGGACGAGCGGCCTGGCCAGCCCGCAGCTGGTGTTCAGCCACTGGGAGGTAAGGCCCCGGCCCCGGCCCTTCCTCCTCGTCTGCGGGCGCGCGTCCTGCCGACGGCACCCGGGGCGGCGAGCGGAGCCCCCACACCCCGTGGCCTCCCGGGCCCGGCTCCGGCACAGGGACAGGAGAAAGCAGCTGGTCTGCACTCATCCGGATTGAGGGCGCCCCAGATCCCGTGTGGCTTACGATGCACGCACGCCCCCATCGTCTTCGTGTGGTGTGAAATTTAAGACACAGTATTTCATCCTTTTTTCCCCTCCAAAGGCATATTAGAGACTTTGAAAAGTCACAGATATTTTTGAAAGCAAAAATGTAAGGAACTTTTTCTCCAAGGAAAAGTACTTGTAGCCTTTAGAGGGGAGCCTTATATGCAATCAAAAACGGAAACTTCCCAGGTCCACAGTGCTGGGGAGAGGAGAAAGGGTGGCGAGCTCACTGTTTTTAACTCGGGGGGGCGGGGGGCACTAATAACGAGGGGCGGGGCAGTCCGTCCAGCCTTCCCGCACAGGTCCGTGAGGAGAGGGGCAGCTGGCCGCCGCGGGAGGAGGCTGCGAGAGCGGGCTGCTGCAGGGACGCAGCAGGGCATGCGCAGAAGCCATTCCGTTTCAAGGCAAAGCCTGGAGTCGGGAGCAGAGTTGTTAAACTGCGGGATGGGCCTGGGAAGTTGGGGGAGGCAGCTTTCACTGTGACTGTTTACAGGTAGTCTCGGTAACTTCACGCTCTTCCCACTGCCCCTGGGTGTCTGAGGTCAGCGCCAGGAGGACCAGCGTTGGTGTCGGAGAGTTCTGGGTTCAAGTGCTGACCCTGTCGCTTACTTTGACAAATTGAGGACCCTGCCTGAGTGCGTTCCACCCCTGAGGTAGAGCTCTGTGGTGGATAACCGGTCCCCTCCCCGGTGTGCAGGTGCCTCCTCGCCGGCACTCAGGGGCAGTGCCGCCGGCGTTTCGGTCGCTCTCGGCACTGTGGCCTTGCACTTGGCCTCCCACAAGTAACCCAGGGTTTCTTTCTTAAACTTCACGTAAGCAGAGCTCGTGGGTCAGGGTCAGTGCTGAGCTGTTTTCGATTCTGTCACTTTCTTTAGCCAGGTTGCACTTTGTCTCTAGAGCACTTTGGATGAACGTTTCAATTTAGATGGTCAAGGGGAATGGGAATGATTAAAAGAGAACTTTGTTTTAAAAAGTGAATTTTAAAATAATTAAAAGTGAATGCTGTAATCGAGTGAACAGGTCAAGTGAAGAAAGGTGGTGCCGGGAAACGAGTCGGGACAGAGGAAGTCCCGTTCTCCTCGGGCGGGTTCACCCCGTCCCCCGGTGTCCCCGGGTGTGGCTCCTTCACGACGCTCGGTTGTGTCCGATGCTCCCTGAAGGGAAGTCACATTCTCAACGCGTCACAGAGCCAACAGCAGTGACGCGCTGACTCGGTGCTCGTGATTTTTTGTCAGAACGAATTGCATTTTAACAGTGATTTACTTTGAATTTTTTCTTGCGTTTTCTTTGTCTAGAAACCAAGTGGTATTTTTGATGGTTTTGTTGGTTTATATCTGAATAGCTCTCGTTGCTGTATTTCATTATGTGGAAAACAGTAGTTCCAAAATACTTAAATTGTTAATCCCAAGCTTCTGGGTAGTCATTTCCCACGTACTTTAAACGTCCAGCTTTCTGGTTTGGGCTCACGGCACTCACGGTATACTGACAGTGGGAATGGTGATGACATCGTGAGACAGGTGTGTTGGAGCCCGAGTATTTTACCGTTTGCTGAACCACCTCGCGGTGTCCCAGCCAGTCTTGTCTCTGAAGGCGGTGTGAGGGGCGTGGCCGGGCAGGGCAGAGGCCCT
>CM052550.1:59371171-59459469 GCA_028533065.1 Trachops cirrhosus
AGGCGGTGTGAGGGGGCGTGGCCGGGCAGGGCAGAGGCCCTGGAGGCGGTGTGAGGGGCGTGGCCGGGCAGGGCAGAGGCCCTGGAGGCGGTGTGAGGGGCGTGGCCGGGCAGGGCAGAGGCCCTGGAGGCGGTGTGAGGGGCGTGGCCGGGCAGGGCAGAGGCTCTGGAGGCGCTGTGAGGGGCGTGGCCGGGCAGGGCAGAGTTGCTCTTGGAGTGCGGGAGGCAGAGCCCAGGCTCGTCCTGTCCTGCTGCCTTTCTCAGCCCTCGGCTGCCACCAGCGGTCCAGAGGGGCCTTCCCCCAGCACCGTCACATCTGCCCTCCGGCAGCGAGGACGGGGAACGGCGAGAGGCGGGCACACACTGTCCCTTTCAGGACTCGGCCTGGATGTTGCACCGGGCACTTCGCCTCATCCCGTTGCCCAGACCCGGTCCTACAGCCGCACGGCACAGGCCGCGTCTGAGGCGGAGGGTGGACAGCGGAGGCCGGAAAGCGTGGCCGTCACTAGGTAACGAGGTCCGGAGTCAGACCGCCCCGTCACCTGTTACATGGGGTGTACCGGGGGGCAGCCTTATCCGTTCATTTGCACCCTGTCACGGGGGCTTTCGGGCGGAGTGAGGGCTTGCTGCAGAGGCCGCGCAGGCGCCCGCAGTCTGAAGTGCTCGCTCTCTGCCCCCCTCTCCCCGTTCCTGCCGCCCCCCGAGCCTGGACGTGCCCACCTGGCGTGTCCACCTGGCGTGCCTTTTACCAGGGACAGAGGGAGTGGGTATTTAGGGGCATCTAGTTTGAAAACAGCAAGTTTTTTTTTTACCAAATAGGCAATTTTTGTTCATGTAAAAGCCATAACGGTTTTCAATCCCTCTTCCCCCTCAAAATTAAAGAAGTAAAGGTAAAAATTAATCTTACATACGGAAGTTTTTTTAAAAAAAGAAAGTTTCTGGCTTAGTTACAACTTCTTACTGAAAATCAGTCTGGAACAACGTCGGAGAAAAGCGTAGTCGAGAAGAGTGCGCAGCGGTTCCTTCCGCCTTCTGCCGTCCCCTCGGCACCTGTCACGGCCCCGTCCCCAAAAGCTCCCTCTCTGAAAGTCTTCAAAACCACGTTATAATTAAATGTCATTGATCTGGCACTTTTCGGCTGTTTTGGCCCCCCCGCCCCACACTCGGGTTTAGAAATAGCGCAGCCGCTGAGCCCTGGCTCCTCCCCCCGAGGCACTGCTTCCCATGCGTGTTCTGCCGCACCATGTAATTCACAATCAGGCGCCTTTGAGAGAGCGCGTCTCAGAAAAATAGAGAAAATAAAATTACAGGCATTTTCCACGAGGAAACCTCGGAAGTCAGCAATCTCGTAATTTCTCTTTCTGTGTTTTACCCTTCTGTGGAAGGGGGTGGCGGGGTGGGGGGAGCCAGTAACAGGCACAGAAGAAAAGCACTGTCGCCCAGGGCCGTCCCACTCGCGTGAGTGTCAGCACCACCTCCAGCGTCTCTGTGGGACCGGGAGAGCGCCTGAGGTGGGCGGAGTTCACCCCGGGGCGGGGCAGCGGGCTCGGCAGCGCGCCGAAGGCGTTGATTTTCGACCTGCCGGTGGCTGAAATCATGATGAAAATGCCTCTACGCCTTTTCCGTCTTTTTTTTTTACGCCCAGGGCAGCAGCTGGCACTTGGGTGCCTTCTTTCGGGCACATTACAACCTGGCATCGGAGTCAGGCTGTGGGGTTCCTAAGAGGCATTCCCACTGTTGGTGGGTGAATTCTGGGTGAGCCGGTTTTAAAAAAAAAAGCACCTTTTCCTCCAAACTGTTAGCAGACTCGCTCCACAGCCTCCAGGGGCCTTCCTGTGCGTGGTACAACCTGGATGACCTTCAGGGTCACCTTGTGGCTACGTCACTAAGGAAACTCCACCCGAGCGGGATGGGGTTGCTTTGTCCCCCTGTCCTGGGCGTGTGTTCGGCATGCTGAGGCAAGGGGCTTCACGGCGTCCACACAGATGCAGGAGTAGTGACGTGAAAGCAGAGCGCGTGGGGGCAGGCAGAGGACCGTGGGGAGGGGTGGGCTCCAGCCGGTCTCAGAGACCCCCCTGGGCAGCCGGAGCTGATGCGGAAAGTTTCCCGAAATCTTGGGGGAAAAAACTGAGCAAATGCCAGAAGCACACGCCAGCGGCCCAGACAAAACTGGATCCTCCCTGAAACCCCAGGGTCTTGTAGTTTTGAAACAGGGACTCTGGTCTTAAATTGGGTAGTCTGAGTCTGGTGTCTCTCAGCCAGCACCTCGTTTATTTCTTTTTATAAAATTTGTCACTTTTCTAACAGGGCTAAAAATTTATTCACCACTGCCACTCAGACACGCTAAGAAAATGTAGCTGCTTTACATTCTGTGCTGAGTCTGTCAGCCAGCTGGTCGGGGGAGGGTGCCAGTGACCAGCCTAAAAGTGGTCTATTAGAGGACGGACTGTCTTTGTGGACGGCTGCCCAGGTGACTGTCCCACTCACCTTCCTCCTCCTCTCCCTCCCCGTCTCGGAGGAGAGGGAGTCCGTGCCTGCCCGGTGGGGAGGTGGGGAGGACCAGAGGGACGCAGCCCCGCACGGCGCCTGCAGGGCCTCACCGGTCTTCACACGGGGCAGCCCCTCCCTGCTTCAGGGGTCCTCACGCCACCGCCTGTCGCCAGCCACAGCAGCCCCCAGCCTCCGCCAGCCCTCAGCACCCGCACCTCCCCGGAGCAGGGTGCGGGGCCGGCTGGAGGAGCGGTGCCGCCCTCCGCGCTGCCGCCTTTCTGATGGTTCTGGGAGGTGTACGGTCCGTCTGCTGGGGTGGGTGTCCGGCACTCAGGAGGAAGGGGAGAGGACTCCCACTCTTACTAACAGGCAGAGCGTCCTGCAGCCGAGGCAGGTGTACAGACATTCACGCATTGCACATACCTCCCTCACCGGACACCGAGGATGCCTGCTGCCAAAGGAACCGTCATTTGTATCTTCCTGCGGCAAAGCCACAGCAAAGGCCCAGGTGACGGACGGGAGGAGCGGGCGTCGGAGCCTGGCGGAGGGCCCAGAGGGGCTCTCGTTCTGAACAGGGATCTGCAGCTCCAACCAGCTGGGGCGCACTGGGCCTCGGGCGGAGCCTGCAGAGGGTGGGTGCTGTGGGAAAGCTCTCGGACGGCCCGTGTGGGGAGGGCCCTGCCAGTCTGCCCCTTCAGCAGAGTGACAGAGGACGGAGCCGGCCGCGTGCGTCCTGCGGGCAGCTTGCTGCCAGGAGAAGGAGAAGAGGCCAGGCTGCTACCCAAGTCTGTCTGCTCCGCTCCCACCCGCCAGTCGGACTCCCGTGGGGAACCGGGGAGGAGGCAGAGTGGTGGGCCGGTGGAGCTTCCCCTCCCTGAACGGAAGCCTCCGTGGTGCTCCTCTCCTAGCGGGGCGCCGTCTTCTCCCCTGTCCTGGAAGTCACCCCCTTTGGCGACGGACCTCAGGACAGTTTGTGTCCAAGTCCAGGTTCACCTCCTCCTGGGACTTCAGGACTTGGGTGCTTGTCATCTCAGGGTGCTAAGGCTCCCGCCCAGTCTGGCTTCCAGACTAACGCTTTCTCAGCTGCTTTTCCTTCCCCAAGCTCTGCCCTTCTCCCTTCCCCTCCAGAGTAGCCTCAGAGAGGGACCGTTCTCAGCCTGCCCTCCCCGGACGTGTCCTCCTCCCCAGCAGAGAAGTAAACGGGCCTGGGCCAGGGCCCAGGGGAGAGGAGGCTGCTGTGTTGCCTCTGGCCCGGGGAGGGTGTGCGGTCCACCCGGTCCCGCTCGCCAGGTGCCCCGCCGAACTCTGGAGTGAAGCTCAGAGTAGTCGAGGATGGGTTTCTCGTGCTAGTAGTCTTTGCTGGGCACAGAGGCAAATTTAGTGAAAGACGCCGAAACTTAGATCTGTTCTGCTGAAAGGCGGGCCTTTTATGTTACTCCCTAGTGGTACGTGACGTCTCTACAGGGAAAGAGTCACACATGGCGTGAGTCCTGCCCGGTCCACCTCCATTAGCCCCTTCCTCCTGCTTCCCTCGCGTCGGAGGTCATCCCCCACGCGGAGCTGCTCTCGCTGCCCTGCTCTCCCTCAGCAGACACTGTGTGACTCGGCGCCGGAAGCCAGAGTGTGTCCGCCTAACCCAGCACGTTCTGTTGCCTTCTCTTACAAGATCATCCCCAGCGACCCCTTCTGGGTGCCCACCACCGAGGAGGAGTACCTGCACTTCGGGGAGAAGGCGGACTCGGAGAACCAGGCCCGGAAGTACATGAACGCGGTGCGGAAGCGGAAGGGCCTCTACGTGGAAGAGAAGATCGTGGAACACGCAGAGAAGCAGAGAACGCTCAGCAAAAATAAGTAACTGCTACTGGTGGATTCTTTGTTTCTAATAAATTAAGAAGGATTCCCCCAGGGCTCGATCCTGGAAAACTCATTTCTGCTGCATCATCTCTGCATTCACTGTCAATAAAATCGACCATACGAGTAGTTGAACGGGAGGGGACATTAGAGAACACGTTTCCTGAGTGGTTTTTAATTGATCCTGGTACGAGGAGGACGTTATCGTAAGTACCGCGGTGGTGACTTGCCTCCCCCTGCGCGCGAGCCGCCGCAGTAAGATGTGTGCGGGGCAGGGCCACCTGCTCCATGTGGGGGCCTGAGGGGCAGCGTCCCTGCCCGTCCTCTGGGTCCCACGCCCCTTACGTGGGACACACATGGTGCAGCACCGCGTCCCAGCACCCGGTGTCGTCTGGGGAGGCCGCACACTCCGGAGACCAGCGGCCTCCAGTCCGTCCCCCAGGTCACAGCTGTCGCTGGTCCACCTCGCGGTTACGCGTCTGGGAGACGGGAGGCCCCGTTGTCAGCCTTCAGCCTCCGCGTCTACGTTCCCTGTGCACTGCATCTCTCGCATTCAGGTGTGAACGGTAGCTAAGGCTCAGCACCTTGTTCTCCAAAGAAGTAGGGCCGTTTCCTCTAACCAGTGAAGGGAAATTAGCTGATGTGCCCAGGCCGTTGCCCTTACTGTACATCTGTTCTCCGAAACCTCAGTTGTCCATTCAGGGAGATCCCGTATAAGGAGTAAATGCAATTCAGTCAAAAATAGATTTTGTAATGTTTGATGTTGCACTAATAAGTTTTATAGCCGCTTATAAAAAGGATTCTTTTTCAAAACGCATAAAATTACCAGAACAGACCTTGTTTTTGAAAAGTGTTTAATGGGTTATTTTTTTTTTTTCAATAAACGAGGTGATTCTTAATACTGGTTGTAGACACCTTACCTTTAATCTTTAGAGCCGTCACTGGTTAGAGGAGCCGACCCGGACTTTGGGGCAATGTGGCAGGCGAGCTCACCGTCCGTCTAAGTTTACAGGTACCGATGTCTGGGTTAACCTAGGAAAGTTCTGCCACGTGCTGGTTCATCTGAAAGCTTTGATCACGTAGGAAAAGCCAGCACGTCGATGCATAGCGTCTGTGAGGACCATCATTGGGAGGGCCAGAGGTGCTGTTGAAAGTATCCTTAGACTCTCCACTTCGGCAGCAAGCGCCGTGCTCCGTCAAGACAAGACGCAGGGCCCCGGAGGGGCTGGCGCTCTCCCTGCGCTTCCGGTGGGCCAGATGTGCTGGTGTGGGGGAGGTGACAGACTGCCGCTCTTCCTTCTCCACGTTTAGGGGGGACAGTAGTGAGCAGTAAAGTGACCGCGAGGAGGCGAAAGGGATGTAGCTATCGCGCCATGTGAGTGATCTGCCCTGTCGTGTCGTCTGTGACGGGACCCCAGGCACTGAAGCTGTCTTCACTCCGTGCCCCCGTGCAGTGCCCTGACCCTGACCTCAGTGTGCTGGACCCAGGGGGAGCGAGCCGAGAAGTTCTCGGTGCCAGTGCCGGGTGGGCGGGCTCCCGTCCTCACGGCAGCGTCTGGCGGTCATTGACAGAGGGGCCTTGGGGGCGGCAAGCAAGGCCGTGTTGAGGAGGCCGCCAGACCACAGCCCTCACCCCTGGAGGGCCGTTTGCCCTGACGTCCAGAGGCAGCGTCCCGCTCAGGGGACAGGCAGAGACAGCATCAGCGTGCCGGTGTCTCCCAGCCAGCCGCAGAGCACAGGTGGACCAGGGCGGGGCTGGGAAGGGCCTGCTGCCGGTCCGTTTCCGCAGCCCAGAGAGGAGATGCCATCTCCCGTTACGGTCCTACGCAGACCATAGTGTGCGGAGACAGGCAGGCAGGCAGGTAGGCGCGTACGTAGAGGATCATGTGACCCTCAGTCACGACATAGGGACCGGGAAGTCCACTGGGGCCATTTCTGCTCAGGCCTGCTGCCTTCGCTGGCGGAGCCCGGGCTTCCTCTCAGCCAGCCCTCCGCTGCTCGGACCCCACGGGCGCTGTGCTATTCCTTCCCCGTCCACTCGGCGGGAGGGACGTGGTGAGCAGCGGCAGCTCTGCCTCCGGCCAGTAAGCACACTGCACCAGCCGCTAGGGACAGGAGAGGCCCAGAGCCTTCTAGGAAGGTGACAGCAGAGTCCATGGCTGTGGGGAAGGCAGCACAGTGGCTGAGCTGACCCTCGTGATTACACCCTTGGAGGTGACAGAGCCACCGGCCTTCAGGGTCTGGGCTGGAGGAGCCACCACCGCAGTGGCCACCGCAGCCCCTGAGCCGAACGGTTCCCCTTGCAGGGCTGCTGCTGCTGCTGGGAGAAGAGAAGCTGTAGGCAGAGGGGACGGAAGCCAGCTCGCCCCGGGCCCGCTGGCAGAGGACCCGACAGGCAGGTAGGGCTGTCTTGTCAGGCTGGCCCCTGCTCCGGGGGTCACCTGTCGCGTCCCAGCTTTGGGCTCCTCGTCCCGACAGCACCGAGTTCTGTTGTGCACAGTTTCCATAGGGAAGGCCTTCTGGAAATAACGCCCTGCCCTGCGTTTGGGAAGCTGCCTCACCTCTAAGTCCGTGCGGTCTGAGCGGGTTTGAGCCGGGCTGGGACCGGCAGCGTGTTCAAGCCCCGGCCTTGCTGGGATGGACTGTCAGCCGCTGGGCTTCGGTGGAGAGGCAGCGGCTCTGCTGTGGTTCGCTAGTTGGTCGGCTGCGAACCTGGGGCTGCTGCGGCCGTCCTGGTCTCACCGGGCCCCGCCTGAACCTGGGGCTGCTGCGGCCATCCTGGTCTCACCGGGCTCTGCCTGGCAGAGAGATGAGCTGGTGCATGAAAGCAGAGCTGAGCCACGAGGAGGGGCCGGTTCGTCCAGCCTCCTGTCCCCCTCAAAGCCTGTGCGTGCCCAGGGCCATCGCCATTAGGGTGTCACCTTCCTGTTTGCCTGAGAAGTGAGCTGCTTCTGAGGCCCATGGCGGCATTTGCCTGTCCGATGGCACTCGGGATGTCCTGGGGAGTGTGGTTGCGGTGTGTGGACAGATCCGCGGGCGCCTCTGACTTTGAAAGCTGCTTGAGGGTAGAAACGGTTCGTGCGTGCCCTGCGCGTAGCAGGTGCTCGGCAAGTCCTGGCGGGAGTGTGTTGGTTAAGCTAAGAGTGCACAGGCGTCAGTAGGGACGGCCTTGGGAAGTCGGGTCTCCCTGCCTGCTCTTGTTCCAGGGCTTCTGGGATGCCAGACTTCCTCTCCAGCGAGAGTGGTCTCAGGAGGATAGGCCCGTGTTAGAGCGGTGGTCCTCAAAGTGCGGGGCCCAGGCGGGCAGCATCGCCTGGAAGCGGGTGGGAGGGCAGATGCTCAGCCGAGCCTCACCGGAATCAAACTCCGGGCCGGGCCCCGCCTTCATCCCCCCGGGTGGTGCTGGTGCACACTCAGGGTTGAGAACCATCGAGGTAGAGATTTTCAGTGGCATTTATTTAAAGTTATACTTCACATCTCTTGCGATTTTTATTAACCGCTTCGTGATTTACATGGGAAAATTCACACTGTGCATCTTGGGTGTAATTTTAAGTAAAATTATGCGTCGTTTGTACAATTAACTTTCTTCCACCTTGGACGGTAGATAAAGAGATTCTTGTGTTTTCCAATGCATACACGTATGTTAAGATTGGGGTCTAAAAGTCAGAAAAGAATGAAGCCGAAGGTTAGTTTGGAAAAGGATCTACGCGGCGTCCGTTCCTGTCAGGACGCTGGCAGGCGGAGGAACAAGAGCTTCGTCTCCCAGACGCAGTGGGAGCAGGAGGGGCAGCTCGGAGCTCCAAGGCCCTTGGGGATGGTGCCCGTTCGCGGGGAGAGGAGTGGATCCAGCTGCAGACGCCGTGTGAACGTCAGATTTGGGTGCTTCTTGTTTGTCTAATTGAAAAAAAAAGGAAGTGACCTTATGAGATGTCTGGTTACAAATGCTGACTCTTCTTTCTTCTCTTTTTTGAGATTTCTAGGAAAATTCGGGTTGGGAGATTCTGTTAGGTGTTTTGCGTGAGCTCATTGAAAGTGCACACTTTTCTTTTCTGTGCTACCCTTTGCAAAGGCGTTTCTTTTATTGAAACAGCTTCACTTCGGGGAATGTCAGTGAGAGGTGAGTTCACTTGGCTGTTCCCAGAGGCTCTGAAGTGTTTTGGGTTGTCACCACCACCGCTTCGATCTTGCACAGTAAGCAGGATTTGGCACTTGGACTGGACGTTGATCCCGAGGCGGCCGTGCTGGCTCCTCACGTGTGTCTCTGGAGAAGCAGAAGTGCCTGGTATTTCGTAAGTGACATGCAAGGAGCCTTACTGGCGTCCCCGGCGTCCCCCAGCCCGAGGGACCACCGTGGGCCTGGCCCTGCCGATGCGGGGCCTGCGGTGGCTCCGGCTCTGCCAGACACCGCGGCAGAAGGCTCGGGGTCAGGCCCACGTCCTCTGGGCACTGTCCTGTGGGCGCCACCGCTCTCCCCTCGTAGCCGTCACCGCTCCCCTGCCTGCGCCTGGGTTCAGAGCAGCGGGCCCGATTCCTGGGGCTCTACGGGGTTTGGAGGGAACCGGCTCCGTGGCACCCTGACCCCCATGAGACCAGACAGGTGTCCCTGGGGCCTCGCCTGGGACGGAGTCAAACGGCCCTCACGGACTGCACTCAGACTGTCACTCCAGTCACTCTCTCAGCCCGTGGCTTTGCCGCCTCCTTCCTCCTGAGGTGCGTCTCCTGCCCGGGATTTTCTGAGTCCCCCACGGAGAGCTTGGTCTCTCTCTGTCACAACCACGGCTCCCTCTGAGGAGCCTTCACCGCCGGGAGCAGGGGCTGCGTTTCCATCGAGTCCGTGCGTGGGCCGCAGTGGCGGCTCAGTAACTGGACGTGGTGTCCGTGAGCAGCAGGGGGACTGGGACAGGAGCAGCAGCTCGGAGAAGTGACCCCGCCCCCTGGGCAGTGCGTTAGAATGTGGATGGGCGGCAGGCCCGGAGGCATTCACGGAGAGTGCGCGAACGGGGCGTGAACAGGGCCGTGTGGGACAGCCCCGCAGGGAGAACTCCGGTGTCCCTCATCCGGGAAGAGTCGCTTGATTAAACTGGCGTGTCTAACAGCGATCGAAGAGTTCGAGTAAGATCTGTGCTTAATGACACAGAAATCCAAGCTGTATCGGAATACTTTTTCAAAGCTGACCTACAAAGCTAGACAAATGGTTTCTGAGCTCCCACCACGCACCAGATTGCATTTCCGAGCACATCGTAAGGGTCAGCCCCCTCGCCGTCCCCGTCACCGTCCCCGTCGCCCCGGGCTGCCCTTCCGTGCACGGGAAAGCCGAGGCGCGCTGTGGCTGAGGAGCCTGCTCGGCCTCTCACAGACGCTGGCGTCTGTGAATTAAATTACTCGTCAGCGAGGCCTGGAGCGTCTCGCCCGTTCCGTCCTCCTGTCGAGGAAGGTCCCTGTGGGCGTCCCGGGGGCCGCCCCCGACGGTTGTCCGTGCGATCTGCTCTCCCCGTGTTGTAGCCGCGGGTGTGACGAGAGACGGCGGTGCGTGGACACCAGCATCCGGAGTGGGCCAGGGCTGTCCTGCGCGTGCACGGCCGGGCCCTGTGGGTCACAGCTGGGGCCCCTCTCCTACCACGTAGGAAGATGTTAGCTCAAACCTCACAGCCCACGGCGTTCCAGCCGTGGCCAGAGAAGCTGTTGGGCGTGAGGTCGGGCCCGGGCGGGCGGAGCCAGAGGCCTGGGCCCGGGTGGTGGGATGCGGTGTGAGAGGGAGGAGGAGTGGCCGGAGTTGGGGTGCGGTGTGGGTCGCTGGAAACGACTCATGGGCCAGCACTGCCGGGGAAGTGCCCGTCAGTCCCCTGTCACAGACGGTGCCGTCTGCTCCCCACCCTGAGCCAGGTTCTGGCACAGCTTCCTCAGTGCGCACGCCGGGCACTGCCGGCAGCCCGAGAATGCCTGGTTTGAGGTCGTCCGACACCATGAAACACTCAGCTGGTGTGCACAGTTCTAGAGCTTTCTGGCCCTTTAAACAAATCCCTCGTTTAAGACCTAGAACAGGAATTCTCATCAGGGCATGACTTGGTCCCCAGGGGACATTTGGCAACGTCCGGCGGCACTACTGGGGTCTCGTGGGCGTGGCCGGGTGCCGCTGGAGCACCCTGTAGCTCCCAGGACCGGCCCCCAGCCAGGAGCTTTCCAGACTGGACGGGGCAGGGGGGAGAGGGGCCACAGGAGGCTTTCCCACCCCGTTCGAGTCCCCTGCTCCCTGTCGGGGCCTGGCACCCTGGCCTGGCGGGTGCGGAGGGTGGCACCAGGGCCCAGGCTGCGCTGGAGGGCAGAGGCGCGAGCGAGGCCTGTGGTTTGGGCTCCGCAGCCAGTGAGGACGCGTGCGCCCAGTTCTCCGGCTGCTCTGGGAGGTGTCCTGTATGTGCCAGTCTGTCCAAACCCCATCGTTGCAGGGGAGGGTCGGGGAGCCCCATCTCGGGGTGAACTCCCTGGCATCTTTCCCTCGCCGTGGAGGCAGGAAAGCCCAGGGCGGGGCAGGGAAGGCCGTGGGCCCTCAGGAAACCCGAGAGAGTCGCCTGAAGGACAGTTCGGTAGCCTGGCACCTGGGGGACTGTGAACCACGGCTCTCCTGTCCCAAGACAATGTGAAGCCACAAAATCCCTGTCGAGATCTGAGATATTCCTGGCACATCCAAGGCCTGTGCAGAGCCCCCAGCGCCACCCCAGACATTCTGGGGACAGTGCCCGTTTGTAGCCTCCCCGCTGGCCTCAGGCCGGCCGCAGTACAGCTGCAAACCAGAGAAAATGGCTTTTCAAGGGCCGGCCTCCCCCCGGATCTCCTCCCTGGCCTTGCCCGAGGGCTGCGCCGTCAGGGGCGGTGGCGAGAGTTCCCGGGAGGGCCTGGCAGCGCCGGGAAAAAGAAAACACTTCTCGCCGCTCGTCGCCCTTGTCCTCTGCGGTGCGGTCGCGCGTCGCCCCTTCTCGTGGCCGGGGCGGCCTGTGGGACGGCCGTCCGTTCCTGGACTCGCACGCCGTCCAGTGCCAGGCAGTTCCGAACAAGGACGCAGCTTCCCGAAATGCAAACGGGAGGTGTCTGCTCCTCTCTGCGCCCCACGTGGGCAAACCCAGGGCCTGACTCACAGCATTCAGGAGGAAATGCAAACACACCGCCCCGTGCGAGGACTCGGGCTGGACTCTGGACCCGGGACACGGAGCGCAGTAGACGTCTGGGGGGCCACGGGGGAATGTGAATTCCTTCACTCGCCGTTCGCTGATCCTGCCATCAGCAAAGGCTGCTGGAGGGTCGGTGCTTCGCCCGCGTCGGTTGGGCACTGGGCACACAGTCACGGTGAGAACGGACACAGTCCCTGCATCCGTGGAGCTGTAATCTTTTCAGGGGTGCAGGTGTCAAAGAAGCAAAACGGTAAGTGTAAAATGACACCCAGATAAAGTGGCAGATGTTATCAAAGGAAGCACGGAAGAGACACCGGTGATGGAGTCAGGAAGCTGAGGTTGAGGGGTGGCGAGAAGGGACGTGCAAAGGCCCTGTGGCTGGAGGGAGTGTGGCCGCGCCGAGAGCCCGAGGAGGCCGGCGTGGCTGCTGCGGAGGGAGCGGGGGAGAGGCTGGACCGGGGGAAGAAGGTCGAGGCAGGGAGCCTGCCCCGTGGGCTGCTGCTCCCAGGCCTGGGGATGGACTTGAAGTTTGTTTTCTTGGTTTCGTTGGGGCTGCTGTTCTCCCTTGCTGAGTTGCCCCCGCCACAGCTCTTCGTGGTGCCTTCTGAGGGTCAGGCACACCTTCCGCCTGGTCTCTGTGGCCCTTCAGGGTGGCGGCACCTCACCACTTAGCATGGCGGACCCCTGGGGCTCAGCCCCGGGCTCTCATCCCCTGGCTCTCGGGTCCCCTCCGGGCCCAGGAAGGCTGGGCGCTGCGCCTCAGGCCCTCCCTCCGCCTCGCACTTCCGTTCTGTGTGGTTGCTTCGTGCCAGGGTGAGGGGCTCGCTGCAGGAAGGTCTGTTCGCAGAGCCCTGGCCCAGAGGCCGAGCACAAGCACCCCACCACCGCTTGGGGTTCCCCCTCAGACCCCCGTTAGCCCCCACCCCTGGGGTCGGGCCGGAGGGGCAGCCGTGACACACCTGTCTGACCCATTGTCTCTCCTGCTCGGCGTCCCTTCCTTCCGTGGTCCGGCGAGAGGAAATAGCAGGACCTCCATTTCCTCTTCCTGTCCGGAGGAGTCTCCTGCACACACCACCCTCCGCCCACCCGGGGTCCTCGGCCCGGGACTGCAGAGGGCGCCTTCTCTGGGCTGCGGAAGAGGCCGTGTGACCCGAGTCTCCTGGTTTAGCAGCGCGTGCTGCTGCAGACAGAAGCACGCCGGCTGCAGCTCCCCCAGATCCTGCATCAGCACGATCAGAGGGTAGTGGCTGCTGTTACTCCCCTGCCTCAGTTTCTTCTGGTTTCCTCGTCACTCGAGGAGCCGCACCGGCCTCGCCCTCCTAGCGCAGCTCGGACCCAGCGCACAGTAGGTGCTCAGTACATGGTAGCCAGCAGTGCAAGGAGAGGAGACTGCTTACCTCTTCAGCTCCAGCTGATTTCTTACACGTTTACCAGAATTACGACGATTTGTTGAGTGCATTGTCATTTCTAATTCGGAGACCCAGGAGGTCATCTTAAAGACATCGCAGGTAGTTTTTGATGAGGGTCTTGAGGGATAAAGGAGCGCCATGCGGGGCAGCGATCGAGTTCCTCCATGTCCTCACAAGACTCGTCGAAGGAAGGAAGACCTCAAGTCACAGTCGCCCTTCCCATCCCCTCTGCTCAGCACGGTCCCGCCCCCGAGGCTGCCCTGAGTGAGGTGCCCGTAGCCCCGCAGCCCTCCCCTTGGCGCCGAGGAGACGCTGGCCCCAGATCCGGTCTCCTTGGGCTTTGACTCCTCATTCTCCCCCGCTCTTCCAATCTCTCCTTTCCCCGAGAAGCAGTCTTCCTCCCTCTCCCAAAGGAGTTTAACGCATCGGCCTGCCCCCCGTGAGTGTTCAGCCTCTTCAGGATACACCCTTGCTCTGTCGGACGGGCTCCAGCACCCCGGGGCGCCTTGGCTCTCCCACGGAAGGGGCGGGGGAGCGTGGCCGCCGATCGAGCTCGCTCTGCTAGGCTGTGGCGGGAGGACACATCACAACCGCACGTGTTAATATTTCCCGATACCCTGATTTTTTTAATGATACTTTGCCGTCGGGCTCGGAGAAAAGCCAGATTAGCGATACGGCTGGCGTCAGTGGTGTTGAGAGGCGAGCCAGCACCAGCACAAGAGGATCCCTCGTTCCCGCTCCCCACAGTTCCTCTCCTTTCCCTCCTCCTCGCTGTCCAGTCTCTCCTCCTCCGGCCCACACAGCCTGAAAACGAAACGAATGGCTGGTTAAACCGCAGGCTGGGAGCAGGGGTGCGCGTTTCCGTGGGTGCTGTCGTCTGCGGTCGCTGTCCCTGTGCTAGGAGACGGAGGCACCGCAAAGTTGGCCCCGTCCAGGCGGTGGGGACGTCCTCTTGGCCTTTTGCACCGGCAGGGCTGGCTAAGGGAACTGAGGCCCCGCTCGGCGTTCCCCGGGTGGAGATGCCGTAGGACTGAAGCCCGACTCTGCGCCATCACAGCCCAGGGGTGGGGGGGCTCTTGGCCAGCCTCCGAGCCTCAGGAAGCCCCGACTGAAGTAAGTGGGTTGTCCCGTGAGCTCCCTGACCACGGTCCCTCCGGCCCTGCCAGGTCTGTGCGAGGAAGACACCGGAGAGGGTGGCAAAGTCTTGAGGCCGACATTACCGCCGACGCCCCTGCGAAGCGGGCAGAGGGTGGCGTGGGGCCGCTGCGGGCTGCGGGAGGTCCGTCCGAGCAGCGGCAGCCGGGGAAGAAGCCGGGGAGGCCAGTGCGGGCCCCGCCGTGGCCGGGCAGAGGAGGCTTTCGCCTGGCCCCGTGGTCGGCCTGTGACTGGAAGAGAGTTCAGCTATTTCCTCTTTTTCGCATCCAAATACAGGATTGTGGCCGGGTAATTAGAAACTCCGGGTTTTCTCCTCTGCTGGGTCGGTCACAGGATGCCCGTGGATCAGCCACATGTCTCCCATTCTTGGCGTGGGTCACTCCTGGGCCACTTCCCGCAGTTCTGAAACGTTACGTATTTGTCTCTGTGGTGCTGCCATTTGTGGTGGTAGATGTGCAGTTTTCTGTGAAGGCCTCACATTATTGTCTTTAACTTTCTATCGTGTGGCTGGGAAGACGTCAGCCCTTCCTACGGCAACCGCAGAGCTGGGGTCTCACAAATTGGAGAGGCATGTAGGAAGCCTGGTGACAGGGGACACTTAGCCTGCGTCCAGGGGACACAGACAGACTCCAGCTTCTCCAAGGGCCTTTCGACAGGGGGGAGCGCCTGGAAAGCGGGTCAGACACCCAGAGGCTGAGGGGGACGCCCTCGGGAGCTCCTTCTTTGGGCACTTAGCCCCCCCGCCCCCCGGGCTGAGACTGCGGACTGACAGCGGCCTCGGGCTGGTGCTGCTGTCATTACGGCTCCGGTAGCTCTGGGACCACGGACTTCGAGTCAGGCGCACCTGGGACCTGTAGCTCTGGGACCACGGACTTCGAGTCAGGCGCACCTGGGACCTGGTTCAGTCTCTGTCTCTGACTAGTTGTGTAGCCGATGGAGTCTTGTTTCAACTCCGAACCTCAGCTTAGCCTTCTGAGATAAACTGGGATTACGAACCGGGTGGTTACCCTAAAAGGTTCTCCGTTTTCCCTTCCAGAAGAGCATAATCGAACTCAAGTGACTGCGGCCTTGGGGAACTTAATTTACTTCATAAATCCTCATGTAATCCCCCCCCCCATGTTTGGCAAAAGAACATTCAGTCACAGGTTGGAAAATTTCTTTGCTTGTCTCCAGAGAACTCTATGGCGACTGTGTTAATGCTGCTGCTGCTGCTGCCTGGGTGAGGGGTGGGGGGCAGGCGGGGGCCGCCTCTCCCCCCCGGGAGCCGTCCTGGGCTGCGGTGCTCCTGGTAGCAGGGAGCCCAGTCAGGGAGACACAGGGTCCACTTTCCGTGTTTTGCACATGGCTCCCGTTTTCCCAGAGCCGCACGTTGAAGAGGCTGTCCTGTCTTCGCTGAGTGAGTGCGCTCGGCTCCCTGTCAAACGTTCTTGGCCGTGTATGCCTGGGGTTATTTCTGGGCTCTGGACTTGGTTCCACCGATCTGAGTGCCTGTCTTTATGCCGGTGCTGTGTTGTTTGTGTTACCGTAACTCTGCAGTGTAGTCTGAAGTCAGGCAGTGTGATGCCTCCAGCTTCGGCCTTCCTCAAGGTCGCTTTGGGATTTGCCGTCGTTTGTGGGTCTGCCCTGCTGCCGATAACGTGCATTCCTGCCGGGACGGGGGCCCTGGCCAAGCAGCCGCAGAGGGGGTCCCACGGGGAGGATCTGCCTGAAAGGAGAAAGGGCTTCACACACAGGACCTGGGGCCCGGATGTGGGCTGTTTCAGGGGCTGGTAAGGCCACGGCTGACGTTTCTGCTCGGCTCCAGTGCCACAGACTTGCCGTTTCTCGGCCTCCGCGCCTTCTCCCCAGTCCCTGTCCTCACCCGTCTTCCCTCACCGGGAGGGCTCGTCTCCATCTGCAGTGGCCCTGGGTCCTCCCCAGCTTCCTCCTGCCCGGCCGCCAGCCCCCTGGACCCGCCTTGGGTGCTCTAAGGCCCCTCCTTTCCTAGGACCCTCTGCCGTCCTTCACACTGCCACCGAAGACACTCCACACCGTGGGCATCAGCGTCCCTCCCTGTCCCCCCCCACCCTGACCGTTCAGTGGCTCCTAACAGCAGTATCGGCCACCGTTCCCTGGAAGCCCGACCCTCGCCGGTCCTTCCAGCCCGGGCCACCAGACGCGGCTGGCGGGGAGACGTTACTCCGGGTTGCTCTTGGCCGCTTCCCTGCCCTCCCACTCCTCACCCCACGACACACCCCAGCAGATTAGCCACTCGGAGATTTGTTCCCAGATATCAGCCAGAGAGAAGAAAAGCAGATGTTTTCCGGGGGTGCTAACGAGCGAGGGGCGTGCCCTCGTTACCCCGAGGGAGGGGCAGCACCGCGGCACTCTCCTGGCAGAGCCCCCACCCGGTAGGCGCCGCGCCCTTGTGCCCGCCGCCACACGATGCTGCCTGCCTTTGGTGCGTTCCTGCTCTTGGCTCCTCTTAGTCCCGTTCTCAGCTCTTCGTTTCCACGAAGGAAAACAAATTACTGCCGAGGGCCGATCACGTCCAGCCCTTCCCTGCTGACCCAGTGACTGCCCGGGTTTCTTGCCAGCTGCACGAGCCCGTCCTCACTCACTCCCACAGCACACCTTTGAGCGACGCCGTCCTCCTCATTTCAGAGACTCCGGTGGTCGGAGGGGCACGGAGAGGGGGCAGTTCCGGGCCCCCCACAGCGTGCGGTCGCCCCGCCCTGGGGGCCTCTCCCTGGGGCAAGTGCAGGACACGCCTCTGTGAGGGGCACAGTCCTCCGGGCCTTCCCCACACCCTGCCCTGTTTGGAGCCCTCCCTGCGGGCCCTTGGGCGCCCTCTCTTCCAGGTTGCCGTGGGCCCTCCAGCCGGGTTTGGGGTTCGGAAATGCTCCTCCCACTAGCGGGTGGGAACGGTCGCCGAGTAACTGTCACAGCCACACGCCATGCCCACGCCCCGCGGGCAGCTCTAAGGTCCGTTTTCATGCCAACAGTCGTGCGTCATAATCGGGGGAGAGGTGTGACCCGTGCTGAGTTGACCCTGCTCACTTACCACGGCGAGGTTTTTGTGGATTTTCAATGACACTGAACAAAGAAAGGGGAAAAAATACATAAACCTAAACTGCTCTATTTTTATGACAGGGTATGCATATTTATATAATGGTGTCATATTTCAGTGTTCTAGTTTGGGCTATGGTTTTATTTAAGTACTATTTTTTTTCCCTTTTTATAGCAACAGTTTACTTTGAATTGTGGCTTTTTTTTTTTTTTTAAAGAAAAGGCTACATGTGAACTTTAGAACTGCAAGATGTCTGGCCCATAGCAACCACATGAACAAGACTTCAAGGCACCCTTGGGGGCCCCACCAGAGGTGGCACAGAGGGGTTGTTGCCGTGTCACTCACAGCGCGACGTCACCGTCCCTGGGCCCTGTGGTCTGGACCACAGACACGTGACCGGGGGCTCAGATGAAGATGCTGGGCTGAGTCAGGTCTTCTGCCCCCCAGGCCCGGCCCCGCCGCGGAGTGCAGAGCCCACGGACCTGCCTCCCCCGCCCCTCGCTGCCCGCCCTGCCCGTGCCCCTGCCCGAGGCCAGGGCTTGGTCGTGCCGGACCGCTCCACTCCTGGGCGGGACTGCGGGGAGTCTGTCTTCCTCTGCGGGGAGGGCCGCGCAGAGCGGGAGGAGGAAGGACAGGGCTCGAAGTGCAGGCTCAGCGCCGAGCCCCGCAGGTCCACGCGGAGGCGGAGCCCGGCTTGCGTCTGCCGGGAGTGTCAGCTGCTGCACAGGTGCGAGGCGGGCACACCAGCAGGCCTGGTTTTCGGTTCTCCCCCAGACCCCACTCGTGGGCCGGCCAGACCCTGGTTTGCATTTGTGGCTCTGGAGGGAGGATGAGCTCAGCCCTTTGCTCAGGGGTGGGGAGAACAGCCCCATGGAACTCCACCTTCCAGTTCCACGGAGGGGGGCTTCCTGTCGGGCTCTTGGATTAACCGTGAGCACAGCCATCGGCGGCTCCGGGAGCAGGTGGACGCGCCCTGTACGCACAGGCCGTGGAGCGGAGGCCCGGAGAGGTTAGTGAGTGGCGGCGCTGGGACTCAAGCCTCCGCCTGCCTGGCTGCGACGCCCGTGCGCTGACCACCGGCCGAACCCCTCTCTGGGCCTGACCCAGGAATCGGGAGGCTTGGACCCCGCTTCCGTGTTCGTCACCGATTGGCTGGGTCGAGTCCAGTAAGTCACCGCCCACCTCTGATTGATGACAAGTCGAATGGAGGTGGTGCTAGTATTCACCTGTCAGGGTTTCTGACGATACGTTTTGACACCTGTGATACAAAGGTCCCCTGGTGTAAGTAATGAGAGACCCCCCTAATAACGCACCCCCTTGTCTAAGGCTTTGGGCACTTTATGCTCTTGAGGGGAACCTCACAAGTGTTTACCAAGTTATAACTGCATTGTGCCGCCTCCTGACGCCCAGATCCACGTACATGGAGCGGGTCGGAGGGAGGGCTCCATCAGCTGACCCACGAAACCCCCACTCAGTGAGACTTGTCCCCCAAACAGGATGTGAGGCTGGGACAGAGCCTCGCGCAGTCCCCAAACCTGGCCGTCTTCCCCCCAACACCCGTCACTCACCAGCGTTTCTCAAGTTCAGCTCTTCAGCAGCCCGCACATCTGCCCCCTTGTTTCTGGGCCCCGAAGGCTGAGTTCAGGCCCTCCTTCCCTGCCCAGGTGACAGGGACAGCTTCCCAGCCCACCGGCCCTGCTCCAAGGCTTCCCTGCACCCAGTCACACAGACCTTTGTCCCTTCCTTGCTCGGAGTTCCTTGGAGTAAGTGTCTCCCTCCTTGCAGGGCCCCCTGCACCCATGGCCCCCTTTCCTGGCCAGGCCAGTCAGTCCTGCCCAGCCTCCCCCGCCCCCTCCCTGTGCGTGGGCAGCTTAGGCCGAGCTCGAGAGAGCCCAGAGCAACCTTACGCCCATCTCTGCCTGCCCGATCCATCCTTTGGAGCCCAGCTTGGGCAAGCCTCTTGCAAGAAACCTTCTGTGCCCATCAGCCCTCCCGGGGGTCTACTCCTCGAGCTCCCACAGTGCCCTCCTGTACCTTCCACCTCCCCGCTCCACGGGGCAGGGACTTGGCGTGTCCAGAGCCCGGTATGACACCCAGCGGAAGGAATTCTCTTTGTGAGCAGCAAATGGATGACAGCTAGGCTGGACACACCTGCACCGATATGTGACCCGCTCTCAAAGTTGGCTGCGTGTCTGATTAGACCTTGCTCGTGCTCCTGCTGTGCCCCCAGCCCCACTGCCCCTGTGTGCTCCCCAAGGCCGTCTGTGGGGCTCCACTCTCTCAGGGTCACCCCCCCCACCAGCCTGTGGGTTGCCCCGGAGCAGGCCGAGGGCAGGTGGGGTGAGTGGAGGGCACAGGGGAAGTGTGCGGGCAGTGGCGTGCTCAGCCCGCCCACTTCTGGCTCAGGAAGGAGCTCAGCTGCTGCTTCTATTCCTAGCTCACGGGAATCCCCGCCGCTGGCCAAGGTGGAGACAGAAGGAACCTTGAAACCCACCCCTCTCTCCGGGGCAGAAGCAGCTCCTTGCCGTTCTATCTTTCAGGGAAACCTGATAAAAATTCTGTGGACATTTGCTATTAGCCAAACATTCTCCTATTTCCTCCCGTGCCGTTATGAGGAATATAAATGCTGGTGGTTGGGAGCAGGGCCCAAGCCGCTTTCGTAGACAGAAATGTAATTCGCATGGAATTAAAACAAGCTCAGCAAAAGGCTCTGTAGTCTAGAATCTTCTGGGAAAGTGCTGCCCTAAATTATGGAGTCTCTTCATTGAGATGAAAGTGTATGTCTCAAGACATAATTATTATTTTGAGCAGTTTGGAAGGAAATTATTCTCCGTGAAGCCGGAGCTCCTTGAATACAGAGCTGTGTCGTAATCCGTGCCGCAGCCATGCAGCCCAGCTGTCTTCCCGAAACCTCGTTTCCTCTCTCCCTTACTGGCCGAACCTCTGTGTTTGTGGGGAGCTGCAGTAAACCCCCCCTTTCCCATTTTTCTCACAGGTAGAGATGGTTGATGAGGTATAAGCAATATTGGGTAAAGCTTCCATCAAAGCTGCTTGACAGAGGCTGATTCCGATGGAAAGTACGACTTTGTGGCCATTTCCACCTGGGATTAAATGTGATGGCTGGAATTGCAGCAGCCATCTTGTGACCACGGGGTAATTTTGAGCATGCTAAGAATGGTGAAGCAGAAAGATAGAAGGAAGGTTGCTAGTAAAATCGGGAACTCATCATTCCAGTCACGGACTCCCTACCTCTGGGTTTCCTGTTACGTGAGAAAAATTCCCCCTACGGCTTGTTTAAACCACTCTTATGTTGGGTCTATGTGACTAGCAATGAAAAGCAATTGCAGACTCATGTACTAGCAAGAGCCTGGCACAGGGGAGGGGCTTGGTCAGAGACGGGACGCGTGCACAGTGTGGCCCCCCGGTAAGCCCTGGAGACCCCCGAGGTGTGCAGCGCTGTTTGTCTTCCCACGCAATGGCCCGGATTTCCGCACTGACTTCCTGTTCACCAGCTCTCTTTTGAGGGCCTTCCTAATCGTTTCTCGTGTGTTACTGCTGATCTAATGTTAGTTTAGAAGCTCAGCATCTGAACTCGTTAGAACTGCCTGAGTGTTTAAAGCAGTGCCAAGACTAGACAATGTAATGGGGCGTGAAAAATAGGAGGAGGATGATATCGGGAAGAGAGACTGTGATGTCCTCGTTTTCAGAGGGCGTGACATCACACCTGAGTAGATGCCGAAAGACACCCACAGAAGCTTCCTTGGAGACATTGCCACGAAGAAACCACGAGTAACTCCAAACATCATAAACACATAAAGGCAGAGAAGGAATGGTATTTTTCCCTCTAACTCCTGTTAAGAATTTCGTCAGGTGTTTTCTCAAGCACGTTTTGATCTTTAACTTCTCACGAACGTCGGGAGAAGGGGCTCAGAGATGTGGGCGTGTGACAGTGAGGTGAGGCTGTGTCCAAGGCCGGAGAGACAAGAGGCTCAGACTGGGGGAGGGGACTCGCCAGGCAGAGCTCTCGGGAGAGGCTGTGGCTTGTGACCTGCTTGGGCCAGAAGGTGGGCTCTGGAGAGTGTGGGACCCCCAGGCCAGGGCTGTGGCAGCGGCAGCGCTGATGCACAAGCTCCAGCTACGTTCCCCAAGAATCATGTAAAACCGATGGTGATGATGGGCTGAACCGAGTCCCAGACCTTTGGGGGGAACCTCCGCTCTCCTCGGATGCCCTCTTAAACCCCTGTGTGAGGCAGAACACACCCCTTTTTTAGCGTTTGTATACGATAATATTGTTAAAATCAGAACAGCAAAAACACTTTTTTTTTAAAAAAAAAAGACGGAGTTAACAGGACAAGTCATGTGGAAGAATCATATTTCTGCTTTGGGACGTTTTCACGGAGCTCAGTTTCTCGCCACTTAGCGCGCGTGGGAGAGGAAGCAGCAGCACTTATTCTCTGCAACTGAACTGTGTTTCGGCGGCCCCCCCCCTCCCCGGGACGGGACTGTGCTATTTAAAGCAACACCCCGGGAGTGGAGCTCTAATGAGGGGACCCTAGCTCTGGGCTTCGGAGTAACTAGCTCCCTCTGGGGCCCCTCCACCGACTGGGAAATGGACCACAAACACCCTCTGGCCGCCCACGCGTTACCTCCTGGGGAGCTGCAGCCCAGCGCGCCAGCCCAGCCCCCAGCGGGGGGAGCAGGGGAAGAGGGGAGGGGTAGCTGTGTGAGCGGAAAAGCCCCCAGGGCTCTGCGGGCAGCTCCCAGTGAGGAAGCACCACTGATGGGTGTTATTTAAAAGCTAGAGTTCGTTGTTGTTTTTTAAATTGTTGTTGGATTATAGTCGTCTGCATTTATCCCCCACCACTACTGCCCCACCCCAGCCAAACCCACCTCCCTCCCTTGCTTCCCCCTGCCCCCCTTGGTTTTGTCCATGTGTCCTTTAGAGTAGTTCCTGAAAACCCTTCCCCGCATTATCCCCTCTCCGCTCCCCTCTGGTTACTGTCAGATTGTTCTCAATTTCAACGTCTCTGGTTGTATTTTGCTTGCTTTTTTCTTTTGTTGATTAGGTTCCTGTTAAAGGTGAGATCATATGGTATTTGTCCCTCACCGCCTGGCTTATTTCACTTAGCATAATGCCCTCCAGCTCCGTCCAAGCTAGAGCTTTCACATTCGGCGAAAAGGGCCATCTTTGGGGGAAACCAGCCGGTTGTGTCCGGCCGGAAAGGAGAAGGCAGTGGGACGAGAAGTGTGCCGGGCTGCGGGCGGAGGGGGGAGGGGAGGCGGCACGGTGGCATCCACGCAGTGCTCTGCTAACCAGCCTTGTCATGCGCTCAATGAGCCAGCTAACAAAGCTGTTACGGAGTGAGAGTTCCTTAATTGAAAGTGGGAAAACAGATTTAAAAAAAAATTCCCCAAAATCATCTATAGTGGGCAGTATTCATTTTACAATCAGAAAAAAAAAACAGTATTTTTTGTGAAGACACATCTGGATATGTTCAGCCGGCAGGAGGGAGGGGTCGCCGACCCGCCCGCAGCCGAGCTGCCCTGTTCTGCCTTGCCCGGCCTGTGCCCAGCAATGCCCCAGGGACAAAGACAGCGTGGCCGGCTGTGTTAGTGTGTCCTGGTGCACAGGAACTTTGCCTGCAAATCCCTGCTGCCACGGGTCCCTGGTCTTTTTCCAGCCTCATCGCCGGCCGACCTTGCCCTCTGGCTCTGAGGTCAGCCCCTGGAGCTGTGACGTGGGGGGAAGAGTTAAGAGCCTTCACCATGAAGGGAGGGGTCGGCTCTGGGTCATCCGCACTTTCTACCGGCAACTTCCTCTGCAAAGACCCCTCCCTTCTCCTTCCCCTGCAGCCCCCAGACCCCCTGCAGTCAGCTTGCACATCGCCTTTCCAGTCTCGGTTCAGGTGCGCCCTCCAAGGTCATCGCGGTGCTCGAGGCGGCCTTCGTGACGATTGGTTGATTGTGTTAAAGGTGTGTGTTGTGTGTGCCTGTCCCCACCCGTCCCACGAGTTGGCACTTCCTGAGCAGCTCAGTGTACCAGGCGCTGTGCGAGCCCTGGACAGGCGGTCCCGCTGGACCCCTGCGGCAGCCCTCCAGGTGGCTCTCACCTCTCCCCCCCACGTCGCCGCTCAGGGGACTGAGGGTCAGCAGGCCTCGGGAATGCCTTCCCTCTGCCCGCCAGGGGCTAGGGCGGCTGGCCGCCGCCCGCTGGCCGCACCAGAGAGCGCCTCCGGACGGACTTGTCGTGGCCGGTTTTCCCTCCCTGTCTGTGCACCCTGAGTGTGCTCCGAGTCCAGCGGGCCCCGCCCTGTGGGAGGCGGTCGCGTTTCCTGGAGGACGTGACGCTCCGGAGGACAGGGACTCCTGTGCCCCGAGGAGCCGCGGTGCGTGCTGGGGCGCAGCACGCGTGGTGTCGGGGCCCCGGGAACAGCGGGGCCTGTGGCGGGGAAGTCCCGCCCTGGGCCGCAGGGCCAGAGGCATCTGCGTGGCTGCAGACTCGCCCCGTGAGTGGGACGGCCACGGCTGTCGGTGGGCCTCCCGTCTGCCGACGGCATTCACCGCTGCCACACTGTGCCCCTCCAGTCCCGGCCTCCTCACCCAAGGCTCCGCGTGACGACGCACCTGCGGCCACCGTATTCACCCACAGGCGCTGTCTGAGCGCCTGGGCGTGAGGTTGCTCCCTGGGTGCCAGAGACTGCTGGGTTTTTTGTTTTTTTTTAAGGGTTCTATTTATTCATTGTTAGAGGGGAAGGGAGGGAGGAGAGGGAGAAAGAGAGGGAGAGAAACATTAATGTGTGGTTGCCTCTCACACCCCCCACTGGGGACCTGGCCTGCAACCCAGGCATGTGTCCTGACCCGGAATCCAACCGGCGGCCCTTTGGTTGGCAGGCCGGCACTCGGTGCACTGAGCCACACCAGCCACGGCTACGTGCAGCATTTTGTTGAGTTCTTGTGCCAACTCCGTGAGCACAGTGCGGTGAATACCCCTGTTTTCCGGAGGTGGAGACTGAGGCAGAGATTCAGCAGTGCGTGAGGTGCCACAGGCAGGAAAAAGTAGGGCGGAGGTTCCCCGCACACAGTGCAGCCTTGCGGGGGGGTGAAGAGAGGTCACCGAGGACATCGCCTCAGGAAGGGGGTGCCCACCAGGGACCCTGACTCTTGGCTGAGGGGTGCAAGGGGGAGCGATCAGTCTGAGTTCTGGACTCCATCTGGGAGGCTCCAGTGGGGAGGAGGCACGTGTATGGACCCCAAAGATTGCAGAAGGAGAATGATTTAACCAGAGGCATTGGGGAGAGCTGGCGTCCTCGGAGCCCGCTCTGTGTGCCCGGCGCTGGGGAGCGCCCGTTTAAGATGGCGGCCCTCTGGGGGGGCCCTGCTGCTGCCCCATTTCGCAGACGAAGCCACAGAATCGCCCAGGGGGGTCAGGCACACCCAGCGCAGCAGCCCAACCCACGAGCGCGCCCAGTGCCTCGGGACAAGAGGCTCATGGTGACGCCGGGACGAGGACTGGAGAATCGGGGGTAGCCGCAGCAGCGATAGCAGCAGCGCTGGCGCTGGGGGTGCAGGCCTGGGGTCCAGAAGCTTCAGGACCAGGCTGGGTTTTCTCTGCCTTGGCCTGGAGCGAGCTGGCGGCCTCCGTCGCGCCCACTCCCTGCTGGAGGGCCTTTCAGAGGTTTGTCAAAAATTGCAGCCTCGATAGGATGGAAAACGCTCTGCAGACAAGATAGTCTCCGTTCCTCGGCCGCATTCCCGTCCTTTTCTTCTGTTTGATGTTTTCCCAAATCCTGCAAAAAAAACCCCCAAAAACCCAAAGACAACAGCAACAAAAACCGCCCGTCCATGTTAGTTTGTAGAGGACTTAGAGGAGACCCGGGTCCCGGGGCGGGGCGGAGAGGGGGCGCCGGTGGGTGCCGGGCAGCTCAGCCACTGGAGCCAGGCAGCCGGGTCCCTAGTGCATCCTCCCGCACTGTCTGGCAGTGGGGGACACTCTGGGGACAGGCTCGCAGCCCTCCCCCGGGTGGCCCACTTCCCACGGGCACCCTCCAGACCCAACAAGGGAAAGTGCTGGAGGACCTGCGCGTGCGCGCTAAAACACAATTTCTAAAACAAGGTTTTCCTCTGCAGGAAATAAATAAAAGTGTTAAAAAAAAACCCTGCAACATTCAGTCCAGGGCAAGGCAGGGAAGAACGGAAGTTGCTTTTGTCTCTCAGGGAGCATTTGCCTGACCGACCCGTAGGCATACGGCAGAGAGAGAATGTTCCCTTTCCCAAAGGTAAATCCCACGGGGATTTATGTACTCCCTACGGGAAACCCTGAACACTGCTCGTGAGGAGACTGAGACCAGCAGGCGGTCGGAAACCCTGGTCGCCAGCGTGCGTGGCACGGGCAGATCTCCCTGCTGGGCTTCGCCCGCTCGGCACACAGTCTCCTCCTCCCGAGTCTGCGTGGAGAGTGCAGACAACTGTGTGAAAGTTCCGTTACACCGCTCGGACCGCGCTGGGGCCGACATCCCGGCCGCGACGCCCGGAGCATCCCTTCTCCAGGGGTCACCTGGAGCAGGGCGATTGGGAGGACAGTAACGAGAGGCCAGGCGCCACCCAAGCCGTGGCGCCTCCTCTAGGCTGCGATGCGGGGACATCAGGAGGGGAAGCCGGTCTCTCACAAGGGCTTGGAGGTCCCCTCCCACCCGCCTTCCTCATTTCCAGGAGAATCTGGTACCAGGGACTCGAGTAAAAAAAGCCCTACCTTCTGTCCTCGCACGGTTGGCTTTGCGACACTGGGGGAACTCGTGTCTCTGACCTGTTTGGTCCAGTCTCACTCGCGTGGCGGAGTTGATCGAATGCAGTTGGCTTAAACCATTGCAGGAAGCATCCCCAGCCCTGGTTGGCTGTATGGTATGCATCCATTTGGGAGGTTTGCGAAACTATGCAAGGCCCCTGGCTTTAAGGAAAAACAGATTTGCATTCCTCCCTGTCTCAGCAGGAAACCGTGAATCAAAGGCAACCAGCAGATGAACACACGCTCACCAGTCAGTGCACGTGCCCCGGTTCGTAATTACGGGCCGACCGGGGTGTGATCGACGCCAGTCTCCTCATTACCTCGCGAGCTCCCCAGCGGCATTCGCCTTGACCCCTAGGCCCGGCAGTGCCTGGCACACGGGCACTCTCTCGGTGTTTGTGTAACCGGGCCAGGGACGGGGGGACGGAGTGGGAGGAAGGAAATGGGAGACAGTTGCCAGGGAGAAATGTTACAAGAACGCTTTATAACCCTCCCGTCCAATAGCGCGTGGGTTTACTTACAGCCTTTTCCCATTTATAAAGTGGAGCCAATAACGGTGCTGATCACGATGGCTGTCCTATGGCTCAGATTGTCGCTGTGTACTTTCTAAGTGGTTCTGCGTGTCAGACCAGAGAGGCCCTGCCCTGGGCCCCAAGATTCACAGGGTCCCCCTCTCACTGTCCCCTGGCTGTGCACCTCCCCAGAGGATGAAGCCACAGCTGGACTTCCCTGCCCGGGGGGCCCCGGTGCCTCAGCGTCTGCCAGGGCCACCCCCCCCCGATAGCCCCTCCAGGCCTGCCCCCGACGGCGCATGCGCCTCATGGTGCCAGGGGTGTCCCGGGCAGTGACTGTTGGCAGGGGACAGGGTGCAGATGGAGCCGGGTGTCTACAGACACGTGCCGGCGGCGCCCTCGAGGTGTGGGAGCCCGGGGGTGGCGGGGGGGGACAGTAAGGGTGGGAGTCACGGGTCGTGGCCAAGGCCACCTCTCCCCACGTGGCCGGGGTCCAGGGCGGAGCCCCAAGGAGGCCGAGAGTTCCATATTGTAACCTTGGCCTTCTGGGTCGTTATGGAAGGACCGCTTGTGTAGGTAGGAGGTTAGGACACAGTTTACTCAACTGTTGGTCCCTGGACTCATGGCTCTGAGTCATTGGATGCGTGCGTGGTATGTGACCACGTGTTAGGGACACAGTGTGTGTGTGTGTGTGTGTAATTCTGAAATCCGACGGGTATGATGATTACGAGGGAGAAATGTCTTATTTCGGTCCTTGGCCGTTCTCCAGTCGGGTTACGGTGTCGGCGTTTTGGCTGTTGAGCTGTAGGACTCCCTGCTACGTCTTGGATATTAATTTCTTACCGGATACCTGGTTTTCGAATATTTTCGTCAAACCCACTCCGTGGGTTGCCTTTTTGTTCTCGTGACGGTTTCCTTTGCTGGGCGGAAGCCTTCGGTTCCACGGAGTCCCGCTGGTTTATTTCTGCTTTTGCCGAGTGTGCTTCTGGGGTCACATCCGTGCTTTCATCGCCAAGACCAGAATTTTAAAATGGGCAAATGCATGGAGTAGACACTTCTGCGAAGAAGACACCCGAGTGGACAAGAGCTACGTGGACAAGAGATGCTCAGCGTCACTCGCCGCCAGGTACACGCACGGCGACAGCACGGGGAAGTGGCACTGCACACCCGCTGGGCGAGTGTTCAACGGAACACTCCCCTGAGGTGCTGGCAAATGTGGGCGCTGTTGGCGGAAATGCTGGGAGGTGCAGCTGCTGTGGAGAAAGACTGGGGCTTCCTAAAGAAATAAGAAAATGGAACCACTGTGTGGTCACGTTCAGGAGGAGCTCTCTGCCCTCCCGTGGCGCCTGCGGCATCGTTTACGACAGCCGAGATCCGGACACCGTCCCAGTGTCCACAGAATGGACAAAGGAGACATGGCATGTGGACGACGTGGAATATTACTCAGCCTTAAAAAAGGAACCCCCCCCGACACTTTTGACAACACGGACGAACCCAGAGGACACTGAGCCAAGTGAGACCGCAGAAGAACGGACGCAGCACGCCCCCCCTGTGTCAGGGGTCTGCACCAGGCCCACTCACGGCTGCAGAGGCTGGAACGGCGGTTACCGGGGACGGGGGGCGGGGAGGAAAGGGGGGACTGTGCAGTCGGTGTGACGTTTCAGTCACACAAAGCCAACACGTTCCAGATCTCTGCTGTGTGACAGATGAGTGACAGTACTGCATCGTGCCCTGAGAGACGTAGGGAGCGTCGAGTGCCTTCTGCTAGCACGTCCGCTTCTGGAAAACCGTCCCAGGACCCTAGTGTCTGGGCACGCACCCCTGGCCCGGAAGTGGGCTGGGCCATGGCCCTGGCCAAGGACCGCTGCCCTCTGTGCTTGCAGTGAGGCGGTAGGTGCTCCATGACGTTCAAGGGCCTGACTGGGAGGGTGCAGGCTCGTCTTTCAGGAGAATCTGTTTCTTTTCCCAGCTCCTTAATTTGCAAAGTAAGCAAGATGTGTGCAAAACAGCTTGAGGCCTCTGGCAACAGAGTGCAAGGTGGTCTCATCAATCTGAGCTGTTTTTGCGTGACTTTTTTACCTTTTCTTATTTTATGGCAACTGAAGTTCTCAATTACCAGACTGCACTCTGCAAGCTTCTCTCACACGCTAATAAAAAAAATAGATGGCCGTACTGGGGACGTCCTTGGGGAACACGCCCCGTATCAGGAAAAGTAGTTAAGCTCTGGGGTCTTTAAGGAGCCTGGGAAAGTCCAACCAGAAACTGTGGGGTTGGGTGTATTACGTATTTAAAAACAGAACTGAGATTCACAAGTTCGATGATGCTTTTTTGTCTCATTAAAGCCATGAATCGAGAATTAAAATGTCCAGATTGTTTTATCACTGCATTTATGCCTCAGTCAGTACTGCACCCAAGTGAAGAAGGGACTATGGGCAAAGCACTCACTCACTCACACTCACAGGGGACACTGGCCGAGGATGGGACCCAGATCTGTCAGCGCCACAGCTGCTCCCTCCACAGTCCTCCCCCTCTGGACTCTCAGGACGGCCTTCCCTTGGTGGGTGTCCGCAGGAAGCCCTGCTGACCTTTGTATAGCTTTTCCTGAAGCATTCTGGTCTGTGGAGGTGACCTGGGCCAGGTGAGTGTCCTGGGCACCTGGGGATCGGCAGCTCCCAGGAATTCCTGGGGTCTGAGTTTCTGAGTTAGCCCCCCCGTGAAATCTCACCACTGCAGGGAGGAGGGGGGCAGGGCGGCGGCACAAGCAACCCTGGGGTGGGGTGGGGCGGGGAGGGGGGCGACCCTCATTGACTAAGGACAGAGTCACCTGCATCGTGTTACATGAAAAGGAAAACATCAGCTGGCTCAGCCGGGAGACTATTAGATTCCTAGAAACAAGAGGCCAGAAAGGGGCTGGCGGGGTTGGCAAGATGCAAATGTGGAGGCCTTTGGGGAGCTTTTCCCGTCTGCCTAGGTGCTTACAGGCCCCGCAGGAGTGGAGGGGGGAGGGGCCGAGAGCTGGGCCTCCCCCGTGGCCTTCCCCAGCCAGGGCCCTTCCTGGGCGCCTTCCACTCCGCAGGAATCCTCAAGGGCACTCCCTCATTCCCAGATTAGCTGGACTTGAGTCCGCAGACGGGGTCGGAAAAATAAAGGCTCTCTGCTGGAGATCTAGGTGGTGGCTCTCTGGGAGGACTTAACGCCCCCCCCCCCCCCCCATCAAGCATTCCTTTTGAAGAAAAAAGCACACCAGGCTCCTGGAAGGTGTCATAAGCATCCTGAGGAAATGGCCCCTGTAAGTGGCTCCCGAGCCGCATTTCCCTAAGGGAATAATCAGCACCTCTTCCCCAAGACAGCTCCAGGTGAGCAAGCGCGGAAGAGAACACCTTTGTGTTCCCAAAGTAAAGGCGTTGGCGTAACTGTCCACCAATGACAAAGCACGCTCTCATTTATTGTCGCTTGCAATTCTCGATCGGGGGGTATGATTTCCCCGGGGGGCGCTTGCTCACTCCTCCAGTGGTCCAGCAGGGCGCACTTGGGGGCCTTTGGGCCCTGTGATTGCCCTGCGGCACGAGCGGTCTTCCGAGTAAGCTCATCGCTGTAG
The DNA here is from genome assembly GCA_028533065.1 of Trachops cirrhosus. Classification (NCBI taxonomy): domain Eukaryota; kingdom Metazoa; phylum Chordata; class Mammalia; order Chiroptera; family Phyllostomidae; genus Trachops; species Trachops cirrhosus. The sequence goes on from CM052550.1 coordinate 59,401,180, forward strand.
CGGCCACATGGCCTCATTGTCTTCTCTGTAGGCGTCTGGCCGCTCGAATGTTAGCCATCTCGGTGAACCGCACCCGGGCCGCTCTGCGGAACGTCCCCAGACCGGGCGCAGGGGGCGCAGCGAGCTCAGTGGCGCCAGAACAAAGGAGCGGATCCCGCGCGGGCTCGAGAGGGCATACGCCAGCGCGGATGAGGACCCAGCAGAGAGGGGGCCCAGCGGCACACTGCAGGCAGCGTCCCGGCCCCAGCCCCAGCCCGCCCCTCAAAGCCTCCTTTCTTTTCGTTGTCTCTAGGAGCGGCCCCCGGGACATCCGGGAGGGGGCGCAGCTAGCTGTCCCCGTCCGCTTGTCCCGTCGCACCCTCTCTCAGCCGCCGCCCCCCACCCGAGAAGTGCACAAAGCGGTGCGCAGCGAGCTCACACCTCCCGTCCGGGCGGGGCCGCCCGCAAGGCTGGTGCGCTTTACCGTGCCTGCCTTAAAGGACCCCCCCCATTCCTTGTCACCATTGCGCATGCCCGACCGACCGTAGGGCGGGGAGGGACGGGAGACCGGGCGCGCACCCCGCGTCTCCCGCTGGCGCTATGGCCGGCGTTCCCTTGGTGGCGGTGCTCGTGCGCGCCTCAGGCACGCGGAGTTCGGGCGCGGGGCTGGTGCAGGACCTAGGCATGGTGCCTTCCAGAGGTTGCCGGAGGCCGGGCCGGCCAAGCCCTAGCTGCGGCCGGATTCTGGCTTTCTGATCCACAATTTCAGAGCCAGCTGGAGGAAGTGCTGCCCAAGAATACGGAATTGCGGGCGCGTGCACGCGAGTGGTGATGCGGGCGAGTGGATGCCTTTGTGTCTTATGCGCTCTCGCGCAGGTGGGCAGCCCACACTCGGAGACACTTTGCCTGTGTGCACCGGCTCCTCGAGTCCTGCTTACCGTGTTCGAGGGCTCGGGACCACCCTTTTGGGCACACAACAGACCTTTCTCGAGTTGCACCTCTGGTTCTAGGGGTGGCTTATTTGGACACTAACGGGACTTTCTAAGGACCTCTGTCTTAGAGCCGGGCATCAGAGTTGCACGCGTTTTCTTTTCTCGATCAGGAGAAAGAGGACACCTGGGGACAGTGGTTGTCCCTGGCTGATAGGTACATGGAAGTGTCCCGAGGCTGCGGGTCCCGCATTAGACAACAAAGAGAGGCGTTAGCGGCAGCGGGGGCGGGGCGCGGCCGGCTTGAGGACGCGAGGGCTGCGGCGAGCAGGGGTTGGGGGCGCTCGCGCTCCGCCCGCTCAGTCCGCGGCCTCCGCCCGCCCCCAGCCCTGCGCGCGCCAATCGCCTCCCCCAGCGATAGTGTCAGTAGCATTGTAGTGTCAGCTCCCGCCGGTGACGTTGCTCCTCCCTCGTCCCCCTCCAGAGCCGTCTGGCTGCAGAGGCTCAGTCAAGAGGCGGGGAGCAGAGAAGGAAAAAGCGCTGATTGAGGGCGGGAGGGAGGGAGTGGAGGAGCCGGGGAGGGGCTCCTTAAAGAAACGCTGCTGTCGCTCGCCTGCTCGCTTCTCTCTCGGCATTGTGGCCGGCCAGCCGGGCACTCGGGGGGCGCGCACGGCTGCCACTCGAGTTCTGCCCCCGCCCCACCCGCCAGCAGAACTGGGGTGGGGACCCAGGCGGGGGCTCCCACAGCCACTGCCCGGCGCAGACCGCACGGAGCGACCCACTCCTTCCGGTGCCAAGAAAGGAGCCACGGAACCCTCTGCAGCCGCCGGCCTCCCCGCCCCTGACCGCTCGCTTCCCGGCTGCCTTTGTGGCCATAGCTTCTGAACCGAGGGCCGGCGGGGGCGCGGCGCGCACGGCAGAACGATGCCCAGCTCGCTGTTTGCAGACCTGGAGCGCAACGGCAGCGGAGGGGGAGGCGGCGGCGGCGGCGGTGGCGGCGGGGGAGAAACCCTGGACGACCAAAGAGCCCTGCAGCTCGCTCTGGACCAGCTCTCCCTCCTGGGGCTGGACAGTGATGAGGGCGCCTCTCTGTACGACAGCGAACCGCGCAAGAAGAGCGTGAACATGACCGAGTGCGTGCCGGTGCCCAGTTCGGAGCATGTTGCCGAGATCGTGGGGCGGCAAGGTGGGTCCGGCAAGGATGGGGAGCTGGAGCGTAGCGGGTCTCCGGCCACCGCCCCGCGGGGAGGGCGCGAAAGGGATCGGGAGCCGGGAGCTTTGGGGAGGGAGGACGAGCCGCGCGAAGGGCTGGCGCCCCAGACAAAGAAAGTGCAGGCAGGCTGTTTCCCAGACCCACGCTGCAGCCACGGCGGGATGCACCTCTTCTGCAGAAACCACTGTCCTCTCCCCTGGCGCCCCCCACCCAACCTACCCCGGGAAATAGCATTTAAATAGAAGATGCTTGGGGGAGGGGGCCTTTGATCGGTCCATTGGGAGGGGGGAGGAGGAGGAGTGAGCATCGGATGGAGGAGGATTCTGGATTTCTGCAAAGCATAATGGAGCCCAGAGGAGGAACAATGGGTCCCGGGACTGCCCCCCTTCCCAGCGGTCCCCCAGCGCTGGGGGATTGCAGCTCCGACTGCCTTCCCAGAACCCCTTCGCTGCGTCTTCAGGGCGGACGGTGCGTCCCGCTGGATTTTAGAGGCGTCTCCCCAGCTGACTTTTTCTGGGATTCTGGGGTTTGGCTCCGGACGACTGCAGTCACCGGGGAAGGGCTGGGCAGCCAGGTGGCTGTTCCTCGAGCGTTTTGCGGGTGGAACCCACTTCCCTCCCGGGCCCGGGTCGAGATGGGAGCCGCCCCCCTTCCGACCCTCGAGTGTCCTGCCGTTCCGCTGCCCTGGACACGGGCTGTCCCAAGTCTCCTCGCTTATCCCGGGTAATGGGTGTGTCTCTCTTTCTCCCACTCCCTCCCCTGTATCCTGGCCCCCAGGTTGTAAAATTAAAGCGCTGCGGGCGAAGACCAACACTTACATCAAGACCCCGGTTCGCGGGGAGGAGCCTGTCTTTGTTGTGACGGGCAGGAAGGAGGATGTGGCCATGGCTCGCAGGGAGATTATCTCTGCTGCCGAGCACTTCTCCATGATCCGCGCCTCGCGGAATAAGAACACGGCGCTCAACGGCGCGGTGCCGGGCCCACCCAACCTGCCCGGGCAGACCACCATCCAGGTACGGGTGCCCTACCGCGTGGTGGGGCTCGTGGTGGGGCCCAAAGGCGCCACGATCAAGCGCATCCAGCAGCAGACGCACACGTACATCGTGACGCCCAGCCGCGACAAGGAGCCCGTGTTCGAGGTGACCGGCATGCCCGAGAACGTGGACCGCGCCCGGGAGGAGATCGAGGCGCACATCGCCCTGCGCACGGGCGGCATCATCGAGCTCACCGACGAGAACGACTTCCACGCTAATGGCACGGATGTGGGCTTCGACCTGCTTCACGGGTCCGGCGGGTCCGGGCCAGGCAGCCTATGGAGCAAGCCTACCCCCAGCATCACGCCCACCCCAGGCCGCAAGCCCTTCTCCAGCTACCGCAACGACAGCTCCAGCTCTCTTGGCAGCGCCTCCACCGACTCCTACTTCGGCGGGGGTACCGGCGGCAGCGCAGCGGCCACCCCGCGCTTGGCCGACTACAGCCCCCCGAGCCCCGCGCTCAGCTTTGCCCACAACGGAAACAACAACAACGGCAATGGGTACGCCTACACTGCCGGGGAGGCTTCTGTGCCTTCCCCCGACGGCTGTCCGGAGCTCCAGCCAACCTTCGACCCGGCTCCCGCCCCCCCGCCCGGGGCGCCCCTTCTCTGGGCCCAGTTCGAGCGGTCCCCGGGAGGCGGACCTGCAGCTCCTGTGTCCTCTTCCTGCTCTTCCTCCGCATCTTCATCAGCGTCATCCTCTTCCGTGGTCTTTCCCGGGGGCGGCGCCGGCGCGCCGTCCAACGCCAACCTGGGGCTGTTGGTGCACCGCCGGCTGCACCCGGGCACCAGCTGCGCGCGCTTGTCCCCACCCTTGCACATGGCCCCAGGCGCGGGCGAGCACCACCTGGCTCGCAGGGTGCGCAGCGACCCTGGCGGAGGGGGCCCGGCCTACGCGGCCTACGCCAACGGAATAGGCGCGCAGCTGCCTGGCCTGCAGCCCTCCGACACGTCCGGCTCCTCGTCGTCGTCCAGCTCTTCTTCCAGCTCCTCGTCGTCCTCCTCTGGCTTGCGACGCAAGGGCAGCCGCGACTGCTCCGTGTGCTTCGAGAGCGAGGTGATCGCCGCACTGGTGCCCTGTGGTCACAACCTCTTCTGCATGGAGTGCGCCAACCGCATCTGTGAGAAGAGCGAGCCCGAGTGCCCGGTCTGCCACACCGCAGTCACGCAGGCCATCCGCATCTTTTCCTGAGGGCGGCGCGCGTGTGCGTGCCCCGCACGGGGAAGGGGGACCCTTCCTGCTCCCTCAGTCCCCAGCGCCGGCTGGCCTCCTTGGTGCCCGACCTTACCCTCACCCCGCTGGCACTCTTGAGATCCTAGAGGAGCTTGGGAAGCTGTAGTATCCGCTCAGTTTTAAAATTCAATGTTGAAACAAAGGAACTTGCCAGGATACCTGCATCAAGAGCACTGTAGCCTGGGAAACCTCCCAACCACCTGAAATGCATGCTTTATAGATAATAGGAACGGCGACCTTCTAGTAACGATAGTTTTTACACTGTACTTAATAGGAAGCTTCCAAAAGAAGAAAACCCCACGAGTTTTCCGTTTCCTGGAAGTAGGAGAGAGACGGACAGTAACGGTTATGAAGACGAGAACATAGTGCTATGGGACGTGCGGGCTGATTACGTTTGTTCCCCTCTGGCTGGGTTCCTAGGATGCGTCTAGGACACAGTGGGGCCCTTCTGAATGTCGGTGGAAGGGCCCAGAGTTCCTGAGAAACCAAGATACTGCAGCTTTATTAAAGTTAAAGAGACTGTAACATATCTCTTATATATTAAAAACGTTTAAAAGTTTTAAAGAGAAATTTCATTAATACAGATTGAAGTATTTTATTCTTTTTTGACTTGAAAAATTATATTTCATATTGCAAAGATGTTTACAAGTATTTTAATTTAAGTTCAGTGAACTTTTTTGTAGCTGGGTTAAATCTTTTTTATTTTAGTATGGCCTTACGGCAAAGAACACTGTATTATTTTAATAATCACACAATTGTGGCAGAATTACGAACCATAAAAATGTGTAATGTTTTAAAACAGTATTCTGTTGGGATGGAGATTTTATAGGTTCAGACAAATCTTCTAGGTCTGCTTCACCCAGCATATTTTCTATTCAGTGATATAAAGCATATTTTATTCTATATTATTACAAAAAAAAACCCAGAAATGTATACACGTGTCAAAAGGGACTGTTGATGCTTTCTAACATTTGTATAAATAGAATTCAGTGCAAGTTACGAAGTTCTGTTGCACCACTATAGTTTTAGTATTTCTATTTTAATACGTTTGTTTACCACTTGTTTATGTATATGTAGGTGGCGTTACTTGAGCTTAAATTGTACTTTACTGAGCAAAGTTTAAGAAAACAAAGTATATTTTATTTTATGATAAAGGGCCTTTAACCTCATGGTCAAATACTAATATTATATTTGCTGAGACAAGATTTGAAATTGTATCAAGAGTTTTATTTTTCTGACATTTAAAGTTCTACATAATAAAGGTAAAACTTAAGTAATGGTGCTACTTCATTTTTTAAGTATTTCTATATAAATAAAGTATTGAAGAAAATCTGTATTGCGTGGTGACTTGGTTTTTTTTTTTTTTTTTTAAGCCTGTTGGTGTGCCTCTATAAGGAATAAGTCTCATGTGACAAGTTGAAATATCTTAACTTTCAGGCGTATTACGCCAGTAATTTTATCAATAGAATGGACTTTTTAAAAAGAGCCCAGAGCTGTGCTTGGACGTGGGGGCCGTGGGTGACAGTGTTTTTACAAGTTTAGAGTTTCTCCTGAATCAGGGCCGACAGAGCGGCCGGCACCATGCCTAGGGCCCATGATAACTTTTAAGGAGCCCAGAAAAACGTTGCATTTCCCTTAAAACTTAAGAGAAAAAAATCCCAAAGGAAATGTTTTCATTTCTAGGCCTACACAAATCTAGAATTTGCCTAAAACAGGAAGGAAATAAAATGTTAAAGGTATCTAAAGTTACATTAAAAATAAATTTTAATATTATTGCTATAGGGAAAGGAGTCAGGACAGCAAAAGCGCCGAGGACTGGGGGAGGAGTTGTGGTCCTGCCCGGCCTGGGCCGCTGAGAGCGCAGGGGGCCCACGGGCTGTGTTTGTTGTGAGCTCCCCTTAAGGGTCACTTCCCCGGGGAATGGCTGGGGGGATGACAGTTTCTGCCCGCGCAGAGTAGGAGCTGGATCTGAGCACTGTCTTAATAGGCTTCTGCTGGGAGGGCTTGCTAATTGGTGTTGACAGGCTGCCGGTGTTAACCGTTTGCTGCGTGAGAGCCGCTTTTGTTGGCTGTTGGCAGGCTACACCTGCTCCCTGGCTGCGGGGCTTTAGCCAGGGGTGGGGCCTCGTGCTTTCCCGGGGTTTGAACTCTTCGCCTCCTGGAGGGACGGCCAGACCCCGGCCTTTCCAGCACGCTTCCTGGCCGAGCTGTCCTTGCAGAGCGGCGACCGCCCAGAATGTGGCAGGCTTTAATCTGTGCTGGAGGGAGGCAGTTAGCAGGTGAGTCCGAGGACTGGCCCGTGATACCCCTCGGTGGTTCCCGTTTCCCCTCTTCGTGTTTGTGTGTGTCTGGGGATTGCGCTGCCCCCTAGGCAGCAGCCCCTGATGTGTGTGGTTTACCGTGGTCGTCTGTGAAGGCAGGACTCGGGTCTCCGGGGGCAGGCGGAGGAAAGGGCGTGGCCTCGACATTTCTGGCATCATCTTCAACTCTGGAACCTTCCCAGGCCGTGTTTCCCCCTGTTCCTCTCCCTCAAGGACAGGAGTGTGGCCGCGGTCTGGCGTGGAGTGATGTTCCAGTCGGTTTCCCGCTTTCTGTTTCCACCGTTCAGAAATGCCTACAGCCGAACCAAGGTTCTTTTTACACTTCTCCGGTGATGTGACTTCGCCTCCCTGCGTCGTCAGCAGAGTGACGACAGAGAAGGCAAGGGAACGTCCCCAGTCCCGACTGGTTGCGTCACTCACGGGCTCCTACCTGGGCTTTCGGAGGTGAGACAGGACCGGGTTTTGAGGCTGCTGACAAACCCTGGGACGGCCTGTGTGTTTGCTGTGTTGAGAGACGGCAGCCTTTGGTCGACGTGCAGTTTGGGGACGTGTTATTAACAAAACTGCCTTCTTTGGGGGAGAGAGCTTTCAGCCATTGGTTTCCCCTGCTGGGCAGGCCCTGGCCGCCAGCAGAGGATGTGGGCGCATAGTTGGGGTATTAGGGGGGCGTTAGCTTTTGATCCGGGGCAGGCCTTTTGTCCCGTCTCCCAGCTCCCTCAGAAAGACAACTGTGCAGGTGACAGCTCTCCTGCCAGAGAGATGAGAGGAGCCACATTCACGCTCTGTGACGCTGGCAGCTTCCCTTTCTGCTGCTGACACCCCTCTGAAACCTCTCTCACACTGATGTCTCTCTTCCTCCCTCCCTCCCCCTCTAACAATGCATAAATAAAATCTTTAAAAGAAAACCTTCCTGCAGCTACAAAATACCAGCTAACAGACCCCACCTTCCCCGGTTACTCTTCCCTGTTTTGTGGACACAAGTGGTTCTCAGCTGGTGGTGGTTTTGCTAATCCTACCCCCTCGAGGCAGCAATCTCTGGGGACACTTTTGGGTGTGACAACCTGGGGGTCTCGCTCCTGGCGTCGAAGCGGTGGTGGCCAGGGATGCTGCTAAAAACCCTCCATGGAGCAAGGTGGAACCATCCAACCCAGGGTGGAGAGACCCCGATGTACACAAAGCAGGCCTACCTCCCCTGCTGGGTACTCACCGCCTTGAAATGGGTGGTATTGTTCCGACACTTAACGTGCATAATGGTGGACCCTCCCTGGTGTTCTGGAGCTACCCCCTACCTAGGGGAGCTCTGCTGCTAAATCAGGGTGGGCGGGCGTGGGGGGTGCAAGGCTCGCGTCTGAGCACAGGAGGTGGAAATTATGGAACCTCTCTTTATTTGCCAAAGAATGGTGGGTTGCGCCCAGTTAACAATCGTTAATGCTCGCTGGACTGTTCAGAGCTCCTGGCTTCCCATTCTCTCCTGGGGCCCTTTCCACGGCCACAGGGCCACCACCACTGCGGTGTGGCTGTGCCTGTTTATAGTAAAAGCTGAGGGCTCGCAAAGCAGTCACCCCCAAACTCAGACTCGGGGTCTGTAGCCCCAGCTCGGGCTCAGTCTGCCTGTAGCTGTGAGACCAGTGCATGGAGAAAATCTGGATGTGCATCTCCGACGGTTGGCAGCTTGTCCCTGTCCCTGTTTCCCAGGTCCCCTTTGTCCTTCCAAAACTGGCTCTTGGGAGAAGCTTTGATGTCTTCAGTGAATTTCAGGCAAACGTGATCCGGAGCTTTTATCTCTTCAGCCTCATCTTTCCGGGAAATGGGAATAAATTTGCCCCCTCTGCAGGGGGTGTTGAGCTTCCTGGCCAGTGTGACCCTGGTGCACGGTCCTTACAGCTTTATGGGGGCAAGGTGACGGGGGAAGAGATGGGACGTGTGCTTTTCCTCTCCTGCATGAGGACGCCCCCCGCCCTGGCTAGGGAACTAGGGCTCTTCTAACGCTGAATCCTGCCTACCTTTTGCCCTCCTCCCTCCCCTGTCCCAGTGCAAACCTGACCTCGCCTCCTGCCCCCACCAGTGATGCTTCAAATGCTAGAGGCTCACCCCATGGCCAAGGCCAGCCTGTTGCCCAGGAACGGTGGAGCGGGGGCGTTAGGCATGCCCACCACGGGCCCAGTGACCATCGGTGACGCTCGCTCTGGTTTGTGGAGCCCCTCACGCTGAACCTGGCGCCGTGACACAGACTCTGCGTTAAACCAGCCCAGCTAGGCCTGAGTACCAGGCGTGTCCAACCTTTGGGCGTCTCTGGGCCACGCTGGAAGAAGAAGAGTGGTCTTGGGCCACGCATTAAATACATTGTGACATGTAATCACACAAAACAAATCTCATCATGTTTTCAGTGAATTTACGATTTCATGTTGGGCTGCACTCATAACCAGCCCGGGCCGTGTGCAGGTCACAGACCGCGGGTTGGACACCCCTGGACCATAAACCCATTTCAAGGATAAGGAAGCAGAAGGAGGGAGGTTCAAGGACAGGCCGGACCCCACGCAGTCCGTTTAAGGACTGGCCTAGGATTCCGCCTGCAGTCCATCTAAACCCGGAGCAGCCGGCTTTCCTCCTTCAGACGGTGGCGTTTTCAGAAAAAGTGAGCAGGGCCCCCGGGCTGGGCGGTGCCGGGCAGAGCCGAGACCGTGAGTGGCGATCACAGGCTCAGGGCCACTTCTGCTGTCTGAGCCCAAAGCCTCGTTCTCTCGCGGCTGTGTCATGACCGATTCCAAAAATGTACAGTAAGCAAATTCTGTCATACAGCCTCTCCGGGCAGACCCAGGAAATGAGCACTTGAGGAGCACAGAGCCAGTACAGAATTCTCTCCAGGAACAAAAAGCTCCGTAAAAATGGCAGGCAAACTAATGTAGCCACTAAAAGACGTCAAGACCCTGCCGGAAAAGTGAAACGCAGTCAGGTGTGTGTTTGGCCTCCGGACGCCAGGCTCTGTGCTCTCCGGCCTTTGAGACCTGGTAGCCCCGGGCGCGGCCTGGGCGTGGCCTGAGCGTGGCATCATGGGCGCCGCCCCCCTCGGGACCCTCAGGGCCAGCTCTGGAGCGCAGACATTGTCACGGAAGGGGCAGGTGACTCCCACAGCGGCGCCGTGGCTCAGTCTGCTCACCTGTGAAGGGGGAGAGGTTTTACTTCCTTCTGGAATTACAGGACACGCATGGCCTCTCTTTCGGGCTCACGCGATACCACGCACAATTCTGAGATTGCTTCCTTGTCTCTTCTCCCCGTGAGGCTGATTGTGCCTCCAGGGCCTGGGTGTCCTCCTTCCATCTCTGTCCCCGGCACCCAACCCAAAACCCACAGAGGTATGCGATACCCCCTGGGAAAATCAGTGACCAAAGGCTGTTTTACTTGAAATCACCCACATGCCCCTTGGTAGGGGACTGGCTTATGACGTTAGGTGACTTCCACACCGTGGGGTTCCAGATGTCACAATGAATGATATATCCCCTTGACGTCCGAAAAGGCAAAATGCCAAAGATAGGCTTTTTGTAAGAGAAGAGTTTTCCCTGCCTAGAAAAGTTTGCAGGGGCATCTCTGGGCCACTCAATAAATACATTGCAACACGTAATCACACACACACACAAATCTCATCATTTTTTTTTAAAGATTTTTATTTATTTATCTTTAGAGGGGAAAGGAAGGAGAGAGGGAGAGAAATATCAATGTATGATTGCTTCCTGTGTGTTCCCTGCTGGGAACTGGCCTGCAACCCAGGCATGTGCCCTGACTGGGAATCGAACCGTGATCTCTTGGTTCACAGGCCAGTGCTCAATCCACTAAGCTACACCAGCCAGGGCTAAAATCTCATCACGTTTTAAGTACATTCACGATTTTGTGCCGGGCCACATTCACAGCCACCCTGAGCCACGTGAGGCCCGCAGGCCGCAGGTCAGACACCCCCCGTTAGAGGCTGTGTTGACAACAACATCACCTTAATGTCCCTTCGATGACTCGGGAGGCAGCTCCACATCAGGGGACGGTCCGGCGAGAAATCTGGGGCTTCAGATGTCTTGATGAACAGCACTGCGAAAGCTGGGGTGACGGCTTCGAGCAGCCACACTCTCCCGGCGCCCCTCCTGGGTGGTGACTCCGTGCACACGTCCGCCACTGGATCTTCGCCTGGGGCTTCAGGAAGGTCGCCTCCCGTGTCTCCTGCCCTGTGTTCTGAGTTGGAACGACAGGAGGATGGACTCTTGGGATGCTTAGTTGGGAGTGACCCGGAAAAGGTATAAAAGAGGACTTCCTGGGGCCACCCCTGGATCGTCTTATCCAGCACATTTGGGCAGAGGCCTGGAAATGTACAATAAAAAAAATCCTTATATCCACCCTTAGGGGACGGTTAGGGGCAGATACAAGGGCTAAGCTCAGACAGCGCTGCAGGAAGCAGTTGGAAGTAACGAAGCAGCTCGTTTCTGTCGCTGTTGGACAACGCTCAGTGTGGGTCACTAAGAGGAGAAAAAGCCGAGACGCACTATTGGGAGCACAGTACCCTGGTGTTAAAGCTGCACAGGGAGACGTGTGTGCCAGGCTGATGGCACGGGGTGGGCAAAGGTAGGTTTACAGTCGTGAGCCCACGAAACTGAGCCTACTTGTTGTTTTATTATGGGTACCGCCCCTGTAGCTCTGCGGTGGTGAGCGCACGGAACACTGCGTTCTTGTGTTATGGACTGTGCTGTTTTGCGTGTGAACAACTCTAAACTTTGCCCCACCCCGTAAATATATAGAATATGTTCTGGGGAGGGGGACGGGGTCAGAGTGGAGGGGTGACAGAGAGACTGACTTTTTTGCTGTCTATTCTTTGATGGTGTTTGGATCTTTTAAGGTATTTTACATATCCCCCACCCAAAACCGTGTTTCTTCGGTCGATAATGGCCCGTGGGGTGGGCTTGTTGTCCCGCACGGCTGTGGGTGTGGGGGCGGGGCGGGTACGTGGGGCCCCCGTAGTTTCTGCTCAGCTTCAGTGTCACCCTCAAACGGCCGTAGAAAAGAAAGTCTGTTCACTGAAACAATGTAAGTGCCCGACACAGTGGCTTGCATATATGAATGACTGCTAGACTGATCGATGGATCTACTGATTGACGAAGGAAAGCTTCTGGGACTCTGAGGTGAGGCTGGGTTTGGGACCCCACCCCCACCCCCGGGACAGGGCGAGCTCTAAGACCCCTTCCAGCGAAGAGTAGAAGGCAAGTTTGCAAAAGCAGGTCAGTCGCCGATCGCGCAGATCCAAGAAGACTCGATGGAGAGCTCTGGGGTGTGTCTCGCAGGCATCGGGGGACGCTGTTTGTGTGTGGGTTTCGGGTGTCCGTGAGCAGTGTGGGCTCGGACATCACCGGGACAGGAGCAGGGAGGCTGGTGGGGGGCCACCACCCCGACCGGGACTCAGGTGGTCTGACGAGAGCTGGGGGAGCGCCTGCGTGCTGAGAGGAGGCGAGGAGAGCGGTGTGGGCCTTGACAGATCTCCGTCAGCTGAAACACAGGCAGTTGCCCCCCTTGGGCCATTCTGACCCCCAAGCCTCGAGGTTCAAGGTGGTTCCACCCGACAGAATTGCCAGTGTGAGGAGGCAGAGAGGGTCCCTGGGGGGTGAGGATGGACAGTGGGGTTTGGGGGCTTCAAGTCTCCGTGGCTCAGTTGCCAGTGTTAAAAATAGAGGAGTGAGGATGTTCGAGGTCAGGAGTAAAGGGCGGGTCGTGGAATGTTTAATGCGTGTGCTTTGCATACTGGTTCCTGAATTCTTCTTGCGTTTCGCATGCTTGCGCCTTTGCCTAGACCGGTTCCTCTGCCCGGGATGTGTGTTGATAAAGAGGAGGAAGGTCTCCCGGACTCCAGTCTGTGAACTCATCGGGGTGGGGGAAGTTACTGAGGATTTGTTCGAAAGGCAGAGGGGAGCTTTATGTTCCACGGGGTTGGGAACGGGCCTTTGAACTAGCACGCTCCTCCTTTTCCAGGTAACCTTAAAAAAAAGGTTAGCTTAAGAAAAAACTGGTAATAGATAACAAAATCTACCCTTCCGACCATTGTCACCGTACTGTGCGGTGGCGTGAAGTACATTCACACTGTAACCATCGCCACTGTCCACCCTCCAGACTCTTTTGTCCTCCCGCGCTGAACCTCGCTCCCCACGGACGGGGCTCCCCGTTTCCTCTCACCCTCTTTTTCGTTGTCTTGTTTACCGTAGACTTCCTCCCCGCTGGGGAAAGGAGGACAGGAAAAAGTCCGGTCCGGGGATGGCAGCTTGGGCCCGTGTGATTGGTCATCTTCTGGCCATGCTGAGACGTCCAGGTTAGACCCCCGGGCGTGGCCCCTCAGTTAGGATGAGTCAAGGAAGCACAGAACTGCTCTTCGGTAGGAGGGCTGGGGACCATTCCTTTAGGTGTATCTTGATGATGTGTATTAAAAAGTCCACTTCCAGCCCTGGCTGGTGTAGCTCAGTGGATTGAGCACAGGTCTGTGAACCAAAAGGTCGTCGGTTCGATTCCCAGCCAGGGCATGTGCCAGGGTTATGGACCAGGTCCCCACTGGAGGGTGTGCGAGAGGCAACCACACATTGATGCTTTTCTCCCTCCCTTCCTCTCTCTCTAAAAATAAATAAATAAAATCTTCAAAAAAAACCCCCACAAAAGTCCACTTCCAACCCTTAGTCCAACTGTGCATCTAGAAGCAAAGACAAGACAGGCATAGGAGTGAGTGGACGTCTCGAGGAGTCCTCCGTGTGCTTGCTCATTTCAGAGTGGGGTGTGTGTGAGCGAGACTCCGAGTGAGTGTGTGTGTAGCTTAACGGTGTTCCCCAGCCTTCTCCACAGTGTGGGTTCGACGTGATCATTCAAACCCACGGATAGACAATCAGAGAGATGATCTGAAAATCTCTGTTATTGATTTATACTCATATTGATACTAACAGAGACATAATTTCTGCATATAGAAAGGAAGACATTTCTGAGAGTTTGTTTATGTAACCTGTTTTAAAATTAAATGTGCAAATTCTACAACACGGAAGGTTAAACTTTTGTCACCTACTCTGACCTTTCCACAGTGAAGTGCTTTTTGAAAAATCTCAGATTTCTGAGCACTTATTTACACAAAGGTCAAAGATTCCAAAGAAGTGTCGCTTCTAAAAATGCGCTTCAGGTTTCCATGGAGTGTGGCCAAACCGTGGAAGGCAGGGGAGAAACAGTAGCAAGGCTTAGGGAAGGACCTCCGATGGAGCGGCGAGAGGGGCGGGGAGCTGGGAGGAGAGAGAAGAGCCACCGGGAATGGGCAGAAAGATTAAACAAACGGGCCTGTGAGATGCACAAATGGTCAGCAAGCGGTGCTTAAGGGGAAGGGCAGAGAACAGGACACTGCCGGCCGCTGTGAGCCCCCAGACAGGAGATGCTGCATGGGGAGGTCCCCGCACACACCTCCCCCAGAGGCACCTTCTCTACTCTGGGAACCACTCCCTCAGCAACCTGCAAGCGGGTTCACACCTACCCATTTGACCCTTTCGCTCACTGAACGTTAAACTGAGAAGGAAAAACAATGCTAACTCTTGCTCTGGCCAGTGTGGCTCAGCTGGTTGGGCATCGTCTTGCAAATGGAAAGGTTGGGGGTTCAGTCCCCAAGCCCCACCTCCCACCCCGTCCCTGTCAGGGGTGCATGCGTGCAGGAGGTGGCGATTGACGTTTCTCTCTCACGTCGGTATTTCTTTCCCCCTCTTTCTCTCTCCCTTCCCCTCTCAATAGAATCAATGAAAGAAAAACAAATGCTAACTGTATTTAATGACATACAGGAGTAAAAAAATGCATCATTATTTTATTGGTGACTACTGAGATCGGCTAAACTGCGTGTCTGACCCCGGATGCAGCTCGTGTTAATGAAATATCAAAGGCCCACAGTTGTAGCTGGGAGGCTTTTCAGGTGCATTGAGTAGTAGTAGCAGCAGTATCTTACACCTTCTCTTTGAGCATGCTCATCAACGTGTTCTTGTCATAAGAATTTAACTTCAGTAGATCAGTATTCATTAATACACATTTACAGTAAGTGCCAGTCCGATCCCAGCCACTCAACGCCAAACAAGAGGCCGAGAATGAGCGAAAACGTCCAATCTGTATTTCCCACCTACGGAGGAAAGCCACCTCCAAGTTCCGTCACCGATGGATCACGAGTTTGGGGCCGGTGGAAGTGGTGCGATTTTCCAGCTTGCTGCCCAGAACATCTCGCGCTCTGCCTTGCGGGCCTGGGGCTGCCGGGTCGCCCACGGTAAAAAGCGAGTCACCCAGGCCTGCAGGTTCGTGGTGGAGCTAGGCCGTCTAGGCTGTTGGGAAACCAGGATGAGGGCCCTTCCAGGGTAGCCCAACTCATCCTGCTTTCAGGGCTGGAATATTGAAATAATCGGGTGTCCACACCCACCTCCAGAATCCATCCAACCAGCGTAGACGCTTCAGGAGAGGGAGGCGAGCGCAAGGTTTACAGCAGGAAAATGAGGGCCGGAAAGCGCGTTATTGCGCGGTGCCCTCACGGACTCGAGGCCAGAGAAGGCTTTGTGGCCGCTGGGGGTCTGTGCACAAGTGGCCGCTGTTGAGAAAGGGCCGGGCTGGCTGGAGGGGGAGGACCTAACCCCCCGCCCCTTGCGGAGAACTCGGAGTCGAAGTGTGAGAACGCCTTGTTGTTCATGAAGGACCCACTGTGTGCAAACTGTGCTGGCCACCCCTGCCACTCAGCTGCCATCCGAGGTCATCAAGATCTGTCCGAAGGTCGGATTTTACCAGACGCCGGAGGAGGGTGCGCGTGGGGTGCGCGTGCGGTGGGGGAGGGGCAGAGCTGGGAGACTGCCCGCCCGCCTCTCACACCGGAACACGCCCAGTTTCAGACGCCGGGAGCCCTCCGGTGTCCCCCAGCTGGGGCTGCCAGGGCGCCGCGGGCTGAAGGTCTCACACCACGGACATTTCCTGTCCCTCAGCACTGGGGGCGAGAAGTCGGCTTTCCTCCACGCATGTCTGTCTGTCTGTCCGAGTTTTCTTTTTTATGAGGACACCAGTGACACTGGATTAGGGTCCACCCTGATGGTGTCATTTTCATTTGACGACCTATGTAAAGACCCTGCGTGCAAATGAAGCTATGCTCTGAGATGCCAGGGATGAGGAACGCAACTTTTTTTTTTTTTTAGGGAACACAATTCAACCTATAACACTTCCTACAGTGGTTTGAGCAGAGTTTGACTGGGTTTACATTCAGGCATCCCCCCGGTAGGCAGATGGGGGCTGGGCTGGTGACACACCAGGGACCATAGCTCTTCCTACCTTTCTGCTCTGTCATCTGTTGTGTGCTTGGTGTCTCATGGTCACAGAATGGCTGCAGCACCCCAGGCCTCTTGCCTGCAGTCCCTCTGTGAAGGAGGACACGGTGAAAGGCCCAGGGAAAGGGCAAAAGGGATCATAAAGAGGCACTTCCTTGGTGAGCCCTTGCGTTTCCATTCAGGGGCTACCTCTCATTGTCTGGAATTATTAATGTGGCTTAGAAATAAAGTATTTGTAGCTGGGCACGGTGTCATCGTGAACAAACACTGCATTCTTGCAGTAGAGACAGGATAACAGAGCAGGGTCGGGGGAGTGACTGTTGGCCAAACAGCACTAAGGCTGGAAGGGCTAGGAATTTGCCCAAGTCAGGGTCAAGGCTGAGGTCGTCAGCCCGGAGTGAAGGGGGTCTGTGCTGAGCCGGGCGAGGGCCCGTGAAGGGCAAGGAATGGGACCTGGGCCAAGTTAGTTAGTCCGGCTGGTGTCCGTTGTCTGTTCTGTGGTGGATGCTTCCCTGTGGGCAAAAATCATCACACAGTGCACGGGCCAGGCGGCTCAGCTGGTTGGAGCATCACACCGTGCACCGAAAGGTTGCGGGTTCAATCCCTGGTCAGGGCACATGCCTACGTTGTGGGTTTGATTCCCGGTCGGGGCAGGTATGGGAGGCAACTGATCCATGTTTCTCTCTTCCCCCCACCTTCACCTGCAAAATAAAACATATCCTCAGGTGAGGATTCAAGTCTTAATAAAAGAGGAAAATAAGGAACTTTCAAGGGAGAAATTCAAGAACGTGGAAAGTCTGGCTCGTGGTACCTGCCACGTTCCGGCCTTCACACAGCGTTGCCGGCCCCCGCCCCCTGCCCCCCTGCCCCGTTTCCCTCCCTCTCCCCCTCGGCCGCCTTGCTGCCCAGGCCTCGTCCCAACACTCCCCTCCGTTGTCCTTCTCCCGCCCTTTCACTCCAGTGGCCGCTTCCTCTTCCTTTCTCCTTCCTGATATGAACCCTGTGCTTCCTGCCTCGGCCTTGGGCCCCCAACACACCAAGCTCATGCCTCAGGCCTCCACAGTCTCACACACACACACACACACACACACACACACACACTTTCACATGCTCTTCTTCCTCTTCCCTTCCCTTCAACTGCCCTGGGCCCAGCTTCCGATGTCACTTATTTGACTTTCACTCCAGAGGTTGATCCGAATCCAAGAACTGTGACCCGAGAGGCAGACGTTCAGGGAAAGCCAAGTTCGCTACTGGGAAGTCCGCAGAGAGCCGGCTGTTCCGCCGTCCGGGGGCAGGGGGACACCTCCGTGTTGGGAGCTGTCCTGAAGGCCTTCACAGGAGATGAGATCCGTTCCCCTTCCTTACATACATCTGCTGGTGTGAAGTGCCTTTCTGTTAAGGAGGTCAGTTTTTCCTCTACTTGAACTACAAAATTACTGAGGAAAATCCACATCCCTCTGTGGAGCTAAACCTGCATTGTGTAGGTTTGTAAAAACATGCTTTCCCAAGTCCCGGTGAGCAGCTTCATCCAACTTCAACAGACGAATGTTGGAATAAAAAGTTAAACGGATAAATAGTCTCCCAATACCAAATACGTACATTGTGCCACTAGATATACAGACACGGTATGCTTTCTTTAAGGTGTGTACAGTTTTGTCACCGGGAGTCATTAGTCCATGTGAAACTGCCCGCTGCCCAGACCGGAAGTCCAGGGAGGGCAGGTCGACGGGGGTTCACAGTCGGCCAGGCCGCAGAGAAGCTCATGGCTTCCTTGAGACCAAAGCCCTTCGGGTGAGTGCCGTCAGCCTCACCACTGCTGACGTCGGGGACGGGTCATCTCTGTGGAGGGGGCTGTCCTGCACATCGTGGGACGTTGGGCAGCCTCCCTGGCCTGTACCCCCTGGATGCCAGTCACATTCCTCCCCTCTCTTGCGACAACCAGCAACCGAGTAGGCAGACTTGCCAACCGTTCTCCGTGGGGGCGTCTGCCCGAGGTCGTAAACAGGGAAGGGCCTCTGGAGACCTCAGGGGATTTCCACTCCTGGAAAAAACAATGTTCTTGGCTGGATTCTCCAAACAGAGAGTCCCACCACGGTCGGGGAAGCCCAGGGGGTAGCTGAGGAGGGGTCTCCCTCAAGGCCAACACGCTGAGCCCAGGGCGGGGTAGGGGGGGGCTCAGAGATGCCGTGGAGACCCGTATAGGAGGAGGCAGTGGAGGGAGAAGCAGAGACCTTGTTTTTACCAGTGAGGACCACTGCTCCCCCTACCAGGCCGTGGAGCCTGCAGGAGAGCAGCCACTGTGGTCCAACGGGCAAAACGGACCCCAGAGCCCAGATCTGTCCCAGCAGACGGTGACACAGATGAGCCAGAACCTGAAACAGCAGAGTGTGTCCCTGAGATAGGAGAGGCCCTGAGTGGTGACCCTGAGTAGCTGGTCACTCCTGGTAGCTCCCGTGGCTTGGCCTGCTGCCGGGAGAGAGGAGAAGGCGGAGGGGGAAACATGTCCAGTCCTGCAAGAGCAGCTGGGTGAGCAGAGGCGGCGGCTGCCCCGGCTGGAAAAACAGCTGGACGGGATGCAAAAAGCAGGAGGCTCGGAGGGAAGCACAGGCAGCCCCCGCTCCTGAGACGGGACTGAGCGTGAGGCTGTGTGACCCGGGGAGAGAAGTCAGCGGAGCAGGGTGTCCACGCTCCCACCCAGAGGCCTTCGCCTCAGCCACCCATCGCCCACTGCCGATCCAAGCAGGACGGGCCCCAGAAGCAGGTGCTCTGGGAGGAGGCTCAGAACAGCCGACTGCACAGGGACACCCGGGCCCCGAGAGGGCGGAACTGGGGCGTTAGCTGGAAGGGAGGGGCCGCCACGTCAGTGTGAGCCTCGCCGTTCGGTGGGACGGAGGTTTCTGTGGGCAGTGGGTGCCGGGAGAGGTCGCAGGCACCGCAGCGGCGTCTGTGTGCAGGGGACTGCCTTTCTGCAGTGTGAAGACCCAGAAACGCCACCTGGCTGTGTGAAAACCTTACCGCGCAGCAGGCGTGGGTTTCCATCCCTTCTTCTGAGCGCCGCCACACGCCCTGTTCTTCCTAGCGATCCTAAGAGGGAGCGGGATCCGTCTCCCGGCATCCATCCACGTGAAAAGTTGAGGCGAGCTTGTGATTCGTGGAGAAGTTTTAGTTCAGAGTCCAAGGCTATTTGGCTTGGAGGGGATTGTTTTCATTTCAGCCCCTCACCCATACCTCCGGGGGAAAAGTCCACGAAGATTCTGTTCTCTGACGGGCACCCAGTGCATTGTGAAGGGGCCCTGCCAACGCTCTTAGCAAAGGGATTAGGCTGGAGCGGCCGAGAGACTCCTCAGAGGAAAGTCCCCTGGGATGAGGCCTTGGAGGAGACTCGGTGTGAGTCATCCTGTCCCCATTGCCCAGCACAGGGACTGGCAGAGGGAAGGCGTCCGCATGTGTTTGTAGATGGATCTGACGAATTAGTTAATTAACTCGGAGGTAAATGCCTCTTTGCCTCTGGGAGCCCTGCTGGGCTCCATCAGTGGGCTCCCTGCTGGCCTCCGGAGGCGCAGCTTCCTCCCACAGGACCCGAGGGGCTGGGCGGGAGGCTGGCGGCGATGTCCTTTGCTCCTGCTCCAGTTCTGACCGTTCTCTCCTCACTGAGGCAGAGGCGGCCCCAGAGGGGGGAGGAGCTTAAGGGTAAAGACCAGGTCCAGAGGCACGTGGGGTCGGGGGGCCGAGCCGTCACCAGCAAAGTTAAGGTGCAGCGTGCTGAGCAGTAGT
The DNA here is from genome assembly GCA_028533065.1 of Trachops cirrhosus. NCBI lineage: Eukaryota > Metazoa > Chordata > Mammalia > Chiroptera > Phyllostomidae > Trachops > Trachops cirrhosus. Next base: position 59,420,986 of record CM052550.1, read on the forward strand.
GAAGGCGTGTCCTCATGTGACATTGTTGGCTCCACGCTGCTCTGACATGGTCTTCCCTGGACTGCCCCACGAGGGAAAGCCCGAAAGAGCTCCCCCTGCGGGGAGGGGAAGGACTACGATGACTTAGAACATGTTGTGGGTTCCACTGGCGTTGGACAGGAAACCGGTCATATTTGAGGCGGTCTTTTTCATTTGAGCTGAATCAGTCAGGTCTGAGATGTGGTGTTGGCTGGGCCCTGGGGCAAGGGGACCCATCCGGAACTTAGAGGAAGGGATCAGGACATGCAGCCCGGGCAAAGAATGCCCAGGTTACAGTTGCCAGGTGCGCCAGGAAGCTCTGGAGCTTTCCGTGTCAGGGAGGGACCCAGGTCCTGGGGATCAGATGTTTAGTGGCTCAGGGAAGCTGTCTTGGAAGGCACAGGGTCTGTAATGAGGGAGGGAGGGTGGGTGTAGGGAGTCAGAAGGGCAGTGACCTGCAGGGCTGCGTTTGAACCTCTGGTGGCGACAGTGGCGGCTGCAGGGGGGGAGGAGGGAAAACGGGGAGATGCCTGGGATTCCTGAGGATCCAGCAGGAGAGGCCTGATGGCGAGCACAGGGAGCCTGGCATTTCTGGGCTGCAGCTTCTAGCCAGAGAATCTGTTCCCACCCGCCCCAAGCCCCCCGACAGTTGGCCTGCACCAAACACTTGCTTCTATCATTTACCCTGAAATGAGGCCACGGCCCAGGGTGTGCGCCTCTTCCTCCTTTCGGGAAGAAGGCCGCCACAAACAGCACCAATCACCACAGGATCGTCCCGGCATCCACTGTTCCCGGCGGGTTTCACATCCCGCCCGGCCCACTCATGTACGTCTAGTAAGTGCTCAGTAAATGCTTGAGGCCACACTGCTTTACACAGCCCAGGATTATTCTGGCTATTTGCACATGTAGAAACCGGAACAGATGCTACATTGAATGTGGGAACTGGATGTGTGTGTGGCACAGCCAGCTGACAAGCACAAACATTTTCTCTTCTTTCTGGGACTATAGCTAGGTTACTTTTCCCAGCCTCCTTTGCAATGAATGTTTAGGATCCAGCCAATGGAATGAAAGCAGAAGGGATTTGCTCAAAATTACATTCTTTCACACATTCTTCCTGATCTTCTGCACCAGTTTTGGAGAAGGGCGAGCTACATGGCAGAGGGATTCTGGGCTCCTGGATTAATACTGAGAGAGAGCAGCGTGCTGATCAGAAACCCCATTTTGGATTCCCTGAGTCCGAAATGAACTTCTGCTCTGCTGTGCCACGGGGGGCTACGGTTTTCCTGTCGCGTTGCAGCTGGTGTGGGCCAACGCTAAGTTGGTACCTGGTGTCTGGAAGCGGGGTGCTGCCGGCTCCCCTCACAACCCCTGCGGTCAGGCAACGGGCAGGCAGACCCACGCTGGCAGGGGCCGGACACGGGGTAAAGTCGTTGTCTTTGATCATTTCAGAAGCGGGCTATCTGCCCACTGTAACTGTGGCTCTGGAGAAAAGGTGTTGGCTTTCACTTTTTTATCTTTGTGTTAGAAGATACAGATTCACAGAAGAAATAATTGGCCAATTTGCAAGCAGAGATGAAAGAAAGAAAACACACAGAAAAGCTGGTGCTTTGGGGGTCCACACAAAAGAATAATTCACGGTAAACGCCACGGTTCAGCCCTGCGCCGCAGATCAGATGGATGATCGGCCTGGCCTGGCTTTTTCAGGTGGTTTCCAGGTGGTGGTGATGGCGAGAGAGCGTGGAGGTGAGGACACAGAGAGAGAAACCAGACTTGGAAACTATGTCTAGGAAAGGGTTTGGGGTGTGGTTCCTGGGCATGGGACTAACTGGGGAAGGAAAAAAATATATGTATATATGAAACCTGCTAAGTTTTGGAGGAAATTGGACTTTGCCGAGGAAATTTATATTTAAAAAGATTCTGACAGAACCTGAGAACAGCCCAGCCCCCGCGAACCTTTCACAGGTGGAAGGGGGTCTGCGAATGCAGTACAGGCGCCAGGAGACAACAGCGCCAGCGCTCACTCCCGCCGTGAGCGGGGAGGGTGGAGGGTGCGCAGACCCCCCACCGAGGGCGGAGCCAGAGCCCTGGGACCGTCCCCAGAGGTCAGAATCAGATTCTAGCAAGGAGCGGGGGAAAGGGGCCAGGGCGCACCCCCAGCTTTGGGCCAGTGATGCTATAGGCGCCCCATCCTTCCTTTCAGAGTCTGAAGGGACCGTGTTGTGGTTTCCGTCCCGGCCGCACTGGTGCGTGCGTGAGGTGAGGCGGGGGGCGTGCAGATAACCTGTCCTTTGCAGTTTGCTGGTTGCTGCTGCGTGAAGAGCCACATCTGCACCTGCTCGCCCCCCAGACGTCCTTGACAGTGGGCTGGACGTGGTGACAGCGAGCCTGGGGTTGCCTCCGCGGGGGACCTGCGAGCCTGCGTGTGTTGTATATGTACTGAGAAAGGAGACACAGATTAGGGGTGCCCAGACGGGCCGACTGCGGCTGACACTGTGGTTGTTCGGCGAGCGCGTTCCCTCTTTTCCCGGACCACAGCTACTCTAACGTCCCACCTCACCTTGCCATAGGCGTGTCCGGATTTTAGGCCAGGACAATACAGTGGAAACTGACAAGCACCGCTCTCTGTCCCATACAGCCCCCCTCCCCCCGCGCCCCACCCAGTCTCTTCCTCTTTCACGGCAGCCGTAGAAGCCACCTGTCGGAGACGGCTGAGCCACGGGCTAGAAGGAAGCTGGGCCCCAGAGTCACTGCTTGGAGGAATGTCACCTGACGATCTAGGCTCCTTTTTGGAACTTGGCATGAGAAGAACGCTCCGTTTGCTTCTCTGCTGAGGGTCTGCGTCAGCAGCCAGGGTCACCTCCGCTAACACGCCATTGGGCGACAGATGGGCGTCTTCATTGATACTTCACGGCTATTGGACAACGACCGTGCGTCTTCATAGACGCTTCACGGCTATTGGACGACGCAGGTGCGTCTTCATTGACGCTTCACGGCTATTGGAGGACGCACGTGCGTATTCACTGACACTTCACCGTGACCCTGTGCTGCTGGCAGAAGCACCCGCACTCGCGTCACGAGTAGTTCACACCGCGTTCCTGTGTCCTTGGCGTTTGGAAAATCATCGGTTAGGGAGTGGAGAACTTTGGCTGCAGCGGCAGTTCTGGCACTTTCTCCTGGCGGCGTGACTCTAAGTTAATTTGTACCCCAGTCTATTCATTTGTCCCATCAGGGTATTAATGAACAGCCTGCCTCTCTTATTAGGTAAGTGTTTAGAACAAGTGACGTATGGCTTGTCAAGCTGCTTTCAGACTGTGTAGTTCTTTTTTTTTTTTTAATTCTTACCCAAGGATATGTTCATTGATTTTAGAGAGAGGAAGAGAGAGAGAGAGAGATCAGCCACCTCCTGTACGCGCCTCTGCTGGGGATCGAACCCACAACCTTGCGGTGTACAGGACGATGGTCCGACCAATGGAACCACCCAGCCAAGACTGGGCTGTATAATTCTTTATGTCTTATTGTTATTAAGGACCTTTTCAGACACGCACAAATGTCACTCTGTGTTCAGCCGCGAAGAAAATGGATTTAATTTCCTTCACACTTATTTTTCCCACTCGTGACAGGGGGGTAAATATGGTCTCTGCTGCTGGATAGTCACGAGGACCCAATGACGTAACATGCACCATGGGCTTCCCGGAGGTCATGGCCCCACAGTAGCTGCTCAATAAACACTCGTTTCAGCGTCACCGGTGTTTTTCTCTTCTATCCTGTGTTGGACGTGCGCAGTGCCTGTTGTGTGAATGAGCATGGCTGTGACTCTATCCCCGCGCCAAGGGGACTCTGGAACCAGGAAACTGAGCCTGAGTTTCCCTCCCCTCTCACCTTCTCCATCTCTCTCCTTTGCTAACCCAGGCTTGGGAGGAATCCCCCTGCATTGCCCCCACCCCCCTCGCCAGCTCTGTTCCCCACCCACTTCCCTCTCAGTTTGCAGCTGCTTTTCTCCCCTCACTCTTATTTCCCTTTTCCAAGCTGCCACCCCGTCGCCAACTACTTTCTTTTCAGTGTTGCCCTCACCGTCCGTGACACCCCGTCGGTCCCCACAGGTTTGTCCCCTTCTGGTCTGCGCTTCCCTGCTGCTGTGCGTCTCCCCTCTCTGCATTCAGCCTGCTGTTTTTCACTTGAGGACCCTCTTCTGGCTTTTCCACCCAGCAGCCCTCATCCTCCTTGAGGAGGCCAGCCTGAAGTCCGGACAGGTGAAGAAGGTGTTTCAGGAAATGCCATTTTCTCATAATCTGTAGAGAGCTGGCTGTGCAGTCGATGGAGGAGGAGAAACAGCTTTTTTTTTTTTTGAGGGGGGGGGACTAATTCTGGAAAGATCCTTAACAAATATTATTCCCAGTGGTTAAGTGTGAGTCCTGCTGCATAACACAATCCCTTACAAAGAGCTACATGTAGCTCAGAAAAAAGTCTTACAGTTACCGATAAAAGTGAAGTCCCATTTTGATTATTCTGAGGCAGTTATTGCTGAATCCCGTTACACATAATAATTAGGTAACAGCAGCAGCATCCGTGAGCGTGGACTTGAAGAGGGAGGTAAATGAGCCCGTGCTTGTCCTCAATGGCTCACTGTCTGTTTAGGAAATCTGGTCCCAATTAAACCGAATTAGCAGAGCCTCTTAATGTCACACGTTTGTCTGCAGAGAGAAAAACACTCAGTTTCATCCTGTCTGTTTTGTAATTCAGGGAGGACTGCAAATAAGTAAAACAAGCCATTCTCCGCTCTTTATTCTGCTATTAAGTAGCAAATAACTTCTAATTTTCTTTCCTTCTCTCTTTTATCTCAGCTCATTCTAATTCTGGGTAAAATGGCAGCTCTGCCATGTATATAGGGGTTATTCTTCATGCTACCCCACTTCCATCTCATTTTGATTCAAAATAGGGGAGAGTGGCCAGCCACAGGGACTTTGGGGGAATTTCTGCCCAGCCCCGGACGGCGTGGACCAGGCTGAGGGACGACACGGATCTCGCCTGTAGCTCACCCTCCAGAGAGGCAAGGGGTGTGGCAAAGATTGCAGGGAAACACAGCCTGGTTTGGGAAGCGGGAGGATGAGCCCTGGGACCGAGGGGGGAACGCCACCCCAGGGATCGCGGTTCCCACTGGATTGCCAGCGGCTGGTTCACACATGGCTTCACCGGGCAGCCAGCCCAGTGGTAGAGCCAGAGAACAGCCAGACCGTATCCCTGGGACCCTCGACCGGGGCTAGACCACAGGCTCCATGAACGCAGGGACGTCCCCCGGCCCCTCTCTCCCTCTCTCCCCGCCCCCCACCACATCTGCCGTGCCCCAGTGGCATGCAGTAGTATCTGTGTCCTGAGTGTGAGGCCGTTGACTTAGTAACGTGAATGTTCTCCAGCCAGCCCATTACAATCCTCACGACACTTTTTCTAGGCCTGTTGCCTAAGTGTCATATTGGGACCTCCCTGCTGGCTCTGCTCTGGCAGAGTTCCTGTTTCCTGAATCTCCTTTCTGCCAACCAGTCACTGATCCGAACTCGTGAAGTCAGCGCTGCGTCCGAAGACCAGGGCGCTGGATGGTTATTGCCCACCCGGGGTCCCTGATCCAAATCTTGTGTTTAATTCTTATTTCCTTTCGAGTGCCCTGCTACCCTGCCTGTAGCGTCTAGGCATTTCAGGGCTGCCTGCTTTGTTCCTGGCGCTCTCAGACTCGGCAGTGACCTTGACGCGTCTGGGCGTGGGTCACGCCGCAGTCACCCTGCCCCAGCCCTTTGTGGAGACTGCATTTGAAGAGCGATGTTTCTCTTCAGCTGGGGGAAATTATCTTTCACTTTTGAAGAGGATGCTCCCTGTTCTAATATCTCTTCCTGGAATTTATGTTTTAATTATTTGATATTCTAGATTTGATGGACACTTCTAGGAGAGCTCCTCACTTTTATCTTCCCACTCGGCTGTGAAAATTTAAAAAACAAATGTTGGCAATCATATACTTAATATTCTAAAGCCTGCTTTTGTTTATTCGTGGCTGTTCTTTGTCAAGCTTGTGAGGCCTTTTGAGGAGCAGGTGGTGGCTGAAATATGCGAGCTCGTCTCTAAGGAAGAAAAAGAGGAGAGGCCCCAGGCACAGACTGTGGGGTGACCCGTTTCTCCCCACCCAGGAGGCTCCCGGGAGCACTTCGGGGTGTGGGGGGGGGCACTGGCAGCCGCTGAATCTTCTTCAAGGAGGAGTTGGAGTCCAGACTCTCTCAGAACAGAGCTCAGACAGGAAAATAAACGGAGCTGTGGAAGCATCCTATGTCAGGCAAGCCGAGAAAACGAGATGCCCACAGAGTTCGGTGTAGAAAGGAAGTGGGCTGAACGGGGGCAACGTGGAGGCAGCCACCTCTCCCCCCGCCGAGGGGAGACGCCTCGGGAGCCCTCACCTGGGCTCTTTCGCTTGATCCCACAAATCATGAAGAGTGACCTTGGGTCTCCTTGGCAACAGTCTCCACTCAGTGACATTTAAGACATTTCCGTGCACAGATGGCACCAGCAGTATGGGGCCCGGAGCAGGTGCCTGGGGAAAAGACAGGAGCTGACCCCCGGGGGCAGGTCAGTCTCAGAGAAGGGAGGGAGGCCAGGACCTCACCTGCCTGCGGAAATCCTCAGGCAGTGGAGGGGAGCCAGGCTGCAAAGCGAGAGGGCAAGAGGGCGGCGGAATTCCCGTGGGCAGTGGGAGGTGGGCCAGGGAGAGGGCAGTCTTGTTTGGGGGGCAATGGTAGTGGGAGTTTGAAAGGGAAAAAGAGGAGAGTCTTGGGAGATCAGCTGAAGAGGGATGGGTGCAGAGTGTGTAAGTTTCCTACTGCTGCTGTAACAAGCTGAACTCACTCAGTGCCTGAAAAACAGCAACAAATACCCTGCTCACGGAGGCTGCAAGTCTGAACCGGGTGTTCTGGGCTACAGTCCAGGTGTCGGCAGCACTGTTCCTCTTCAAGGGGAGGCCGAGGCGCGGCTGCGCATCAGCTGGGAGACGCAGAGATGGCGCGTGGCTGCCCCCTTCCCGGCTCAGATCGGACTGCCTCTGGTCTGAGCCTGGAGGGCGAGATCCCAGCGGTTAGAAGACTTCTGCCCACAGCAGAGATGTGGGACTGGAAGGCATCGGGAGGGTGACGGGACCCTGCGGCCTTCGGGGCCGAGTCCGGCTCAGAGGGCACGAGGGGAAGCTGGAGCCACTTCTGTGGTGTAAAGTCAGGGGCTCTGGGTGGTTCTGAGGGGTCAGGGTCAGTAGATGGGACATTAGGTGACTCAGGAGGGTCACAGGGCTACACGGATGAAGGAAGGGATAGGCATTCAGAAACATTTGTCAATGTGATGCCAACTTTCTAAACTTTATTATTTTATTTATTCACTTAATTAGAAAGAGAGGGAAAAAAAACTATTTGTCGTCCATTTATTGAAGCACTCATTGGGTGATTCTTGTGGGCATCCCGGCCGGGGATTAAACCCACAACCCTGGTGTATCAGCGTGACACTCGAACCAACTAAGCTACCCAGCCAGGGCCCCCCTCTTTTTTAAAAATAATGATAGTTGTAGACTCTGGGTCTCTGGGTCTGGCAGGAGACTGAGGGAAGGAAGACTCGCAGCCTTGGAGAGGAGTCCATGGTGGATAAAAGTGGACAAAAGAGCCTAGAATTACTAGGGTGGACAAGAGTATCCCGGGGATTCTCACAGGGGCATTCGTCCAAATCCTGTAATATATATATATATATTTTCCTGTAAGGTCAGACCTTATGCACTGCACTTTTTACCTTGAACTAAGGACTAGGAGACAGGCGTGTGTGTGTTCTAAAGGAGCAATTCCAGAACGGACTTGGTGTTGCGTGTCTGCGGCAATGATTCCTGTTCCGTGGTACCTGCCACACACACGCCCTCGCCCGTGTGCTCATGGCATCAGGGAGACTCACTGAGCGCGGCAAAATTATTTTTGGTAACTGAGTGTTTCAGGGACCAGACATTGTTATTTCAAAGGGTCCAAAAGTTCGAGGTGCTGAATGAATGAAGCATCTGTCGTTCAGGGCATCTGGAGGTTCGGGCCGCCGCCGAGGGAAAGCAGGCATTTACAGCTGGACACATAGGCAGTAATCACGGCGTTTGTTTTTTCCATGTGTTGTTCTCTGTTTTGTTTTCATTCACTGCCCCCACTCCCATTCTCCACAGTCTTCCCGGTAGTGATCTTTCTCCCCTCTTGCTGTCGACTTGCAATGGTTAGGACAAGCCTTGATCGACGTGTTCACAAGTATGGGGGTTCTTCTTCCACTTCCTTGTCAATGTGCGACACTCAGCAATCACCTACCTTTTTTTTTTTTTTCTTAAATTTTATGTTCTGAGAGAGAGAGAGAGAAAGAGATACTGTATCGTTCCACTTACTATGCACTCATTGGCTGACTCTTGTATGCGCCCTGACCGGGGATTGAACCTGCGGCCCTGTTGTATCAGGACGACGCTCTAACCAACTAAGCGCCCCAGCCAGGGCTATCACCTAACTTATTGAGCGTCAGCTTTTTCACTAGTAAAGAGAATAGTGGCACATGCACTTTTCTGCCTCTCTCGTGAGCTGCTGTGAACCATGAGAAGCTGTTTGCAAGGTCGCCGTCACTCCTCCAACATTTCCCGTAGCAGCCAGGCCAAGCACAGCCTGAACAGCAAGGATGGTCCCTGACCGAGAGCTGGAGGCTGGGTCAGGAGGCATGAAGGGCATGGGAAGAAGTGTGGGCTGTGGAAGGTATTAAGTGGGTAAGTGCCGTTTGTCAGATTTAGATTTTAAATCCATGACTTTCAAGTCTGTGGAGGGTGAACTTCAGGAGGACACGTGGAGAGGCGGAGACTGGAAGGGAGATTATTACAGTAACGATCTTGAGTGTGAGAACGAGGACGGTGGCAGGTAGTCGGGGTGGACAGCAGAGGAAAAGTCAACTTAGGGGCAAAGTCAAGGGCACGTGATGACTGACCAGCTGGTGGGAGGGACAGAGAGGTGAGGTGACCTGGGTTTTCGGCGTGGGTATTTAGGTACCATGAGGTTACATTTTTCTAACAATAACAAAAATTAAGTTCTAAAATCCGGGTCAAAAGATAACTAAAAATATCTCATCCACATGGAAATTAAAAGCACTTCTAAATAATTCAGATGTCAAAGAGGACATCATAATCAAACGTATCTGAGGCTGAACACCAACAAAAGGAAATATTGGAACTTGGGTTGCAGCTAAATTCCGTAGAGGGAAATTTCAAGCCTTAAATACTTACACCAGAAAAGAAGGAAGACCGGAAATTCATGACCTAAGTAAGTCTAAATAAATTAGAAAAAAAAAACAAAATTAAAATTACCCCCCTCCAAATAATAAAGGTAAAAAAATTATTTAACTAGAAGATGAAGAGATACAACAGAAAATAAAGTTTGTTGTTTGAAAAGAATAATATTGATAAAACTTTGGCAATAAAAAAAGCTGAGATAAGTAACATTCGAAATAAAAAGGCAATATAACCATAGAGGTTAAAATGGAATGAGATAACCACCACCAATGACTTTTGCCCCGTTTTTAAAAACTTTGGCAAAATGAACAAGTTCCTAGAAAAATACACCTTATCAAAACTGACTCAAGAAAAATGGAAAAGCATAAATTGTCCTGTAGCCATTAAGGAAAGGAATCAGCAAACACTCTTCTAAAAAGAAAAGCTTAAGTCCAGTCTTCATAGGCAGGTTCTCACACATCAGATATCCCATAAAACAGGAAAAAAAGGGATTTTCTCCCACTCATTTCATGAAGCAAGTAAATAACACAGACACCGAAACCAGACGGAGAGAGAGAACAGGAAAGCCACAGGCCACTGTGCACGAACGAACACAGAAGCAGCGAGTTGAGTCCGGCAATGCGTGGAAGTGACAAGCCATCATGACCCATGGGGACGTGTCCCAGGAACGCAAGACGGGCTTAACGCTAGAAAGTCTATTCGTGGTCCTGCTGCATTCACTAATTAGGGCAGAAAACCACCGGATCACGTCAGACAACGCGGGAAAAACAGGCAAGAACCCGACACACCCATTCATGGCGAACTTTTAACGGAGTAGCAAGAGAAGGGGACTTTCTTCACCTGGTAAAGATTTTCTACGAGAACCCACACAATCCCTGCCCCGAGGGGGTTCACAGTCTGGGTGTGGGTGTGGGGGGCACAGAGACGTGTACGGGTGTGAGCTGCACAATCGTTTGGAAGTCCTCTCACCAGAGAAGAAAAGGAGAGTCTCATCAATTAACTGCCGTCATGCTGAAGTTTTTCCCTGTAATAAAACTGCTCGAACACCCCCCACCGCGCCGTCTCTGACCTAGCAGCGTAATGTTCCTGCTCTTTTGCACATTCTGTCTGTCATTGTGTCTACGGGAGAGTTTAAAACGCTTGGCTGAAAATGAAGCCACGCTGTGAGCGCGCCCCTCACCTAGCCTCCGGGACATTTTGACTCAGGCATTTAAAAAAAAAAAATTCCGGGGACATTTTGACATGACTTTAAAATCATAATCATTTTCTTTTGAAAATTATTTCATGTCATGTTTGTAGATGACTCACCACATCCCTGCGCACTTCAAGGACGTCGGAGGCTCAGGAACGGGGAGAAAAGCGGAGTGAAGGGGAAGGAGGCGGTGAGTTCAGGAGTGAAGGGAATACGGTCAGGACGTCCACCGTGACCTCTACTCAGCAATGCAAACCCTGGCGGTCGGAAGTCCTCTTGTTTGAGGGTCAATCAGTAAGTGTAAATGCCACTCTAATTCTTGAGCATCACCTCCCCCTTGGGTACAATATCCTCAGAAAATCAGGTGTGGCTTAGGGATGGGGGACGCAGTCTCTTGAATACATTTATTTGATAAAAAAAATGCTTAAAGTTTATTTAGTGTCTTTTTGAAAATTTCATTATTTATAGGTGGTCCTTTTATTGTATTTTCAAAAGTTATCAGTCCCCAGTTGGTGTGGGAGGTGGGGGGGAGGTTCCCTCGCCACAGACAGTTTGAGAAACAGTGAAACAGACTCTATTAAAAATCAAGAAACGCTGTTCGCGAAGAAAAGGCACCAGAACAGGAAAAGACAAGCTACACAAAGGAGGAAAATGTTTGCAGCACACACAACAAAGGCCCAGTATCTAAAACGTATAAAGAACTCATTCAAATCAATTAGAAAATTGGGCAAAAAACTTGAAGAGGCACTTCATGTAAAAAGAAATCCTAATGTCCAATAAACATATTCAAAGGCCTCCACCTCATTAGTCATCAGGGAAAGGAAAATTGAAACCGCAGCGGAAACCACACACACAGTCACCAGATCGAAACCGGGAAGCTCCGCGAGCCTCCGCGTTGGTGGCGACGGCGGTGCGTGTTACAGGGATGCTCGGGTATCTTTCCTCGGGGAGTCAGCTGATTAATGACTTCGGAAAGCTCATTTGCAGTGCCTACCAAAGGTGAACCCAGCAATTCCTAGGGACCCAACCGAAATGTGTTACATAGTTAACAAGTGGCACGTACAAGGGGGTGCACGGAACCGTTATCCATAACAGCCCCGAAATGGAAACGACCCGGGCGCCCGCGCACAGCGGAGAGCGGAACCTGCGGCCCAGCGACGTGGGCCCTGCGGCAGTGGGGGCGCTCAGAGCGGGGACGGGCCCTCGCCAGGAAGGCGGAATCCCCGCTCAGACCCGGTGAACGAGACACTCCGCAGGGGAGACCGGGGCAGTTTCAACCAGCCCTTCAGACAGTTCGGGTGTACGTTAAAGACTGAGGACCCTCGGTCCGCAGAGCTAAAAAATGCATGAGTTACAGTCGTGGGCAGCATGACCGTCAGGGACGAGCCTCACAGACACGCCCTGGGGTTGTTCCTGCTTCTCCCGAGGAGTCCACAGGGCTCTCCTGTAAATTCGGATCCATCTCCGCGTCGCAGTGGTTCCTGCCCACAGGGTCAGCCCCGCCTTTAGGCCCGAGGACCCTGGCGGGAATTCTGGGAAACACCGAGGGCCCCCCTTCCTTGTTGTCCTCAGTCCATGGTGACGTGCGGGCACCGGAACAGGTTTGGAGATACATATCCCTTTCGAAGTTGGGACCCGTGTGTTGAAATCCCAGAGTGTAGCCTCTGGAATTAAACGTCCACTGGAGAAACATAATTGAAAGTGAAGCTGATCTGTGCTGTCACCGTCAAAGCGAAGTTGCAGACTTTGCTTGTGCGTTTGCTTTCGGTCCTCGGTCCCCTTAGGTGCCTTACTCTGTGTTCCCTCTTCTAGGTTCCCGAAAAACTCCTCCTCTAGCCTCATCCAGTCTTATTTCTCCTCTCCTTTTCCTTCCCTTCCAATTCCGGTCACATACAGACACATGCATTTCACATGTGCTCACATACATGGGCGCACATGCACCCCATCCCTCGTGGAAGGTGGGGAAAGGGGAAGGAGGTCAGTAGGCAAAGCCGGAGTCCTTGAGCTGGCGCGGGGAGCAGAGTGTTAAAACACTGCGGGGAGCAGAGAGAAAAGCAGACTGCTTTTCTTCATGTAACACACGTCAGCGGTGTCCTTAAACACTCCCAGCCACGCTCCTGCCGCCGGCCACCACGTCTTGATGCCCCCTCATGTGCCCCTCAAGCCCTCTGCTTGCTCATCCACTTGCCCAGGTCCCAGCTCCACCGCCTCTCACCCGGGTGGTTTCTGTGGCCCCCACTCCTCTGAGCTGCCAGACAGTGGCTGTTCCCCAGGTTCGTCTTCTCCGAGTGCATCTCACGTCTCGCCCCAAAGTCTTCAGTCACCTCCTTTTGTTCTCAGAACCAAGTCCAGGCAGCTCAGAAGTAAATCTGGTGTCTTCTAGGACCTGGTCCCAGTCTATTACCCTTGTCCTCCCGTCAGACAACTCCCTGAGTGAATTCTGCTCACACTCTCCCTTTCCCTCCCCCAGGCTTTGCCCGTGTTGTGTCCCTGCCTTGGTCTGCTCTCACTGTCCACTCAGCTTGTTCAGGTCTGTTCTGGTCCTCCAAGGCTCTGTTCAGAATACCACTTTTTCCATGGAGCCCCCACCACCCCATCCCTTCAGCCAGAGGGACCTTAGCCTCCCTCTCCTGTCTCCCCAGGGTCCTTTTGCTTTTAGTTTCAGTTATTTTTACCTTTGTTTCATGATTTGTGCCTTTATCTCATCTCAGTGGAGGAAAGCATGAGGTTGGGTTCATCTCAATCCCTATTGAACCAACCCAGCAGAGAGCGAGGGCTTGAGGGTTCATCTTTGCAAAACGAGATGTGCAGAGAAGAGTTTCTGTGTACCAGGAATTCGTGAGCTGGGCGGAGTTCCCTTTAACCCTGGTCTTCCTCGCATTGTCGGAAGAAGCACAAGGGTTTCAACGCAATTATCTTGACTTAGAAGGGAGCCTTACGAGAACAGAAAGGGTAAAGCCTGGGCAGCAAGGTATGACCCTGTATTTGCCTCGTTGCCGTTAGCCCGGTTTTTCTTTGCATTCTAATGTATTTGTGCTCTAGGAGGTAACGGCAGATTGGGAACACTTCCTGCTTCTCAGGGCCTGAAAACGGACCAGTTTGGAGTGATGTCAGTGTAATGAATTCTCTCTGGGAACCCTACGATGCAGAGTTTTCCTATGGCCCGTGGGCTGTTGTTATAGAAGTATTGAAGCAATTGTATGAATATGAATCCCCAATGACTATATAGCATATATTATAATAGAAGGTATCATGCCTCTTCCCCATCCTCAGTATATCTTGAATTGGAACACTTGGAGATACAATTTGACTTAAGAATGGATTTTGATTTTTTTTTTAAAGACCACTAACAAAAACTCAACATCGTCTCCCCACCATGATCCTGGAAAAACTTGAATTGAAACTGGTCGGCAGGTGTGTCCATGTGCCCCCCCCCGGGTGCTGACCTCGAGTAGGTCTCCAGTCTGTGATCTGAGGCTGCGGCCCTGGAGTCCAGAGAACAATCCATAATCCATGAGCATCCCCGCTTTCACAGCACAGTACTTATGAAGCTTTTCCTCGGGCTTGGGGCCGTCTTGGCTGTTTCAGAATTTTGGCGAGCAGATTGAGTGATAATTTTAGGCTTCTAAAATCGGTCTGTGTCCCCTCAGTCACATGATGTCATAAGCAGCTGGTGTTGCCTTGGCAACTTTACAGAATAAAAGTGCTGCTTTTGGCAAAAGTTTGGGTCATGTGACCTAGCTCTGTAACTGGGGAAGACGACACAAAATTATTACTTGCTTCTCCACCAAAACAAACCCGGATTCACATAGGAGAAAAACAAGCCCAGAACTCAGAAGTCCCATGTGAATTAATTACCCGCCTTGCCGTCATCAAAAAGCGGAGAGTGTTTGACTTTGTAACTTCAACAGACTGTACGTCCTGTGATACTTTGCATCTGTCTCCTCCTTTCCCCAGTGACCCCTGCCACTCTTCTTTTCCGAGGAGTTACTGTGTCTAGGAGAAGAGTGGGGACAAAGCAGACCAGGAGGAGTGTGACTACCCGACCTTCAGCCCACATCGCTCTTTCTGGTGTCACATGCTGAGTGGGGTTCAGTTATTGCCACTCATTCGCTGTGTGATTGAGGGAGAGCAGACCTGTCCCCTTCTCAAGTCCCCAGCCCCACCGCCCACAGGAACTGGCTGCCGAGAAATGGTGTTGTTCGGTGGCTGGTAAACTCGTCCTCATGCAGCACAGATAGCCAACACTGCCCAAAACAGCCAACACTGCCCATTTCCTTGTCCCCCTCACATAGCTACTTAAAATGGAAAATCATTGTTTTGTTTGTTATGATTATAAACACCAACTTTTAAAGAATATGTGGAAAACAAAACTATGAAGAAACAGAGTAAAAATTACGGACTTCTGTTATCCCGAGGCCACCCAGACTTTTAAAGAAATGATCTAATGCATAGTGCCTTGACCTTGGCTTCTAATACCATTCTCCAACTAAAGGCACCAGGGCCCCTTGGAAAAGTGACCAACTGTACAGCTGGGGTAGAGGATGGGCCTGGGGCATCTTGTAGTGCCCCAAATAAGGAAGCATCCCCAAAAGGAAATGCTAGGGTACGTCCGAGGGTTGCAGGGACCAACTGCAGAGCACCCAGTGGCCAAAGCGGGAACAGTTTGAGCAATGAAATAAGGCAGTATTTAGATTATGACCCAACGTATACAAATAGATATCATGAGTCTATACCGATCTAATGATTGAATAAATAAATAGAGAAGAGGCCCGTGCCCTGTGCACAGGAATTCCAAGTGCATTACGTGGAAACTCAGCCGCACAGCTAAAACCTCGCCCCTCGAGTGTGGCTGCACTGGGTGACTTCCTTATGAAGCAAGTGGAAACGGGACGAAGTAAGACCGCGGCGGGAAGCCTGGCCAGCACCGTGCGCAGCCGGGTGATCGGGGCCGGCGCCGCACGTCCTGTTGAGGGCACAGAGTAACTTTTATTTTTATCCAATTCCATTTCCGTATGTAGCATTTAAAAAGTGAGAGATTAATTTCTGTTTAGGAACTATTAACATGAACTACATTAGTGGATTTTTTAATATAGAAGCCATTTTTATCTTCTTTAACAACATCTTGATATTCCTTTTTGATGTATGGCAGTAAATCAAATTTCATCCCCGTTTTTAAAATTAATTTTTAATTTCCAGAAAGCTGTATATGAGAATCTGGCCTATATAGCTTCTGCTGTTTGAAATCCATTGAACTTATTTTTCTGGGCAAATTCTATGATCAGTTTTGTTTCATGAATTTTAGATAAGATATGGTCTAAATATCAAATTCCTTTTTTCTTACATACTTTAGTTAAAAAGTTATACATTAAGTCCTCACTTAACATTGTCTGTGGGTGCTCGGAAATTGTGACTTTAAGCAAAATGATATTTAACAAAACCAGTGGCACCAGAGGCTGATAGAACAAGAGTTCAGTTCCTACGGCGTATTTCAAAAACATCACCAAACTCCTAAATAAAGGCCCACAACATTTCTAACGTTAAACATTGAGATAAATGTGAGGTGTATACACACATGTAGGGAAGATGAATAAAAACAAGAGTTTTATTTTCCAGTTTGCTGATTGCAGCTCAGGGTCCAGGGTGGCGAGAGCCTCTCCCTCAAGCTCAGGGCAGCAGGCGGGACCCCACTCTGCACAGGACACGCTCCCACCACAGGGCCTCTCACACCCGTGCAGTCAGGCGGGGACGGGTCAGACACACCGTTCACTTCCACGCACACCTTTGGGATGTGGGAGGAACCCCTGGAGAACCCCTGGAGACAACCCACCCAGACACGGGAGCCTGTGTACACTCCACACAGATAGCGGCCCTAGGAGGAATCGGCTCTTTCCTCACAGACGTTACAACAAAATGATGTCAAACGAGATGACATTTTTTGAGGACCTTCTTTATTCCTATTTCTATGTCCTTATTAAACTTTCATCTTCCTGACATGTGAGAATTGCTTTTTCATCGTTTCTATTTGTAGCTATTTATTCTTTCACTTTATACATTTATATAGGGAAGTAGATGCAAGGCTATTGGATGCAGAAAGATTCGTTATGGTTACTTTGCTGTTGTCAATTGTGTTCTTTATCAGAGTAAAAGACCATCTTTTTACACTTTAATGCTTTTTTATTTTCTTGAACTTTACTTTGTGTAAAGTGATATCTTGGCTCTATTCATTTTTTCTTGATATACTTTTGCCCGTTCTTTGGCTTTTACTCTTCCCCACTGTATTGTAGGAATGCTTTTTCATAAATAGTACATTTAAATCCCCATGTGAGGGTCATTCCCATTTAAAAAATGAGTTTGGCCTAATTTCAGTGGTCATGATAATTGATAATATCTGGCCTTTTTATGCTTTGTTTTTAAGCTTTTCTTTTTCTCCTTATGAAATAAATTCATTGTTTTTATCTTTTATCATTTGAAGAAGTATATATATCTATAGAGCTATAATTTTGTTCCTGATTGCTTATAAAAAAATTTTTAACCTGTATTTTCAAGATGTCAGACTTAAGAAAAAGATACTATTTTATTTAGGAAACAAAAACTTAAAAACTTTACCTCATCCTTCTCCCATTTCTTAATTATCTGAAATTTCAGATCTTGATTATGACCACTTTTTATGTACTATTTCCTCTGCAAGGGTAATTTTTGTTATTTGCCTTTGCTTTTATGATCCAATGCATGGCAAATACTCTTGTCTCAGTTTTAGTGGTTTAAGGGTTCACTGCCATTTCATTTATAACCCGGCTTTCCCATTTCTTGGCTTTGAATGTTTTGTTTCTCATTTGGAAAATAATTTTGCAGTTGTATTCAAGGTGTTACCCAAACTCAGGGTTCACCTCTTGGGGTGCTTTATTCAAAAACAAGATACGCGCTCTGGCTGGGTAGACCAGTTGGTTAAAGCATTGTCTCCATAAGCCGAGGTTGCGGTTTCCACCCCCGGTCAGGGCGCCTACAGAAATGAACCAATGAATGTGTAAACTAGTGGAACAACAAATGGATGTTTTGGGCAGGGCAGGGGAGAGGGGAAGAGAGAGATGGTTGCCAGAATGTACTTTATTTACTTGCAGCAAGTGAAGGAAACAGGCGAGTCACATCCAGAGCTCTGTTTTCCCAAAGGGAGGCTTAGCCATTGGCTCATGCACGCCCTTTGGTCAGTTACACATTGATTTCTTCTTTGCAGTTGGTAACTTTCATCGGTTGAGTTTTTGTCAGCTCGTCTTGTTTACATCCTGTCTGCAAAATATTGAGCTACTTTTTAACATTTAGCAAGAAGTAACATCAAGAACTTTCCAGACCCTGCAATCCTTTGCCCTGTCTAACAAAGGTGGTATATTTCTGAGATCTAAACCATGTCTGAAGGTTTCCTCTCGTCTTGACATCTGACCAATTCAGTTCTTGGGTCACAGCCACAGATACCTGAATAATTGCCCTCTGAGCCCTCAGACGTTTGTTTTCGAAATGCAGGTGCCTGACTTAAGCTTTGAAGAGGCATCTGTGCTTCAACGAAGGCGATTTCCCTCTCACATAAGCACACTGCTGGCGCTGCCAGTGAAGAGCCAGGCTGCCTCCTTTGTCTCCGATCTTGGTTAAGGGGATAACTGAGCACTGCGGCTGTTTGCTTTCTCTCTTCCCTACTTTATTTATTTTTTTCTCTCTTTCCTACTTTAAATTCCCACTCGTGGGTTTTAAGTTCCCTATTCAAGACCGAGCGACTGTGCCAACGAAGGCAGAACCCCCAGCCCGCAGGTGTACCTGGGCCCAGCGCAGGTGGCCGTGCGTGGGGCGCGTGCGTGTGGCAGTGCGTGGGGCGCATGCGCGGGCAGCTGCGTAAGCACGTGCCCACGTTCGTTCTCGTGCGCTCTCTGCCTGCGACCTCTGTGTCTGCCCCTGACGTGCCCTGTACGCTCCGGGGCTTGTGAGTAAAAAAACTGCCTTTTTACTTCCGAGTTTCTGAGTGGTGTCAGCAGGAGGGCGCCTCGCAGTCCATGCCGCCACCACAGCGGCCCGGTGGTCGCGGGGTTTGGGACGCAGAGCCCGCGGGGGGAGCCCCTCAGCCCAGGCGGGCCCCGGGGGTTTCTGGGATACGCCCGGCGGCCCAGAGGAGGAACGCGTCACCGGAACCTCAGGAGGACGGCCACGCGCCTGTCAGCGACAGGGACTCCTCAGCTCGGTTGCAGTCCTGGGGGACCGCCGGGCCGTGTGGGTTCGGTCACTGACTGAGGTGTTGTGTGTGTGGTGCGCGTGCCCCACGTTTGTCGCACGTGTGTCCAGTCCAGCGTCAGGAAGAAGGCACGGGCGGACGCCGAGTGTAGTTTAGTTACACGGGGGGTCCTGGGAACAGTACAGTTAGCGGACAGTGACATGAAGAGAGTGGCGAGGTGTCCGGAACACAGGGAGGGCGGCGCGTCCGTTTCAGGGCCGGGTGCTGCGCCGGGCCGCGTCCAGGGCGCCCGTACGCGGTGCTCATGCGCACTCCAGGCCCGTTTTCAGTTAGGAAAATTAAGGCCAAAAAAAATTTTTTTTTCAACTCATGCTCCCATGAAACTATGAAGATAATCCTATAGCATCGTGGAATATTCCAGCGGAAGGTCCTTGGAGGACTTCCATCCTGAAGCCTGTAACGAGAACAGGCCGGAGCGGGACGGCCTTGTCCGGGATCGCCCAGCTGGGGCGCATGAAACCTCCTCCAACCTGCAGGCTTCCCGGAGCCCTGAACTAGCCAGGGCACCACCTGCGTCTGTTTTCCCCCGCCCCCAGGGTGAAATCCCTTGATCACAGTCTGGATATACACGCTTTTAAACAAGTTTTAAAAATTGTACTTTTGGAATTAATTTACTTAAAAGGGGATTGCGGGTTTTTTTTTTCATTAAATTTATTGGGGTGACGCTGATTAATAAAATTATCTAGGTTTCAGTTCAGTGGTACATTCTATGTTTATTGCATTGTGTGCCCACCACCCAGAGTCGTATCTACTTCCACGATTGCATTTCTTTAAATCCATAGCTTGGCTTCTCTTCAGCCATATTCACCCACCCCCCTGACAACAGAACCCTGGATTCACTATTCACCTGCATGGCTTCTCTTCTGCATTTAAAATAGGATATAAAATGCACCCAACAGTCTTGGCTGAGACTGAGTTTATGGAGCTCGCACAGTGGAAGCTCGGTGTTACGGTGCGCGGTCCAGGTCCTTCCCTCACTGGTGGACACTCACATGTGCTCAGGCTAACGTGTTCCAGGTCTGCGTCTTAACTGGTACCTTTATTAAAAATGCAGACTAATGGTACTGTGCTTAAATGTCCTCGTGGTTGTGTGCTGGTTTCCACAAAACAAACTAATCACAGGGACCTCTGCAACAGATGTGCTCCAGACAGAAGTGAAAGGGTCACCAGAAATGACAAGACAGTGCCAGGGCAGATGTAATCCTCGCACGTGATGAATACTTGCTAGAAAATGGAGCTTGATGTTATTCACGGATACACCAACATTCACGAGGCTGATTACCACAGGTGAGGGTGTGACCACAGACGTCTTTTCATACCTTACAAATAGTTTTCTGTTTCAGCTATGAAGGTCAGTTCCCAGAGCCACACTTGTCCTTAAGTGGAAGTTTTATGTCCGTTCGAAGAGTCTCTTACACCTTTCTGGGCCTGTTCAATGGCGGGGTAGAAGCTGTAACCAGGGTCTCCATATCACGCATTCGCAGGAGGTGTCCAATCTTTACATGCTGTCCGTTTTTTGTAAGTTGCAGGAGTGACTGGCAGCAGGACCGGGCAGATGAGGAAGTGCTGTATGGAGGGGCTCTCATCCTGCGCCTCTCCCCTCTTGTCTTCTCAGGGTACAGCGCCCGTGGCACACCCTGGACCCAGAGCATCGCAGCCCTGCCTCTCCGGCTTCCACGCTCTGCTTTTCCCCCAGGTCTGTGTCTCTTAACTGGGGCGTTTTGTCATTCAGTGTTCATAACTTCACCTTTATTCACGTCAGCCCAGCTTTTTATTGCCTGGCCATTGCTTTTATTAGCAGCCAAGTGGGTGAGTTTGTTTACACTGAGACAGGAGACGTACCCGTTTCCTGGTGGTGTGAGTCTCACCACCCTCTTTGCTTCTCTTAATGAAACTTAGCGCAGATCTGAGGCTTGCCTTCTGCCCGTTCTGAGGTAATTTCTGGAGAGCGCACAAATAGAACTCACTGATTGTGCAGCGAAGATGAAGCCCAGTCTGTGGTGCTTACAGTTTATTAACTTTATTTAAAAAAGAAAGCGTGTTTTGATGATTGACACATAGGCGATATACTGCAGCCGTGAAGGGCAGTGCACAAACGACTACCGAGCTGCTTTTATGAGAAAGAGAAGCTAATAACTCTAATAATGAAATAACCTGGCTTCTTTTATGTACTTTCAATGTCTAGAGAGCAGCAAATAAATGACCATGTGGACAAAAGGAGCAGGACATTTAATTGCTATTTTTAAAATGTGGCCACACACTAGTACCTGGTCTAGAAACACCGAATTAAATTTAAGAGGCATACTTATTTCTTACATGATTTTTCTAACTTTAAACCCCCCTTTTGTATCCCATGTGAGATCCTCTATGTGAAGAATCCAGATACTATACTCAGAATAAAGGGAAACTTCCTGATAAGCAAGAAAGGATTCTTAGAGGTAAGAACAGCCTTGTATCTTCAGCTTTTTTTTCTTCTTTAGCAGAATTTGGAGAAAGTAAGAAACCAGAGAGAATCTCCAGGGTCACGTGGCCAGGAGACGACACTGCTGGGACCGGAAGCACGTTTCAGACCTCAGATGAGTGCCCCTGCTCTGTCTCCTGCCGCAGTCTTCATTGCTCTCAGGACCCGGCGGCTTCCTCTGGTAGGTGTATAGGAATCACTTCTGGTGCTTAACACCCACACAACACACTGAAGGCATGGCTGAGTGCACAAAAAAGAAGAAAATCTTTTGAATAAATGTGCAGGAAAAAAAAAACTAGGGGCCAGTAGGTAGGACTTCTGATTGTCACTCTTTATGTAATCATCCGTCTATGCATCCATTCATCCATCCACCCACCATCCATTCATCCCTCTAACTACCCATCACCGTGCTTCCATCCTTCCATGTATCCATCATCCATCCACTGTCCATCTTTCATCCATCCATCCATCATCTATCCATGAATTTATCATCCATCCAACCATCCAACTATCTACCCCATCCTTCCATCCATCATCCATCCATTTAACCATCTACCCACCATCCATTCATCCATCCGTCTAACTACCCACCCCCATCCTTCCATGTATCCATCATCCATCCACTGTCCATCATCCATCCATGAATCTATTATCCATCCAGCCATCCAACTATCCACCTCCATCCTTCCATCCACCCACCATCTGTCTGCTGTCCATTTCCATCCATCCATCCATCATTCATTCACCATCTGTTTATCATCCATCTATCCACCATCCATCACCCATCCACCTACCCAGCATTCCATTTTTCTGTCCATGCATCCATTTATCCATCCATCCTTCCATCCTCCCAGCCACGAATCCACCCACACACCCACCTAACAGCGGTGAGTGCCAGTTATTTGACAGGCTCTGTGCTTCTTAAAGGAGGCTGCGATGGTGAACAGAACACACGTGGCTGGTCCGTTAAGGCAACCCGCCAGCTGGCAGGGACAGGGCCGGTGAACAGTGAAACAAACAGACGTGCCCGAGTGGACTCGAGCTGTGAGGAAGAGAACTCGCCGCTTTGGGAGGCAGGGAGGACGACCCTGCACAGCGCTGCAGGCCAGCTTCGGGAGTTGAGTCTTTTTCTGACAGCAATGGGAAGATGTTAAAAGGCTGAAGTGACCAGAATCATATTTTGAAAGTATCGCTTTGCCTGCAGTGTGGGGAATGTTGGACTTGAATGAGAGGGGTGTGGGAAAATGGGAAGGACGTTGAAGGCATCTGATGAGGAAAGGATGGAAGGGGGAAGGCGGAGGTGGTGGTAGAGGTGGAGAGAGTCAACATGTGTTCAGAAGGGACGTGGACAGAACTTGATGAGCTGCTGGGAGGTTATCTGGGTGGGGATGTCAGCGATGCTCCCCAGTCTCTGGCTGACACCTGTGAGACCGTGGACCCACCACTTGTACTAACAGAGAGAGTAGTCTAACTTCTCCATCCTTAGTTTCTGTATTTTTAAAATAGTGCTGATAAATTACCAATCTTAGACTTCTTCTGCAAAGTCAGATATTTATGGAGGTCACTTGTAATATGTATAGCTCAGTGCTGGCACTGTGGTTAAGTAGAGAGAATATGTTTGCTCGCATTCTTTTTTTTTTTCATAGAAACTGAGAGGATGGATGCTGAAAAACAGCCAGGGTTGAAGGGTAGATGGTGTGTTCCATGTGGGACACACTGAACACAAATTGCCTTTGAGGTGGGCAAGGGGCCGTTTAAAGTGTGCTATTAGGGCTCTTCTGAGCCGGAGGAGTGCTGTGACGTCTGGGCGCCGCTGAAGTCTTGTGTGTTGGGAGACTGCTCAGGGAAGGGATGCAGGGAATAAAATCAGCCTAGAATTGAGTCCTCGAGGAAAAATAAAACGAGTACACGGAGGGGAGTCTGCAGAGGTAGGGAAGGCACAGCCAGAGGGCTGGGGCCGCTCTGGACAACAGTGTGATGCACAGAAGTCAAGGTGAAGGGCTGAACGTCTCAGGCGGGGAGTGTGTCCAGCGCTCAGGCTGCTGCCTTGTCGGACGAGTGCTCAGTAATGTCCGTGGGGTCTGCTGGCTCGGTGTCGGGGTGACGGGCTCAGTAACAACCTCGGGAGCTGAGGATGGAGGGAACAGGGAATGCTGTGGAGAAGAGGGGCCTCCTTCCACCCCTCCCCGAGCCACAGAAGAATGCAGGGTCCCTGGATCAGCGTCTCCCAGTTACTTTGAAACAAATGGTGTGCTCTTGCATCTTGTAAGTGACATTGTCGTATAGCTGAAGAATTTGGATGAGCAGTCATCTTTTCCTGGCCTAAGAGCATAGGAGATTTACAGTAGTAGTAACCACAAAGAGGCAACTGGTTCTGGACCCACCGGGGTTTGCTGGAACCCCACTCCTTCATGCCCGGCGTGGGGGTCCTAGGAGACTGGTGCGTGTCTTGTTCTTTTACTTGGCACAGTCCACCTTCCAGGCGGTTCCTGGTGTTGGCTGTGGGGGCCCCAAAGAGGAAAAGGCGCGCTCCGTGTGGGGGCGCGGCACGAACCCCTCTGCCCCAGCGTGTTCCTGGACGTCGTGCTCTGACCACTGGCTGTGGAACCCCGGGGTCGAGGTTCTGTGGAAGCCAGTGTGCTTTGTGTACGTGACCTAACTCTGGCTGGGGCCCCACGCGGCCCCATCTTTGTGCACTGTCGGTCGAAAATTAAAAGGCCCTCAGGATAATAGAATTGAAAAGACTGCCAGTTTTTACTTAGTTTCTTGAAAAGTCTCCAAGGGGAAGATAGGAGGCGGGGGTGGGGAGAACATTCTTAATGCATAGCAGCACTTCTTAAAAACCTTCTTTCCATGCTCCCTCTCTGAGGATCCCCACATGGGCTGCAGCTGTTCCCACAAAACAAGGCTCAGCCCAAAGTTCTCCTGGACGTCCTGTCTCTTCGTGCTCTCCCCTCCTTTCTCTTTCCACAGCAAGGGCCCTGTTTGGTGCAGGTACGCTTTCTGCCCGTGACCCTCCCGCTGCCACAAGCCCCTTCTCTTCTCTTCCTTTTGAACTGCTTTCCTCTCAATAATCAACACTTCTCACCCTCAGTTATGAGGAACGGGAGACTTGTCTTTGGTTATCTCTGCAGAGATATGTAAAGTGGGTTCCTGAGTTTGGAAACTAGTGTTTCAAAGACCAGAACCCCCGCATTCCTCACAGCAGCCTTGGGACTGGGTGTGGTGGCCTTTGCTTTGTAGGGGAGGATGGTCAGGGCGAAGAAGGAATGAAAGAGCAAAGGTTTTCTGCGTCCTGCTGGTGTCCGTTGCGGGCCAGAGTGGGCCGGAGCAAAAAAGCGGATTGAGGCTCCTGAGTCTGGATGGACTGTCTACAGGGCTGCTGCAGGGATTACAGGGAGAGAGGGAGGAGTCTCGTGACTGGGCCTCACTGGCACCAGCAGCTTGGAGTTCTGCAGGGAACACTGTGACTTCTGAGCTCCAGGTCACGTGGCTCTCGTCTCAGTGCGTTTGCCCGAGTTTCCACGTGCAGGTGCCTGGCCCGTGGGCCAGCCCTAGGCTCTTTGCCCCTTTCTGCCTCTGGTGGGGGGCTCTGGGGTCACATCTGGACAGAGGCCCTTCTCTTCCCGCTGACTCAGCAGGGGTCCAGTTCCCCAGTGTACCTCTTCTGGTCCAAGGTCATACCAGATTATTTTCTGACCAGACTTACATACCATGCACTGTCCTAAGCTAAGTGCTTTCCAAATATTAGTTTAGTTCATTCATGTTAACAAGATTATAAGCTAGGCACTAGCTCATACGCTGTAACAAGATATAAGCTAGGTACTATTACCCACAGTTCACTGATGGGGAAAAAAGGGAGACACAGAGAGGTTAAATACTCAGCCCAGGGTCACTCAGCCGTCTCTCCAATGCATGCTGTTCACCCCTGCCTCCCACGGTCTCTCGGAGGAGAGCTTCCTTGGCCATCACGAGGGAGGAGGCCTATAAAGTGGGCACAGTAACGGGCCCTTGTCTCTGCGGGCTGAAGTAGGGGTCCTATGCTCTCGGCGATGGAAAGCACTTTGCGTGCTTCTCTGCGTGCCGCACAGTAGCTGTCCCTGCGGATGTAAAAAACAGGCTCATGGGGCTTAACTGACTGGCTCAAGGTCACAGGAAGAGTGGTCTAGCGGGGACTTCACCGTGGCTTCTCCTTGCAGGTGTTTAAATAAAGTCATTCTGCCAGATGCCACAAAATCGCTACGCCCGCTCCTCAGGTTGTAAGGACAAATTGCAGGGGCCCCCAGTGCCTGTAATTACTGTGGCCACCAACTGTAAACACCACTTGGTCTTGTGAGCGCGAGCAGCCGGCAGTGCACGGGCGCGGGTGGCTCCCCTTTGCGTCGTAAAGACTCGCCGGGACTCCATGCCTCTGGAATGTCAGATGAGTTAATGGCAGATGAGCTCGTGGAACGTTCTGTATTTTTAGACAACCTTTAATTAAAACACTTTGTACGTCTCAGGGACCAAATCATATGTTGCCACTTGAAGGCTGTCAGAAGGGGAAAAAGTGTACAAAGCTTCTAAAAGCAGCTTTGTTTATTTTTATCTGAGATGCAGTCAGGGAGCCTTTGCAGGGACAGAGCTGGCTCTCGCTACAAAATTGCATGAGTTTAAGGCACAGAAGGGTTCACCACATTCTGTTACATTTGCTGCTGTCAGTGCACCTGGGAGGCCAGCCTGAAAGCAGGGAGCTTAGCCTGGGCCCCCGAAAGGCTGGTGATCCGTAAGACCTCCCTAATAAGTTGACACAACTGCTTATTGACCCGCGCACCCAAATATAAGGTGATTTGCTGGGAGGAGTTACGTCTGAAGGAGTGGGATACTTCACGTCCGGACGCAACTGCGTCAGAACGTACAAACAGTGTTTGTAGTGCCGAGTACTGTGCACCACAAAATTCTCTGCCTCCGTTCCTGAACCTCCTCCCGTTCTCTGGTGGTTCTAAGATACACAGACTTGCTGATACTCCTTCCTTCAGGAGGTGGAGTCCGATTGCCCTCCTGCTGAGTGTGGGTTGCACCTGGCGACTCACTTCTTGGGAAGCAGGTAAAGTGGAAATGATGGTACCGATTTCAGAGATTAGGTCATCAGTGGCGTTAGGGCCTCTCACTTTGTCTTTTGGGTCCGTTGGTCTGGGTGAAGTCAGCCACCAGATCCTGGGGACGTGGAGCCCGGTGGAGAGGCCCAGGTGGCAGGGAGCGCAGGCCTCCTGCCCACAGCTCCGCAGCGAGCCTGGGCACCGTTCAGATAACAGAAACCCCGCTGGCTCTGCCGCCTCCGAGTTCTGACCAACAGAACTTGCTAGACAGTAAATGCTGCGCTGTATCACTCGGTTTTGGGGTTTTCTTTATGCAGCGATAGACGGTCCGTATGCATCCCTGCTTTCCAGCCCCTCCTTCTCTGTGACCTGGTCTCTCCTGCCTCCCCCTGCTGCTGCTCCATCGCCCCGGGAACTTGGTCGCATCCCGGCCTCGCCCACACTTGAGAAGATGATGCTGGGGAGTGTGAGGGTCTTCATTTCTGAGACTTCGGTGATGATTTTTTGTGAGTTTGAAATTTGTTTTTAGGGATTTTCACAATGTATCTGGTAGCATCCGGCTGCCCTGCTTCTCTCTCCATGTTGGAAGGGTGACAAGGACGTGCCCTGCATGTCACAAGCAGAGCTTAATGAATTTGAGTCCTTTGCTCTTGGCCACATTTTTCTGGTGCCCTGCTTTAATGATGCCACGGGACCCTTCTCCACCCTGAACTACGGAACAAGCAGCGTGCCCAGGGCTCCCAGGCATGTCCTGCTGACGCTCACCCAGAGCCCTGACCTGCCCTGGGGTGTGAGATGCAGGGAAGACACGGACCGGGGAACCGCCGCTGCGACCGCTCCTCGTCGCTGCCCCCGGCGCCTGCAGGCGGACGTGCCCAGGCAGGCCCATCACCTACCTGCACGGGCCTCACGGTCCGCAACAGCGCTGCGCTCCCGGGGAGTGGGTTTGTTTGCAAGGCAGGGTACAGTCACGCTTGTGAATGAAGGCCGACTGTTTGAAAAGAGCAGACACAATGAAGAAGATTGGGATTCCTTTGACAAGATATGGTAATACTAAAATCAAGTAGCGAAAGATCTCAGACTGTTTTAAATTTTTTTGCAAAATAGTTACCTCAGGAAAACAGGAGGCAGCTGGACAGAATCATGGGTTAGGAGCAAACTAAATTCACAGCTGATTCCTTCCCGGAACTGGGTGGTGGGATCGCATGCATATATCTTTGGTGTTGGTTTGGAGCCCTCAGTCCTGGCAGTTAATGCAAGCAGGTAGACTTTTAAAAAAGGACAGATTGATTTGCAGGAAGGAAGGGCCTCAGAAGTAGGAGTTTGAAATACAGAAGTAACTTGAGAGAAATAGAGTGAAAGAACCTAAAAGGGTTTTTTATGTACGAATTTAGTTCATTGAATTTGGCTTCAAAAATTAATTTCTCATTTCCGTTTAGTTGTCAAGGTAGAGCAGAGCTCATTTCATTTGCTGATTCAGGGAGCACGCTAAGAGATGGCAATGCTGCCCAGCGCCCGCCAGGGAGACGGAGAAAGCCGCAGGAAGCGGCCCGGGGTTCCTCAGACCGGGAGGGAACCGAGCCGCCCCGCCGCAGCAGGGCAGCCGTCGGGTGCTGGCGGGGCAGTTCGCGGCGGCGGTGGGCCTGCGCAAGCTGTGAGCCCATGTAGCCTTCCTGGGCACCCGCGCGTAAGCGTTGGGGCAGGTGGGGGCCGTTCTCCTCCTGCCAGATGAGGACGCAGGAAGTCCCAGCTACGTAAAAAGTGCAGATGCCTGGTTCTGCCCCCTGCAGGGCGTGATGGGTATGTCAGGGCAGGACCTGGACCTCATTGCTTGCAAAGCTCGGTGGATAATTCTGGTGTACAATTGGGACCAGAAACGACTGTGATGTAGGCCAGTGCAAATTGACAGCAGCTGACCAGCTAAGAGATGGGGCCCAGGAAGGGTTCCAAAACCGTGAGGCCCTGGAGCTGGAGCCAGATGGATGTGGAGCTTGTGAGCACGTGGGGTGGGAGAAGGCAAGAACAGCCGTCCGGTTAAGGACTCGGTTTCTAGGTTCAGGAGTGGAGCGTGGAGCTGCTGCTGCTTCCTGTCAACCAGTGGGTCCCCAGAGGACGTGCACTCGCAAGGTGGAGGCGTGAGCAGGACGAGTTTCAAGACACCTCCTGTGTTCTGTGACCCTGAGGGGTTCCCACGGCCCAGGGGACCCCTAGGAAACGGGCTTTGTCACTGCATCAGGAAGGGGTGCTACTTCAGTTGCTGGATCTTGGTGAGAAGTACCTGTCACCGAGAGGGCCACTGGGCCCCCTGTTGTACAGAGTAAGGGGAGCAGCCCTAACTCTACTGGGTGCTGTGTGGCTTGGTGGCCCAAGGACACGTGACCGCTTGTTCTTTATGAAGACATCGAGAAGCCAGTTTCCATGCTTATGTTTCAAATGGAGCATTGAAGACTGAATTTGAAGTAATGCATCATCATCGTTCAGCTTTGCATTGAAGCCTTAGAGACACCAGCTACTAACTGAGCCATGTGTTGGCTAAGGAGAAGGACTTTGTATTAGGCTCATCTGGCTAGAGAATGGGGGGCCCAGGTCGGGCATCCTGGGGCTGTCTCAGCGGGATGGTCTGTGGAAAGAAGAGCGTGTGCAAAGGCATGGCGCTGGGCAACCCCAGGGAAGCGGGGCTGGAGTGTGCGAGGTATGGGGGGAGTGGCAGGAAGGACGGAAGCACAGGGAAGCTGGTGAGACGTTGCAGAGAACGTTGAGACCCAGGCAAAGGGTCTGGGTGTGATTTTAGAGGCGTTTGGAAACTAGTAAATGCTTTTCAGACAGGGAAGGGAGCGGTGCTGAGCAGTAACCTGGGGCAGGGAGGCTGAGGCGCAAGGTCTGCGG
Organism: Trachops cirrhosus; assembly: GCA_028533065.1. Taxonomy (NCBI): domain Eukaryota; kingdom Metazoa; phylum Chordata; class Mammalia; order Chiroptera; family Phyllostomidae; genus Trachops; species Trachops cirrhosus. Next base: position 59,450,197 of record CM052550.1, read on the forward strand.
GAGTGCTCTGTGTGGGCTCTGAAGTGGTGGCGGTGAGAACTGGGAGAAGGAGGCTCCTGGGAGGAGGCAATGCTGAGTCAGAGACTTGTAGGTCAGGAGAAAAGCAAACCAAAGAGGACCTCAGCCACGGTCCTGGGTGACTGGACACCTCCTGGGTATTGTCATTCGGAAGAAAGAAAGTGGGAGAGGAAGGAGGCCCTGGGGGCGGGGAGGGTTTAGCCTGAGGGGCTGTGGGCAAGTCAGGCGCAAGAAGAGGAGGCCTGGGAACGTGGCTATAGGAGTCGTTTGCAGAAACGAGACAGACGGAGCCCAGTGGGGCCCTGCGTGGCAGAGCTGGTGGGACGAGAGGGCCGACACCCACAGCAGCAGTGGGCGCCGAGCCAGGCACAGCTCGTCATCACCGTCTGCAGCGTCTCCGAGAGGGGCGTCGCTGCGTCCCCACTACAGAGGAGCACACGGGCTTGGCACGGGTCGGCGGCACAGGCCGCGGGCAGCAGCACTGAGATCCCAGACCAGCCTGTAGGAGGGCCCTGACCACCTTCGTTTTCCGCCCCCAGCATTGTGTAAACTAAAAATGGTTTCAGAACCAAAAAACAGGAAGGGCAAGAGCCTGGACCAGAGGACAGCCTTTTCAGTGGAGTCTGTTCAGCCACGTTGTTCTTTCCTTTTTTTTTTGCGTTCTGACGACTTACGTACATGCAGAGGTCAGGGGACTGCCAGTTAGGGAAAGACAAACGCATGAAGAAGAAAAAACTCTCCAGTTGCTGTGATCCACGTGGGTTTGAGCTCCCACTCGACCACGCACCAGCCGTGCTGATTCAGTGGCCTGAGTTTAGTTTTCTCCCGAGAAGATGGTGACAGATGAGATGCCAGAGATGAAGCGTGCGGCTCGGCCACTGACAGGCTCCACAGTCTCCTCTCCTTCCCCTTCCCCAGTAACAGGTGACTCAGAAGTCAAAACAATTCTGATTTCAATGGCACTCACACTGGTGTCCTACACAGGTGAAGGGTAGGTGATAGGCGTGAAAAGTGATTAGTGTAAGAGGCAGAATTTTGTGCTATTGTTTGTGGTAGGCAGAATGACACCCCCCTCCCAAAATGTCTACATTCTAATCTCTGGAATCTGGGACTCTGTTAGGTTAAGTGACAAAGGGGAATTAGGTTATAGATAGAAGTAAGGTGACCTTAATGGGATCACATGACCTTGAGATAAGGAGATCCTGGATTAGCTGGATGGGCCCTGTGTACTCACAGGAGTTCAGAACGGGGAGAAGGAAATCCGAGGGAGACCCAGAGGGGTGGGAGTGTGAGAAAGACTCAGCCTGACCCTGCGGGAAAAGCAAGGAGAGTGGGAGTGAGGCAGGCCTCTGGAAGCTGGAGAAGGAAACAGAGTCTCCCCCGGGGCCTCCAGGAGGAGCAGGTGCAGTGGGATGCATTTCAGACTTCTGACCGACGGACCGGAGGGGAGCAGGCTTGTGCTGTTTGAAGCCACTGCATGTGTGGTGACTTGTCACCGCAGCGTGGGAAACGGCTACAGGTGGGATGCTGACGCGTTGTCCAGCCCACTCACATGTCATGCGTGAGAATCCCAAGCACCTGGTGCAGACTCGGGGCGGGGCGGCCCCCGTGGAAGGAGGCGCTCAGCTGGTCTGCCTGCTCTGGCCGAGCACGGTCATGCCTGTCACTAGTCCGGAGAGATGTCCTCGTGACATCTCCTAGGGCCACCTGAACAAATGACGAATAAGGAAGACCAGGAGTGGGCCACTGTGCTGTTCCTTAACGGTGAAGCTAAGTACGGTTACCTTCGACTGGTTCCACTTCCCCCACGGGTGGTCTGATGGTAGCAGCCGAGGACTTCGCTGGGAGCCGTGCCCAAGCTGAACGAGGTGTGGCTGTGGGAGAGGACTCTCCCTCGACCCTCGGTCTCTCGTCGTTATGAATCACCCTGGTCCCGTTGGTTCGCGCATTCCCTTGCACACCCTGCCTGTTCCCACGCGCACAAGAGTCTGTTTCAGAAGGGCCTTCCTCGTGTCTGACTTTTACAGTCAGTTTTCAGTCTCTTTCTCTGCTGCTGCTCAAATTTCATTTTATTTACCCAGCCTTCACTAGCTATATTTTATAACTGTGCCTGTTTTGTGTCTCACATGCTATTTCTAGATCCCTGGGAGTCTGACATTTTGAGGAGGTGGGATGCTTTCCTGTCTCTCAGCTGGTGCTCTTCAAAATGCTTGCCCTGGCTGTCCTCAGGGGAGGCTGCAGCCTGGCCTTGGGACCCTGTGCCAGAGGCAGCAACAGTGCGGAGGGACCTGGAGCTTCAGAGCCACCTGCCCCTCAGGGAAGAGTCCCATACCTCTGAGATCCTTCCTGACCGAAATGCAGCCACTGGGGTGTGGGTTTTCCTTAGACCACCGTATCTCTGCCGGCCCCAGCCTTCCTGCTGCGGGCCCTGGCTGTGGAGGTCTGTCATCCCGTGCCCAGTGCACCTCAGCGGGGGTTGCCCACATGTAGCTGTAGCTTGCTGGTGTCTGGGGGATCAGGTGGACTTGGGATCCTCCTGCTCTGCCATCTTGCGCTCCTCTTCCCTTTGTTGTTACTGTTCTGCTCATGCAAGTTTAGGTTTCTGACTCACAGGAAGTTTGTAAGTAGGGCCAGGGGAAGGCGCCACAGTGAATAAGCTGTCTGGCTCCAGACCTGGAAGTTCAGCACATTGTCTAGCCTGGCTGCCCACTCTGCGGTGTCTGCTGCAGGAGACCCCCGAGGGCAAGGAGAGGCTGCTGTCCGCGTGGAGAGGGAAGCACCACAGCCATCGGCAGCATTGACTAGATGATTACAGAGGAGCAGAGGGTTCAGGTTTAAAGCCTGACTCTCTGAAAGTCATCTTCCAATGAGTTAGTGGAATACCAGACTATCAGTTTCAAGATTTGATAGCATTAACCTTTGCAGAGAGGGGGCACTTTTATCTCCGTCCCCTCTTCTTTTCTGCATTTGTGAGTTTCCGTTGCAAGAGGGAATCAGGCGTTTGTTGCAGGCCTAAAGTTCGCTGTGTGCCATACACTGAGTGCATTCCCATGGGTCGTCACACTCAGTTGTCACGCTGTGTTTTCAGTACAGGTGTCTTCATCCCATTTTCGTTGGTGAGAAAGTGGTGTCGTGGAGGAGTTGATGAGCTGTAAGTGAGGGAGCTTGGATCCACATGCTGCTCAGTCTCTGTCCGTTCAGTGCCCCCGCCCCCCACTCCCTGCCCCTGTGATTTGCTCAGCAGCTTGTAGGAGAGGCATCTAGGACAGGGCGTGTTACAGATGCAGAATGACGTCTCTGTGCGTGAAGATCGGCACCTTGTAGGATGACCTTATTTCATTTGGAAGATTCAGAGGGAGATTCTGGGTGTCACGTGTTTGAGGAACAAACTGCATTGTTCCCATCGCAAGCCCTGCAGAAATTCAGCGAAAGGAGAGATCTCTGGAGGCTGCTATCATCAAGATGGCTTCCCAGAAGAAGTGACACTTGAACTTGGCTTTGGAGGATGGAAAGTCTGAGACGGTAAACAGTCCACGTTACAGCAGAAGGACCCTATAGGCAAACCCAGAGATGAGCTAGTGCCAGATTTCTCCAAAGCGTTGAGGACATGGAGTTGACCGCAGCGAGGGTTACACCGTGACAAGGGTTTGGTCGGCCAAGATGAGCTCAGTCCGGTGTGGTGGGCGGTCGGGAGCTGCTGCAGGGAACGTTTTCCCTCCTGCCAGCCACGCACCTGTCCAGCCCACACCGTCTCAGTGGGGGCTGTTGATGAGCCCGTCTGTCTGGGGGGCACAGATAAAGCACGCGAGGCCCACGTTCTCAGAAGAACGCGAGCGAGGAAACCCGAAGGGAAGACACTAGGGGAAAGAGGAAGCGTTTTCTCGTCGGTCAGCTGAACTTTCCCACACGTCCTTTAGGTCCGTGTTTTCCTCAGATGCCACCGCCTTCCACGGGCCTCCCTCAATGGTGGCGGCTTCTGCTCTTCACTTAGACTTGCTTTGGAACACGTCCCGGCTCCGCAGCTGGACTGCGGACTCAGAGAAAGCAGATGGGTCTTGTCCGTTTGGTAGATGCGAACAATTTGCAGATCCCTCCTCCAGTAAATAAAACGTGAGCCTATTATTGTGTCAGGCAGGATGCTGGCACAATACCTGTATGTGTTGGAGTGAAGGGTGTGACGAGAGAGGGCCAGAGGTCGTGCCGGGCCGTCCCTCCTGTGGCCTCTGTGGCTTTATGCCTTGCTGTTGGGTGAAGGGGAGGGGAGCCTTCTGGGGTCGGAGCAAGCGGAGGAGGCTGAGCAGCACTGCGGAGCCGGACTGTGCTGGAAAGGCGGTGCTGACTGGCGGGATGACTGGGAGCGGCAGCAGCAAGACTGAAGGGGCCCAGGAGCCTTCCACGGGGGAGCCCTCGGCCGCGCCCGGAGGCGCCAGCTCCTGGGCCTGTGCGTGCAGGCTCAGCTTTTCTTTCTGCCCCGTAGCCTCCTCACCTGCGAATGTGTCCACGTGGCCCTTTGCATGCTGGGAACTAGGTCAGGGTGCATTGGTTGCTTAAGTCCCATCAGGGCTGCGGTCCCCTGATTCCCTGCGATGCTTTGTTGGTTTTGAAAGCGTCAGTGAGTGGTGTTCCCTAAGATGCCTACTCTGCTCATTTATTCTTACCTTACACGCTGATAGGTTCTTGTTTAATGACCGAAACATGTGAGAGTGTCACTGCAGACAGGACAGGTGAGACAGGACAGAAGAGCGTCTCTCTGGGACACCTTTCTCATTATGCAATGGCTCACCTCCATTGTTTTATTTTCTTAAGGTTAGCTGTTTGAAATCATAGTGGAAAGAACCAGACTTCCCAGTCACTAACAGCCTGTCAGTTTTAAATTCTGAAGTTGACATCACAGGCTTGAAATTTGCTAGGATGTCCACGCCAAGCATGCTGTAGGAATGTGATGGCTTAGAAACACCTCAAGAAATGTATGTGGCCCAGAGTGTTACTTGTGTTTGCATGGCCAGCACGCTTGCTTTGGGAAACAGGCGTGTCGGGCTGAGAGGTGCGCGCTTCACTGTTGGAATGCCAGACCAGTCTCCCTCGGCGCCGGCCTGCAGGTTTGGCGCCGCCAGGTGCACGTAGGTGCACCGCGGCCGAGCGGCCGTGTCAGCCCACGCTGCCTTCCAGTGCTCCTTTATCTGACCGGAGCACCTGTCACGGTGTCTCCAGTTCAGTAACGGAAGACACTTTTCTAAGGCCATTTGTTTTTCTTTCTAGGGTTAAAGGTCCTGCACAGTCTTCCTTTGACTCACACTTGCAGAGGTTCTCAGAATGCCTGGAAAGTGAACAGTGTGTGCTCTGTTCGAAAGTCTTAGGTGGCTTTCCCCGTGGGGCGTATACACTTACTTCTTAAGTTCTTGTAATTCACTTGAAAATGTGCATTTACTCACACTAATAAAATTTTCTTCTAGCTGTATATTTTCCTGCATTACATCATCTTATTAAGCACTAGAATCCCTCAAGCCTGGATTTCCCCTAAAGATTGTGGGAAATTTGTGACTGGCTTCATAAAATGAACTCTTATTCCGTGATGGTCTAAAAATAGTTGTACCAAACTGCAAAAACATATTGCAAGTGACTTAGATTAATGCTTTTCTTCTGTGCTCAGGAGTTACTAGGTGATGGGGTGGGAAGGAGCCTCAGACACCGTCTGGGCGAGCCTTTTAGTTTAAAGGTAAGAAAAGTGAGGCCCTGAGAAGGAGAGTGATTGGCTTACAGTGCGCACTGAGCCCTTGGCACTGCTGGCCCTGAACTCCCATCTCTGAATTTCCTACTTTGAGGAGAAAATGCCCAACTTCCGTGCTTAGAAAACAGCAGAGCAGGACACCTGGACTCCTACCGATGTCCCTCACGTTTCAGCCCCGTCGCTTATGTTTCTGCGTTGACCATGAGAAACCTCAGCCCGTCTCATCTCAGTCTGCTCATTGCCGGAGGGGGTGACTTTGCGGTGGACACCGCCGAGAGTTGCTGTGCCAAGTAATGACGTCACCCATGCAGAGGGACTGGTCCGGTCTGGCGTGGAGGGGCTGTTCGATGGTGGCAGGCAGCATTCTTACTGTGACGAGATAGGGTAGACGGTAATGAAGGTTTATATTACCAGGATGAAGCCGTGTGAAGGAGAAGTGATTATTTCCATTAACACCCGCTTCAGAAAGACATGTTGGGTGTGCGTGGGGCGATGGAACACGTTTTCGCTGTTGTCCTGCTGTTTTGAATTAGCACACTTGGAAGTTGAGTCACGCCCAGAACAGCTGATCCTGCAATTTGGGCAGGATGCCACTAGGTGGCAGTGGTTTCTCAGTCGTGGTTCTGTGATTTCCACCCCCAAATGGACGATTACAGAAGTAATTTGAACACTTCCTATTCATACCCATTTTACAGTAGCACACCTTATCACCCCCACACATGCACAGTTAGTAAGATGGTGTAGTGGACATGACCTTGAACTCAGGTATTCTTGGGTTTGAAACTCTCCTTCTACTTCTAGGTCAACTTCATCAAGCCCTCGGGGTAACCAACGCCCAGATCAAGAAGTGGAGCACTACCTGCACCCCAGATACTCTCCTTGTGCCCTCAGCGTCCGCCCTGCTCCTCGAGGTACACACTGGTCTGCCTTCTCTCACCATGCACTTGTTGAGCATGTTTTAAATTAATTGTAAATAGAATCGTACAGTATGCACTCTCTTACATCTGTCTTTTGCTTGCTCTCATGCTTTTGAGACTCATCGGTCTCGCTCTGGGTTTTCACCACAGGACAGTGTTCCCCTGACCACGCACACTGCTGTGTCCACTGTGCCATTAATGAACAGCCACGCTGTTTCCGTCTGTGGGCTATTAAAGTGATGGTGCTAGGAGCAGTCTCGGAATGTATTGTGGTGCACATGTGTGCGGTTTTTGGAGTGCATATAGGAATGGAGCCGTGGAACACAGGTGTGCATACATCATAGCTCTGGCACAGACTGACCGGTTTCTGAAGGGATTGCATGGGTTATTTCTGCCAGGTGCCCGTGAGAGTTCCAGTTGCCCAGTGTCTTTGGGATTTTTAAAAACTGTTCTAGCAAGTGTATAGTGGTGTCACATTGTGTTTCTAATACGGATTTCCCTGACAACTAATGATGTCGAGAACCTTTTCATGTACTCATGAGTCATTTGCATACCCTCTCTGTGAAGTTCCCGGTCAGGACTGTCACCTAGGGTTGAACAGGTACCTGTTGCCCTGCTCTCATTACATGGATATGGGGGTAAAAGCCCTCGTGTCCCACTCATTGGCTTGCCTTTCATTGTCTTCCTGGCATCTTTTAATAAACAGGAACTCCTAATTTAGTGAAGTTCTAATTCACCGTTCTTTTCCTATATGTTTGTGCTTTATTTTGGGCATGGTGTCTTTTTAAAGAAGTGTTAGCCTGCTCCAGAGTCATCACGATGTCCTGTTCTCCACGTCACTGCCTGGAGGCTTTACATTTGGGTCTCCGGTCCGGGCGGAGTTGGTGAGGTGGGAGGCGGGGGTTCAGATATTTTCATCTTTCTGGGCAGCAGATTGGCCCCGCACTGTGTATCGAAAAGATCGCTCTTCCCCCAGCGTGCGACGGTGTGGTCTCTGCCCTGGTGCACGTGAGCAAATGCATTTCTGGGCGCTAGTTCTGCCCCTTTTTCTGTGCAGCATTGGGCCAGCTCCACACGATCTTAGCCACTGGGGCCGAATAATGCGGTGTCGCATCTGGAAGCCTAGGACATTTAAATTCCTTCTTTGTTTTCAGGTTTGGTTTTAGTATTGTTAACCGTTCTGCATTTTCATGTAAATTTTAGAATCAGCTTGTTAATTTTTACAAGATCTGCTAGAATTTGATTCAGATTGGATCTACAGATGAATTTGGGTGAACTGACCTCCTTATAATGAGTTTCAAATCCACGATGGTGTTGTATTCCTACAGTTATTTTGGTCTTTAAAAAATGTCTCTCAGTAACGTTGTATCACTTCGTGTGTGGTAGAAGAACAAGAATTGTCGCCTTCCACGATCACCCAGCTAGGAAACGGGAGGATCAGAAAGTGAGCCAGGCCTCCTGTTCACGAGTCTCCTGCTGGGACCCATCACGAGGCTGGCATCTGTTAACTCTAATTGGCTTGGCCTTTTCTCGTTCCTTTCTTCTCTAAAACCTGCATGAGAAACTGCACTTTGGGGACAGTTAATTCAATTAACTTTCGTTAGGTTACGGCGGGCATTTGGAAAGAAGGGACACTGATGCAGTGAGGCAGAGCTCAGTGGTTTCCCAGAAGGCCGTGTTCTCTGTCCCTCTCTCACATGGTATTGGGTTGCAGTGTGCGGGTCGGGCTGTGATGGGTGCTGGGGACACAGCTGGGTCACGCCGGCAGTTGTCCAGTCCAGGCAGGGAAGTCTCGGCGCACAGAACCCTCCGTCTTCTCTGTGAGGGCCCACCCCACCGGGGTGTTCTGGAGGGAACCATCGAACGTAAGGCAGGTGCTCTTGCTCTGGGAGTGACTGTGGTCTCAGTGGCTGGTGCCACTTGTGCCGTAAAGTAAAACCCAGCATGACGTAATGGCTCACAAGGCCCTCCTCCGCGTGGGGCAGTCCTGACTGGTTGCCGTGGTTCGGAACCTGCACAGATGCCCAGTGACCTGGTGCTGACTGCAGTCGCTGGCTTCGCTGGACCACTTGGGCTTCTGTTTCCTCTGAGCCATCATGACTGCTCTGGAGCCTGGTGGAGCAGAACAGCCGGTGTCACGTGTAAGGCGGAAGATGGAGAGGCAAGCATGTCCCCTGATCCCTGAGTTAGTTGGGATTCTTCATTTGGAGATTATAGAAAAACCGACTCAAACTGGCTTCAGCTACAAAAAGCCATGGTTTATGGCTGATGACTTAGAAATGCCAAAGGTAGGGTGACCTCAGCTGGGGATTCGTCGTCACTCGACAGTTTCTCAAGGACCCAACTTTCCTCACTTCTCAACTTCTTGCACACACCTTCAGGGTGACTGCCCTCGTGCGAGCACAGTGGTTGTCCCAGTGCCAGGCGTGGTGTGGGGACACTGTAGCTCACGGGAGCGCCCCTCTTCCGCTATGCTGTCGCTCTTTCTTTCCCAGGGTTCCTCAGCACCTCCCCACCCCCAGTCTCACTGGTCCCCTGATTACTGGAGAATGGTCCCGAGGCTGGGGACAGCCAGGCAGTGACTGGCTTTGGTCCGCTACCAGAGTTAGC
>CM052550.1:59459569-59538772 GCA_028533065.1 Trachops cirrhosus
CCCCCCCCCCCCCCCCCCCCGCCCCGCACTCTGGGAGGCTCAGCAGGAGGCAGGTAGATGCGGATGGGAACCAAAGCAAAACCACACGCTTGTTGCTTGTTACGAGCGCGAGTATCAAGGCTGAGATCTTTCCTTGATCAAAGGATGGAACACGTAGGAGAGAGCGCGGGGGTCAAGAGGCCCAGGGACAGCGTTCCTCCGGGAAAAGTTTGTGATTGGGAAGAGCAGAAAATAGCTGTAAAATATCTAACGAGCTCAGTTAACTTCAGGAAGCCAAGGATAAGATGAAAACACAATAGACTTTGATGAAAAGGGAGATGATTGTGACAGGAAAGCTTTTAAGGAAACTGGAATTTAATGACTTTTTAATGGTTGACAACAGATCTGGACTGAAAAACCTACAAAAATGCACAGAATATCACATTCCTTTTCAATGTGTGTGGTTACCAGATTTCATTCCACATTCTGCACCCTCCTTCCTTTGGACAGATGTTTTCAGTAGTTCAAAGTTTATTTTCAAAATGTATATTTAGCCTTTTTTAGTGAAAAGGAAAATTAAGTTCCTTCCTTTCCTATTTTGGCTTTTCAAAGAGACCAACCATCAATGAATACCAAATGTGCTATAAAACTGCTCCAAATGTTAATAAATCTGACTTCTTTAAAAAGTGTTGGGCCATGTTGCCAATTAAATTTGGATTTAGGCTTTGTAAAACTACAGGTGTGTAGGGGAGTTAGGCACACAGCTTTAGGAAGTTTACAGTGAGTCCAGTCAATCGGGTACAGTATTTCGCGTTAGCAACAGAGTCATCCGGCCAGAATCAGCAGGAGTAGTGTGATGCACGTTAACGCTGTGGGGAGTTCAGAGAGAGAAGCAGAGCGTGGTTTTCTGACTGAGCAGCCTGCAGCCGCACGGGCGTCAGGCTGCTGCACGGGGTGCGTAGGTTTTAGGGGGCAGTGCCGCTCCTCAGCCCCACTTCAACCAGAGCAGCTGATCCTTTTATTTAAAAAAACAGTTCTTCATAATTTGGGCACTTGCGATTTTGTTTGGAGTTGTTCCCTCGTGGCTAAAACCATGTGAAAACTCCTGGTACGGAATCATATTGAGAAAGGCAACCAGATTTGGAGGAAAAGTACAAAGAAATAAAAAGTGAGAGAAGGCGACGTGGGCACAGTGTCATGCAGAAGCTACGGGAAGCTGAGAGAGCACCTGGAGGAGAGACCGGACAGAGGAAAGAAAGAAATCCTAGCGGAGACAGAAGGTGGCTTGTCAGGAGCTGCGTGAGCGAGCGTCAAGCGTAACTAATAAAACACCAGACCAGGAACGGCCAGGCCGTCACGTGATGTGGCCCCTTCATAAAGGGGTGTGTGTGTTCCTGTCGGCATGTAGGTAGGTCATAGAAAAGCACATAGCAGTTTGTTTTATTTGTAGTCTGGCTTGCAGGAGACTTCTTCAAACTACTGTTTTGAAAGAAAAATCTTTTAGCCTCCAAATTTATATTAGCAAAACTTTTGTAGGGCAGGGCATACATGAGATGTTACAGTTTCTTTTGTTGGAGACAGGGCAGGAAGACGGAGGGTTCCAGAGTGTACAATCCCTATGAGCTGTCTCTGAGGAATATTACTCCACAAAATAGTTATGTTGCCAAGAACTGAGCCAAAGGAAGTAAAAATGGGGTGGTCGCAGCAGGGAAGTCCTGGCTGGAGAGTTAAACTAGCAAAAGCAAATTGTGTCACGTTCACCTGTAAACTAAGTGCACAGAGCAGAACAAATACAAGTGTAAAGATTACAATTTCATTGTCCTAACATGTTTCTGAAAATCTCAAATATCAACAAAACTGGGAAGAATCACAGAACTGTGAACTGAACATGTCATCTGATGGAGGAGGAGTGGGAGAAGTCTTATTTTTGAGTTTGATCATTAAAGAAATATATTTTCAAGTATGATTTTATAAGACTTAAGGGTAATTACCAATATAAAATTTTTAAAATTACCAAATTTGCTATCACCACAGAAGACAAGAGAAATGACACATGGTGTGAAACAGTAAGAAAACATGAAAAAGAACAATGAAAATTACTCCCAAATCCCAGAAACTTAGAGCAAGAGGAACATAAATAAGATCAAACATATTCATGATAGTAAACATAAATAAAGGTATTCAAATAGAAAAATTAATCTCTGGAATAAAAAAGGCAAGCAAATCTCATGTGCTACTTACAAAGGACTATCTCAGAAAAGAGAGAAGAAAACAGAAAATGGGAAGATTCAAACCAAAATGTTGGCCTAATATGTGCAGGTTAAAAAAAAAATCTCAGGAGATTTTGACACAGTATTATGTAATTAAGAATGACTTGCAGAGGTGGAGTCTGGACCCAGCGCACAGAAACGGCACTTCGGAAGGGGAAGGGAAAGAAAGAAGAACTGGTCATCCGCCCCGGGCCGCAGGTGGCTGAAGGGGAAAATGCATTCGGTGTGGCCACATCTTTGCGTCCTTCAATGACACTTTTGTTCATGCTGCTGGTCATTCTGCAAGGAGACCGCCTGCCGAGGGACTGGTGGGATGAAGGTAAACGCGAACAGAGATGAGTCCTCTCCACATGCCACCGTGTGGGCTGCCCGGTGTGCGGCCCGGAGGGCCAAGGGGCTGGGCACCACTGCTGCTCACGTCAGCCTCCGGGCTGCGGGAGGAAGCAGGACCAAGACCCCTGGAGTGGGCGCCCAGGCGGCTCTCCCAGCACTTGCCCGCTCGGGAGTGAAGGTTGGGCGGATTGAGGATGATCCCCTCGTGCCCTCTGGCAGCACCCACAGGAAGGGGCGTCGCTGTGGGTGCCATCTATGAACAGGAGTCCTCAAATTACTGTTTTCTGTTAATAGATTGCCTTTGTGTCAACCGAAAGAGTGAATTAAAAGTACAAAAGCATTAAAATAGATGGAGGTCAGTTTATTTGGATAAGAAGTACAAGACACCCTACCCACACAGAAGGGTCAGGAATGTATATGCAGTGACTACATGCCATTGACATACATGTATACAACAGAACGCTTTTGTATAAGGTACACAGGAAGAAGAAGTTGTAAAGCCCAGAAGAAGAGAAAGAGCGCAGTTTTCTATGTCTTTGAAAGACCAAGCAGCCAAAACTAAGGGAGAACATAGAGAGTCTGGATAATACCATCACTAAATTTAATTGAATAGGCCAAATTGGAATTTGTACCTTACAAACAGTTGAATACCCTTTGGTAAGAGATCATCGAACAATGATAAAATGTAATTAGATCCAAAGAAAACCTTAATACATTTCAAATGGGAGAAATTATATAGTTCATTTTCTATGATCACAAACTTTAGTTACATGGAAAAAATTGCAATCCCCTAAAAAAAAAAAAAAACAACCCCCCCCCCAAAACACCTCATGTTACGTGTGAGCTGAAACATCATGGAAGACAGAGCGAGGCTCCCATAGCAGACGTGAAGGAGCTGCAGGGGCCGGGCTGGGAGGCACGGCCGAGGCTCAGGACTCGCCGGGGACGGGAGCAGCGTGAGAGGACCGCAGGGTCTGTCCAGCTAGAGGGGGGGAGGTGAGCGAAGTCTCGCGAAAGCCGGAGGGAAGACTGGTATCGAGTCAAAAGTGGACAACTAAAAGGCAGACTGCAAATTATAAAGACATTAATGTCTTATTTTTTGGTGAAGGAAGAAAGAAAATAATAGAAAGCTTTCTGTGTAATTAAGAAAATAAATTTCAACATCTCAAAATACAGACTGATTTTAAGGAAAATACAGTATATCTGTCAAAGTTTTCATTAGAAGTGGAAAATCTTGAAAGATAGAATGACTGAGGACCACTTTGCACAGATGGTAAAATTTACACTTAAAAATAGATGCCGGGGCTGGGATTGGTGGTTTCATTGGTTAGTATTATTCAGATGTACTATAAACAGAGTGAGGAAACATATGGAAAGTTTCCTTATTCATTAGTAACCTTGGTAACAGGATGGATGTGATGCACACACACAAAATTGTAGTCCAGTTGAGTATGGAAATAAGCAAAAGTCCCAAACTTAGCACTAGCAAGTTGACCAGCATTCTGTTAAATGAAGATACAGTTATGACCAAATTAACATCCCAGAAAGTCAGTAACAATTTGGTGTTAGAAATCTTTTACTGTAATACATATCTGTTCAAAAGAAAAAGAAAAATCTCAGTAGTAGCAAAAATGGCATTGGTTAAAATTTAAATTCAATTACTGAAGGATAGTAATGAACTGGGCATGGAAAACGCCTCTTCAGCCTGGTCAGCTCTCCGTCTTCATTTCCGTCCTCCAAGCTGAGAGTCCTAACCAGCAGTCCAGCGCGGAGCCCCGGTGGCAGTCACAGTGCCTGCGGGGCAGGGCGGAGTCACACGGCCTGCCTCTGGAGGATTCCTGTGCTCTCGGGGGGCGCTGATCAGGGAGGGGGCACAGACCTAGGCAGGAGCTGTGCCATGCTGTCCCCTTGTGCAGGGATAACGGGGAAGGTCCCTTCGTATGGTGATGGTGTCATTCCGTGGACTGACTTCCTCGGTAGAAACAGAGCCACCATTCCCCAGGACTTGGAAAAACGCAGACTAGCCCTGAAGACTTCTTCAGGGAAACAGGAGGTGAGGGTTATGTATTGAGAGTCAGCTAGTTGGCTTTGTATGTACGGATACAGTCTCTAAAGTTTATGACACCCGAGCACAAAGCCTTCATACTCGGAGTGTGGTTGAATATTTACACACATGGCTACTTAGGTACGCAAAAGATATTTTCCAGTAAAAGCACTGGGCAATACATCATACAGACTGAAGAATACATAAAACATCCATGTGCAGCTTAGTGAACCATAATAAAGTGCACGCCCGTGTGCCCTCTGTTCAGCCTGAGAGCCGACTTCCAGTGCCTCAGTGCTGAGCCCTGTGTGAAATCCCTGCTACTCCCTGCTCTGCCTGGGAGACCGCCGCCCGGAGTTCGCCTCTGCTGTCTTCCGCTCACTTTCGTGTTCCAGTGCCTGTGCGTAAGTGGGCAGACAGAGCAGTGCTTAGTCTCGCCTGTCGTGGAGCTTTAACGTCAACCATCCTCTGGCATGTTTTCCTGTTCATTTGTGACGAGAGTGCTTCTCCACCGCTACCCAGGACCTGTGAGCTCAGTTCTCTGCCCACGTGGTTCACTGCCGTCCAGCGTCTGCAGCGCGTTCTTGCACGTGGTAGGACTTAGTGATTGTAGAGTGAATGGCAGATCCCTTTGCATAAATGTTCACTCGGATTTTCTGTGTTTCTGGGACAATTTGTTGGTTTATTTTTTTCTTTTGAATGGGCCATACTTTCTTGTTTCTATGTTTGCCTTGGGATTTTTTGTTGTGAAAACCGGACATTTGAATCTGATGTGGTTACTATGGAAGTCCGATTCACCCCCTTCCCCGGGGTTTGCTGTTTTTTGTTACTGTTACACCTTAAAGAAATATTGTACGTTGTCTCCATGTTAAGGATCAGGCTGAGGTGTGCATTTAAGGTCTTCTCAGGTCTCTCCTGAGCCTGTGTCTTTCCCTGGGCATGCATGGTGACCTGCTAATTTCCTTTGTGTGGGCAGTTGCTTTTGAAGAACTTAGCATTTAATGTCTGGCTCCCTAAAGCACAAAAGAGAAAAGTGAGTGGGGGGACAAGTGGCAGCCCTTTGAGTCCCCTGGAAGTCAAGCTGAATGGGCAGGGGGTGGGGGGCTTTCAGTGATGCGACGCTGGCTGCCTGCTTCCATGTCTGCACCTTCCAGGCCAGAGGCAGCAACCAGGTATCAGCACAGGGACACCTGCTTTTTGGAGGGTGAGGTCCTGCTGCCCACCCTGGCTCCCACAGATTTCATGCCGGCTGCCTGCCCTGGGGCTGGGTAGGGATGGGTAGCTGCTGGTGAGCTAAGAGCTGGAGTTGACAGAAATTAAATGTCACTTACCTCCCAAGCCTTCCCCTGGAAGTTGCAAGCCTTCAATAAACGTCAGAGTTCCGAAGTACTGTGGTTGCACAGACGGAGTCTGCGGTGCAGTTGTTCTCCAGGTGGGAGGCAGACTCCTGACACCACCTACTCCACCGTCCCCAGGGTCCAGCGGGTCTTCGGTGTGTCTCTGCCCATCAGTCCTTGGATGCCACGTGGAGAAGAATGGGCACCGGCAGGCGCCCAGGCTGTAGCAGGGGCAGGCTCACCCATCCCAAAAGAGGGTGTCTGAAGGCCTGATGTTTTCAGAAGACTCCTCTGGTAGACATAATGGATGCTTCATTCTGACTCGGTTGACGTTTTGCAGATCATGGTTGTGTGACCCTGGAGCAGTGTTGGCCCGTTGCCCTGTGAGCAGGCAGAGATGGGAGACGCCCCGGTTACGGAATCTCAGTGGGCACTGCAGAAGCCCTCTTCCCCACCCCACCCTCCAGCCCATACACTTTTCAGGAGAATGTAACATATTTCTGCTTATTTCTCCTTTCTCTTCTTTACAGTTATCATGTTTAAAACGTAATTCTGAATTCCTGAAAACCCAGTGGGCCAATTTCTGCCAGTTCAACAATTTTTGGAAGGAAGGCACCTTTCCTTGGATGTCCAAGTTGGCCAACGTCCGCACACGGCGCTGTGCCCTCGGAGGGGCGGGGCTCGTCCTCTGGGGCCTGGGCGGCTCCCACCCGGGCATGCAGCTTTGGGCGCAGCCTGCTTGGCTCTTGAGCAGCCAAGAGAAGGTTTTGAGACTCCAGGTAGCTCGAAAAGCTTCCTACCTTATAAAATCCAATTACTATTCAGAGTGAACGGTGGTGTTAAGTATAGTTGTTCTCGTATAAAAGACAGAAAAGCATCCCTTAATTGGAATTGAATGCAGGCTCCAAAAAGTGCATCTTGATTTGGTGGTGGTGGGGGGGAACCAAATGAGACTGATGTCCTTAGTTTCTATAGTCTGTTGGTACATGTTTATATATATCTGAACACGTGTGTGTGTGTGTGTGTGTACAGACACGTGTATATGTGTATACATACAGCCATGCCTTTATATTGTTCGTGCGGGCCAGAGAAGGGGTGTTTCTGATGGTGTTGCAGTCAGCTGCTTCCCGGCGATTTCTCAGCAGAGTGAAGGTGCTGATGCAGCTCCAGGTTTTGTGTTTTGTGCTACTGTCAACATCAAGGTCTCTACACCTGACTTCGAACATGCTTTGGGCTCTTCGAAGTCGGGAGGGACCCTCCATGTGACTGAGGTCCCTGGTGCCCTTTCTGGGGGAGGGTGGCACAGTGAGCGTGGGTGTGGCTGATTTCCCCATGTGCAGCCCCCCCCGCCCTTTTTTCATCCAGGTTGGGTGCTGTTTCCAAGAATGGTGGCCTGAGAGATAGGGTCCGTGTCACTGGGCGGTGGCTTTTCTTGGTTTGAATGTTTCCCTGGTCTTGCCATCTGCTTCTCAGTGGCTGCACATGGGCATGAGGCCCCGGGCTGGAACCCAGGAAGCGGGTGTCAGAGAAGCTGCCTGTGTGCACACGCTCCGTGACAGCCCAGAGCAGCCCTGAGAGGGCTTGCTCAGGAGAAGGAGGGTCAGAGTGGCGCAGACCCTGTGCAGAAGGGATGTGGCGCCCAGCACGGGTGGCCTGGCAGCCCTCAGCCCTGCAACCCTGGCTGCCCTTGAGCAGTCTCAGGGCCCCTGCCCAGCCCCACAGCGCTGGGGAATCTGACTCAGCAGCAGTGGGGGGGGGTCCATATTGCCAGGGACAGGTGAGGGCAAAAATGAGAGAGAGAATTGGCAGTCCAAAGGAAGAACTCCGGCCCTGGCTGGTGGGGCTCAGTTGGTTGGAGTGTTGTCCCATAGACCGAAAGGTTGCGGGTTTGATTCCCAGCCAGGTCACATACCAGGATGTGGGTTCGATCCCTGGTTGGGGTACATATGAGAAGGCAAGTGATTGATGTTTCTCTTTCACATCAATGTTTCTCTCTCTCTCCCCCTTCCCCTGTCTCTAAAAGGAATGGAAAATGTCTTCGGATGAGGGCTAAAAAAATAGTAATAAAGGAAGAAGTTTAATTTCAATGACTTTGTTAATTTCAGTACTAAAGACTCCAAATTAGAAACTACATCGGGTGATTCTGATGAATCAAATGGGAACATCCTTGAAAATTTTTGGAAAACATTTTTGTTAAGAAATGGCTTTCTCACTTACTTTGAAATGAGAAACCCCCTGTAGTTTGTCACTTTAAAAACAGATTTTATTTATTTTTAGAGAGAGGGGAAAGGAGGGAGAAAGAGGGAGCAAAACATCGATTGCTTACCTTTCTCACACTCTGGGACTTGATGCTCAACAAAGACATGTGCCCTGACTGGGAATCGAACCTGTGACCCTTCACTTTGCATGGCGACGCCCAACCCACTGAGCCACACTACTCAGGGCAGTTGGTCACTAGTTTTGATGGTGGTATCGGTGGGTTTTCTGCCCATTTCCTCTTGGGTTCTTTCTGCCTCCCGTCTTTCTTCCCCTGCAGAGCCATAACCTGCCCTGGACACCAAGGGCCATCCAGGCTCTCCTTACTCTTGTTTTCCCTCCCAGATGTTGCTATTCTTCAAAACATTATGTATTGGAGGACATGGAACAGAAAAACAGTCATCTACATCTTCAGTTTTCCATCTGCCTCCTTCTATAAGACATTATTTAAAAAGTTTTCTCTCCTGATTCTTTAGTCTCCTAAGAAAACAAGGAGGTTCGAGAAAATTTAAAGACAGTACTATTTACTTGTAATCCCACCGTCATGATTTTTGTCATAACAGGGCCCGGGGCCCTTGCGGCCCGTTCTGAGCTCAGACTCATTTGGGCTGCAAGGCTTTCCGCAGGCGGAGGGGCAAGCGCAGTGTCGCCGCCTGGGGAGCAAGCTCGCGCTCCCCCTGGCATGAGCGTCTCTCTTCCCCACTGAGGGCAGACTCCTTGAGGTCAGGGACCGGTGCGTGTTCTTGGGTCTTCACTCTTGGCCCCCTGTCTTCGCATCTCTGTATTGTCCCTGCTCCCTGTTCCCCGGGCCCCATTGAATGCAGATGCACTGGCGTGAGGTCTCAGACCTGCCCTCGTCTTCCACGTCCAGGCCGAACCTTTTCTCCTGAGCGGGTTCTGCTGCTGCTTCCTGTCTCACTGTGTGGGCCCACCAGCTGTCCCCTCACCCAGGCCCACACCTAGCAGTGGTTCCCGACACCTCCCGTCCTTCACCCCTGGCCCTGTGACAGTCCACACCCGTGAGCTGTTTATTAACTTCACTCCAGCACCTTCGCTGCAGGCTGCTCCCTCCCCGTTGCCATCAGAACCACAGCCATCTCCTGCCGGGACCGCTGTATCTCAGGGCCTCAGAGTTGGTCTGATGGGGCTGGGCCGTACCCACCCAGCTGAGTTCCAGTCCGCCCTCCACCCTGTAGCCACAGTGGTCTTTCTAAGTGCAAACCCCAAGCCTGCCATCGTGATCCTCTGTGTGACCCTCTGGTGGGTGTCCAGTTCTCCGGGGGTCAGGATGCAGCTCTGTGTGTGGCCTTCAGGGCCCTCCCTCACCCGCCTATCTCTTCTCTCGAGTCACGCCCCCCAGTTTCTGTTGCAGTTTTTATCTCCCAGTATGCAAATTATATTTTAACTTTGCTAGCTCTGTCTTTTTATAGCATTTTGAATTTTAACATGGCTAAATCAGTCTTATACTTTGTGGCTGCTGGGTTTGTTTTTTTATCTTTGAAAGAACGCTTTACCCCATCCTAAGGTTATACACATAATCTCATTTATTTTCTTGTATTGCTTTGACTTTTACACTTGAATTATTACTGTTCCTTCAGTCTTACGTACGGTGTGAGGTAAGGTTGAATCCTTACTTTTTTCCAAACAAACAGCCAATTTTCCCCATATGGCGTTTATTGACTGTTACATTTCCCATCTGTAACCCCTCACTGTCCGTAAAACGTCATCAGCTAAGTTTCTGGAAAGCTGCATTTCTGGAGTTACAGTTTTGCTCCCCTTTCCGTCCTTCTCTGCTGACGTGAAAAGACACCTATTACTATAACTTTGCAATACATTTTGAACTCTGATAGAACTAGTTCTTCCAAATTGTTCTTATTTTCAAAACTTTTCTGTAGATTTTTTCTTCACCAGGACTTTCGTGTAACTGTCAAATTCTATGATAACTTTAGGTGGTGATTTTTATTGGGATTGAATTGATTAGAGGATTAATTTGGGGATAAATTACCATCTTTACAATGGTTCTTCCTGTGCAAGAACATGGAGTGATCTTGTATTTCTTCAGTACAGTGTCGTAGTTCACACGTAGGTCTTGCATGCTTCTAGTTTAGAGTTCATTCTGAGTATTTACATTTTGGTTGCCTTTGAGGAAGCAGTCTCTTTTTGTTATATTTTATATGCAATTGTTGCATACATATGGGACAGGTATGCAATATTGGTGTCTTGGGTCCACTGAGCTCTCTTACTAATTTAACAGCTTTTAAGTGACTTGTTTCTGGACTAAGAGTGAGCATTTGTGTCATAGGAAAACAGTGACTTTTGTCCCTTTCCAGTATTCATGTCTTTTAATATGTTCTTTCTTTGTTTTGTTGTGTTGGAGTTGGAGTGAGTGGTAACTGGGCACCAGGTTGGAAGTGGGGGCTCTCATTGGATGGGAGGTGCTGAATGGCTGACCTGGGTCATGGCCAGTGTGGACGTGATCCCAGCCTGATGACTGCTGGACCTTGGAAGCTGGTCCAGGGGCTACGGCCCAGTTCTGAGAAGGTGCATGAGAGGGTGGGGGGCCGGAACATAAATGTGGGTGCTGGGAAGAGAACTTGATTCAGATGTGGGGGTGAGAAGACAGGTGGAGTTGATGGCCCCACAGGACAGTCCAGGAGAGTCCAGAAGGCTTCTGGGTGATGAGAGATTAGGACAAATCCTTACTCCCATCAGCGAACCACTGCGGTCTGCCCCTCCCAGCACCAGGGCCGGGTTGGGAGTGGGCAGGGAATTGCTGAAGTGGTGCAGGGAGGCTGTGCGGGGTGCCGCTTCGAGGCTGGGAGGGATTCTCCAGCTCGCTGGGAGCTGGGGTCTCTCAGCGAGTGAGCATGTGGCAGGTGTGCGTGTCAACCAGACCCCAGGCCTGTCGGCCCGTGGGAACATTTCAGGGTTTAGATCCTGGATGTGAGCCGGTCAGTGAGGGGAATGATAAAGTTCGTAGCACGTAAATTTGTATTTTTTATTTCCAAACATCTACAGTGTTATAAAGCTATACTTTTAAAAGGGGGGATAGTATTTTCAAGTCTAAGAAAGGGTGATGGTGGGGGGCATGGCGGAGCAGGGGAAGGAGGCAGTGATTTAAGTCCCCAGTGCATTTGGAGAGGGGACAGAGCCTGAACATTGTGGAAAGCTGGTCCCATCTCCTGCAGCACCAGCTAAGGATTTGTCTCCACGGCTGTGTTTAGACCTCAGGCTGTCATCACCGCTGATGCAGCTCCTGCAGATCAAAGAGGGAGACGGAGTGCAGCCGTGTCACCGCCGGCTACCGAGGCTCAGAGGCCCTGGGCGCCAGCTTCCAGGGGCGCTGCGCATCGTTACCTAGAGTAACGAGGACAGATGGGTTTCTGTATAATCAGCCTTCCTCTGCCGCCAGCTGAAGTTGGTCGCCAGGTGCAATATTTCTGTAATGAATTCTTACAAATACAGCAACCGGTTCTGACTTGGGAAATAAAAGCGATAAGAAGATCCTGCGTTATTTTGCTTGGAGTTTGCCTGGGAGTGGGTGAGCAGTTCAAGCCAGTAGGTGACTCTTGCAGGTACCCTAATAACAGGTAACAAAGGGGAAAATGGGGAGCCTCACGCTTCCCTTTTCTCACACCTCCCTGCACTTTTGCTGCACTGGGCATTGCAGGCTGTACCTGTGGTTAAAATGCAGCCACTCCAGGCCCTGGCCAGGTAGCTCTGCTGGTGAGAGCGTCGCTCCGGTACTTCAAGGTTGCGGGTTCAGTCCCTGATCAGGGCACGTACAAGAATCCACCAGTGAATGCATAATGAGTCGGTGGGGCCTGGAAGTCCCTTTTAAAGCTGACACATGCTACACTGTGAGAGCCACTGGCTCGACCAGCACCTTCATTATAGAGGTGTGATTCATTTCCTTCGTGCGTGGGCGGGAGTGATGGGATAGGAGACGGACAGACAGGGAGGTCACCCTAACTCTGTGTTAAACATTTAAATCACAGATGCTTTCCAAGCTTGCGTGTGGAAGGAGATTTTGCATTTTTTACCAGCGTCAAAGGCACGCACCTCATTAAAAAACTGTGGTGCTAATAATGAGCTACTGTGTGCAGGCATTATGTTACTGTCTTACAGTAGTTCATTAGCTCCTCAAGCGCCCCAGCCAGGTGGGTGTCATCGCCTCCGTCTTAGGGCCTGGAGAACCAGAGTGCAGGAGGCCAGAGAAACCCACGTGGTGCTCGAGCCCGTGAATGGGGGAACCAGGGTGCACATGCCCCTCATCCAAACGCAGGGCTGATGGGGCCGCGCTGATGGGGACGCACAGGTGAGCGGCCTGGCTGTGACTCTGAGCCTGGCCTCAGCCCTCACGGAGCGGAGCCGCTGGCAAGTGTCCCGTCCTCAGCTGGGCTCCGGGCCGAGGTGGGAGGACGCCGGGGTGCCGTGGTCGCGGAGCGGGGCTCACTGCAGCAGCTGTGCGGGCAGCCTCAGTCCGCTCTGCGTGAGGCTGAGCCGAGGGTGGGCTGCTGGCCCGGCCTCACCCCGCCGTCCCCGGCGCAGTGGCGGTTTCTGGCCACCTCAGAAAGCCTCGGGCCGGCCTGTTGTCTCTAACTTTGGTCATGGGGGAGCAGGCGCAGTCGATGGGAGAAGGGGAGGCTGAGCTGCAAGGACCGGGAAGTTGCCGCCAGCATCTGGCCAGCTGTTGTCCATCAGCTGGAAGGCCAGCTGGAGCTCCCCTTGGGGCTGGTCCTGGAGCGTCCAGCCGCAGAGGCTGTGCCAGCGGTGGGCCGGGGCCGGGGGGAGACCGGTGTGAGCGGCCTGTGCCTGCGGGGCCCCTCACACCTGATGTTTGCCGTTACTGGCCGAAGGGAGTGTCACAGAATAATGGGCGGCCGCAGCTGGAAGGGACTGGGGTGACCGTGTGGCCTTGAGGTTTCCCAACTCGGGAACGTGATGGGCACTTTTCTTCATAGGAAACTGCAAGCAGTGAAAACCAGTGCAGAAAACCGAGTGGTTTTTAACTCACTTAGAGCCTCCTGAGGGGTCAGCTCCCGGGTCCTGGAACCCTGTGGGGCCTTTCAAGCAGTGTGTCTCCTGCTGAGCCCCTGGCCGTACAGAGGGACCCTGAGGGCGGAGGGTGGGGTGCTGACCCGTGGGGCAATGCCAGGGCGCAGCAGTGGCCGTGCTGGCCAGGAGAGCTGCTCCTGTGTGCTTAGCAGCAGAGGTTTGAGCCAAGACCATGGAGGTGGCCCAGTCACGGATCTGGGAGGCCTGAGGGTAGCTGGGGTCAGCTCATTCTTCCGTAAACAGGTTGGGAGTGGGGGGAACTGAGAGGGGACTTCTTACCGTTTGCCCTTGAAAGGAGTGAAGGAAACCTCTTTGAGCTGAAGAGTCTTGGGGGGCATGCTGCTAGGCGGGTGACCTTGGTGTGAACTGGGTCCTTTTGTCCTGTCTGAGGGAGATGTCCTAAGAGTTGAGTTTGTTCCTGCTCACGGGGATGGGGATAGAACCTGGCTTAGGGTCGCGTCCCCGGCCAGGCAGGAGAGGGGACAGTGGGCGCCCTGGCTGAGGGTGCTCCTCAGCTGCGCCCGCAGGGAAGAGCAGAGGTGTGCCTGGGTCTGGTCGTCACCCAGCGTCGTTAGGCTGTGGGCTCTATCCAGTGTCACCAGTCCCAGGCTTCCTGCAGACGCTGGACTTGCTGTAGACCTGACAGTGCGCCACTCAGTGCCCCGGCCAGCCCTGTGATTGGATTGTTCTGATCCTTAACCTTTATCCACGTCCAGCCCACCGACCTTCATTTCGGTGTCCTGGGCTTGACGTAGCTGAGGATTTGTTTGTTCTTAGACTCGGACTTTGTTCTGCTCCTGCTCCATCAAGCTAGGCTCAGCGAGTTAGACCGTCTCCGCCTCACTGCACGTGCCCGTTTTAGCCCGTCAGGTAGCTGGGCCCTCTGCGGCTGCACCGGGGTGAGCCCTGTGTGCGCATTAGACTGACCACAGCACGCCCTCTCGGAACTCCTTACTGACCCCGGCGTGCACGTTAGCGGTGAGTGTATTCACAGCACACCTATTTCTGCATTTCCTAAGCTGCTGCGGTGGGCCAGTAGAACATTGGTGTGCCAGGCGTGGGAGCCAGACGGCCTTGAGTTTGGGGTCGGCCAACTCCTGCCGTGTGAGTTTGGGCAGGTAACTCGACCCTCCGGAGTCTCACGTTCATCATCTGTAGACATGATAGAGAGCACGCACGCACGGTGCCTGGCACAGCGCTGAGCACACCGCACGCCTGCTGTCCGCTTTGGCTGCTGATTCCAGTGCGAGCTTCACGACGAGGAGTGCAGAAAAGCAGGACTAAGGGCTAGAGCTGGGCAGCTGCTGAAGGGAAAATGAAAAGCTGGCCGACTTAAAAGAAACAAACAATAAATTGCTAGCTGCAAACTTGCACGGGCCCTTCCTCGTGGTCCGCACTCAGGAGCAGATCTAGTGGGGACGGGACGGGGGTCACAGAGACGCAGTGGCAGCTGCTCCATGAAAGGCTGAGGGAAGTCAGAACTGGGGGGCCAGCAGCACCCTGTTTGCCAGGGCTGCCTTCTGAGGATGCCACCGGCTGTGTCAGCAGGGGTCCCGTGAAGGGATTCTGTGTCCCTTCCCCACCCAGCTCTATCCCACCCCCTCACTGAGTCTCCAGGTCTTTGTTTTCTCATCGAGTCGCCTGTTTTCAGAGCTCAGAGCAGGCCAGGAGGCCTTATGTGGGGCGGGGGCTAAGTGTTGGGTCAGTGCAGAGGGCCTTGGGGCCTGCTCTGGTCTGAGAGCAGGCGAGGCAGCCTGTGACAGTTGTACCTAGAGACAGCTTACATGAGGCTTCTTCTCCTGACTTAATTGTAGAAGGCAGTGTGTGTGTGTGTGTGTGAGAGAGAGAGAGAGAGAGAGAAGCAATAATCGGACTTCAGTGGGCCCTCGCCAGCCCTATGCTCTTCAGTCCCCCAGACCTAAGAACCCACCTGTCTAGTCTGGGCAGCTCACAGCCTGGCCTGACCTGCCACACTCACCTCCACAGCGCCCCCTGGGGCCGTGGAGAGTGCTGACAGTAGTGATGGTAAGGCTGCTGGTGGTAACAGTGGCGAACCCTGAACGCACGCCTGTTCTAACCCACATAGCGCACGCGTGCGTCCCCGTCCAGTCTTCACAGCAGCCCCGAGAGGCAGGTAACCCGGTTGCCCCTGTTTCCCTGATGAGTTGGACAGAGGCACGAGGGCTAGGAGGGCTCTCTCGGGGTCAGCCAGCGAGCCTATGAGGGCGCTGGGCACCGGCTGTCAGGGGTCCCGCTCAGGGATGCGCCCCACCGGCCTCCTGGCGGCGTTCTGCCTCCCAGACGCAAGCGCGGGGTGTGCTCTGCTTTGGGGCGACAGTGCAGAACCCTGGGACTGGGTCCCCGATTTCACCGTGACACCCCACTGCCCCGTCCGTCCTTTTCGCCTCTGAGTCCCCTTCTTTTCTCGCTTCTCCTTTGCTCTCGGGCCCCCCTTGGCCGACGTCTAGCTCTGACACGGGCCCCTCCGAGGCCTCCAGCTCATCTGTGTGGGCTGGGCCCTTGGCTTGAGCTGCAGTCACTCAAGAAAGCTCGGCTGGGATGACATGCGGCCATGCCCGTCCCTTCCGCTGCCGGGCCACACGTTAATCTTGTTTTATTTGTGAGATGAGCCTCTGCCTCCCGTCTTCACTGTGGACGTAATTGCCCATTACACCAGAAAGAACGCCGACTGCGCTGTGCTGAAACCGAGCAAAACTGTACGGCAGTGATCTCCGAACTGGTCCTCGTTTGCCTGCTTTCCTCTTTATGATGGTGAAGGGACTGAGAGGGAGACGGGGGAAGAGTTTGTTAACTCAAATTTATTTATCTTTTCTGTGACCGTTTTCTCCCACAGAGGCCTTAAATGTTCCTACAGAACCTCGTGTTTAACTTTCCACCTATCCAGCGTTTTAAAGCTGGGTTCCTCTCAGGGCATTTGCACTGAGCCTGGGGTGAGGGCGCGGACAAGCCCCCATGGGAAGGAGCTGACACCGATGGGGCCGGGGCTGGGGCTGGGAGCTGGCGGGGCTCAGGCGAGGGAGAGCAGGCACGGTGCCCAGGGCCATAGTTTCAAGGGGCCTGTGGAAGTACCTTAATTTCTTTTAGCATCAGAGGAAAGAAAATGAATGTAGTCAAAGCTAGACTATATTTCTCTTTATATCACGCAGTTGTAAAATACAGTTTTTAATATCATTTTTATGGAGGAAGGGTCCCTTGAAATCAGAATGCCCAGGGTCTGTGGAAGGCATAACGCCACCGTGTTCAGTCATTGCCAGAGACCACAGTTCCCCACCCCGCAGCCCATCACCTCCTTTCTTAGGAACCCACGTCTGGCACCCGGACAGGGGTGCTGAGGAAAATCAAGTGCCATCCTTTCCGAACCATTTTTCAGCTGTAGAACATAAAAAAAAATGCACGGGTACACACACAGCCAACCAAGCAGGAACTGCCGAGTGAAGGGGTGACACCCACCCCGGTGCACCCTTGGGGGGTCTCTGGAGATTGGGGCACATTTCGGCTTCCTGTAGCTGACCCTGGTCCTTCCTGCTGCGGTGGGGGCCCAGGTTGGCGAAGGCCGGCCGAGTCCCCGCAGCCCTGGCCCCTGTCGGTGGCAGAGGCTGTCTAGGCTCCCAGGGCGCCCCTCTGACGTCGGCTTTCAGAGACGTCCCTCAGAAACCCTTCGTCTGGTTTCTGACGGCCCGTAGGGGCCGCGGATTCATGCAGAGTAAGGTGGATTGTGGGGCGGGTGAGTGCTAGATGTCCAACATCACGCTCTTGTAAAACCCTCATCCCACACTGTGAATCGGCCCTTGTTTACGGTGCGCGCCAGGGCCCAGGCCCGCCCCGCCCACGTGTGTTGTTCCCTCTGGACGTGATACACTCAGGGACGTGCCTGGCCCTTCCCTCTCCTTCCTCCTCCCCTTCCTTGCCTCCCCCGTTCCCCCCTTCTGCTCCAGGTCCTTTCGATGTAGGACCTGCCTGCCTGTGCGTAGGACCCCACGTGCCCCGGCACAGGCCCGTCCTCAGCACAGACTGGGCCAGGGATGCTTTTAAAGCCCTCGAAGAATGTTTTCAATTATAAGTCACACGACTTGGGTTCTGCTCTGTTGAAGTCGGAGTTAGCTGGCTGATGGCAACTGCAGGGGCAGACGGGGGACCCAGGTGATCATGGAAACACGTGTCATTGTGAAAACCGCATCCATACACGCGAGTGGAAGGATGGAAGGTGTGTGACTGCACCGCCAGCTGCCTCGTGTGCTCTCTCTGCGCGTCGGATGCTTGTGCGTAGAGGCTCGTTTACACACCGCTGTCGCTCACCCCTATGGTCCCCTCTGTGGTCCCCTTTATTGCTCACCCCTATAGTCCCCTCTATGGTCCCCTCTGTGGTCCCCTTTATTGCTCACCCCTATAGTCCATGGACTTTGGGTTGCCAGAAATGGGCATGTATGTAACTGCTTCGTGGTCATCTTTTTGTCACCTTTTCCTGCCCCATCCTTTTTCTAGTTTTTTAAAAACATTTTTCATTATTAAATATTCTGTGCCATCGTGTTTTCATCTCTGCACAGTATTCCTGACACTGGATAAATAAGGAACTGAATACCCTCACGTTGCAAATTGTATACTTGATTTCTGGTAGCTTTACTGCCTTCAAGGTGCAGAATGTTGACAAAGACAATTCTCCATTTTAGTTCTGCCCTCGTAGCAGAGCATGAAAGGATGCCAGTTCTTTGTGTCCCTCCTCACCCTCCCTCCCCCTCAGACGAGCGGAAAGCCTCTGAGCCCTTTTGTTGCAAGAGCCTGGAGACACTCTTTCTTTCTGGCTTTTGTGTGGGTGAATCTCAGCTTATTGAGGGGATTATGCAAAGAGCAAGGGCAAAGTGGCTTTGTGTGGGAGCGGAGTTCCGAGTAGCACAAGGGAGGGGGAGAGAGGGAGGGTGTGAGTCTGGGTGTACAGCACTGCCCGGTGATCAGTCACCTCCCCGAGTGACCTCCAGGATAGGTCTGGTAACTGCCTGCCCCCGCCCGGAGTTCAGCAGTGTTTGTGGGCACGTCTCCCGGGGCATCGGCAGCCCACGAGAGAGTGAGTGAACGAACGGGAAGGTCTGTGTTTGTGGGAGTGTCTGACACAGCAGCAGCCCGGGGCGACGAAGGTCCCCAAACCAACATGGTAGCCCAGGCCTGGGGCTGGCTAAGGCATTCTTGGGAGGCCTGTTCCTGCAGCTTCCGGGTGACACCCAGGCAGGGGTAGCCCTCCTGCACCTGACAGGAAGCGACAGGGACTTCCTCTAGCAGTGGAGCTGATGGGGATGTCTAGGCTGGGAGGTGCCAGAGAGTTGGACCACCTGTACACAAGTAATAGCTCTTGCCTCTTTATCACTTGAAAATTGCTGAAGAATCCTCACATTTGAGTTCCATAAAGAGCGCCTCCCTGTTTGAGATACACTTTTATAAACAAGACAACTTCTCATTGTTCTAGAGTTAGGTCTGAGTTTCAGTCTGGGCTCTGCCTTTACTAACTAGCTGTGTGAATTTGGACGAGTTACTTCACCTTTCTGAATCTGTGTCCTACCCATGAAGTGGAGCTGTAGGCGTGTTGTGAGAATTACGACACACGGAAAGCATTTAGCCCATTATCTGGAACAACGGGAGGTCATAGATTATGGTCCCTTTTAAGTGTAAGAGAAACATGGGTGTCCAGGTCTCTCAGAGATGGGCAGCACTCCACAGCTCGCACAGCGCTCCGCTCCCAAGGCCTCTGGCGCGCCCGCAGCAGCCCTGCACCGAGGCCTGGCAGGGAGTCAGAGAGGCTGGGCGGCTTACCTGGAGTCCCCCGTGCGTGGGGGGCTGCAGGAGCCAGACGCAGAAGCAGAGCCAGGCTTTCCGACAGCTCGCCTGTCCTCATCATCCCGGGGGTCATGGCGCCCAGACTGCACTTGTGATTTAACTTCAGCCTGTGTTTTCCAGCTTCAGGTCTGAAAAACCTTCTGGTTCTCAAGATGGTGACAGAAGCCTGTAAAAGCCAGCTGGCAAATTTATAAAATTATGTTTATGTTTCATCAGTAGTAGTTATCAGTTTCTTGGGTTATTTATTCTGTAGGAGTTGTGTATACAATTTATTCCATCCAGTTGACCACCAGATGCTTCCACAGTGGGAATTTTCAGAATTCCTGTGTGTGTGTGGAGTTCCCCCTAAATTTCTTAGCTCAGAAGTAGAGAAATTCCATACCTACTTCAGTCTGATTTGGTTATAAACAAGGTTAAAAAATAAGTGTTCTAGCAGTCCTCTCTGCCCTCGCTCAGTTGTCCTCAGAACACACAATGCTATCTGCATCTGAAAGAAACCTCCCTGGCTGGAGCCTTGCTAGCATTCCAGTGGCTGGTCCTGGAAAGGACTTGGGGGGAGGGGGCATCTCTCTCAGTGGGTCCTCTTAGAGTTGGGGGCGTGGGGGCTGAGTGAGGGGGTGTGGTTTTGCTAAGGACTCAGAGGTAAGAACCCAGAATCCCTGATCCCGTTTCTTTGTCATTCCCTCCACAACATGCTGTGGAGTCTGGGACGCCTAAGAAAGAGCTGGGGACAAAGAGTGGGGCAGAAGAGTTAACGGGTGCTTTTGAGAGGTGCCGAAGGGCTGGCGCGGGGAGGGGGGGAAGGGGAGGGGGGGCAAGGGAGGCTGGGAAGCCGCTGAGCGGTGGCATGTTCACTCCAGGGGTTGGGAAGGACGTGAGCATCATTTGGAATAGTAGTTGTCCTAAGTCCTGTGCACAGGCAAAGGAGTGCGAAAGGAGAGGTGTAATTTTTTTCTCCCTATTAACAGTGAATGGACATGTTAGGAAAAATAAAAACTCCTTCCCCTCAGTCTCAGAAGGTGAGTTTCTCCGGGGCAAGGATCTTGCTTGCCTTCCTGGTCTAACAGCACATGGCACGTTGCAGGTTCTCAGGGACACCGGTGGAGTGGCTGTAGTCCTTGCGGTCACAGTTCTCAGCGTCCTCAGGTCTTCTTCCAGGGGAACGACAGTTTATGAGAGTGAGTGAGCCAGAATGCTTACAGCACTGTGCGCTCATCTGGCGAGTCCGCAGCGTGGACTTCTGTATTGATTATTTGAATCTCTGTCATAAATACCCCAGCTGAGGTGGTTCGGAACAGTTATGCAGGATAAGTTTTATGCTAACCCAGTTTTGAGATAAAGTCATACTGATTTGTATGTGAAACAACGCTGAAAATGCCGTGAGTGGATCGCCCTTTGTGCCCTGCAAATGCTGTTCCCTGGGCCGGAGCTACTTCCTCCTGCCACCTCCGGCCCGCTCACCAGGGAGACCACCCTGCCACTGCCCGCTGCCCGGAGAGCCGCGCTCGGCGCGCCCTGCTGCGCAGCCTCAGCCTTCAGTAAAGCACTCGCGCCAGGTGTTCTTTCTTTGACTCGCTTCCGTTTCGTTTCTTCCATTGAGTAAAAGTCCCTTAAGGACAAGTCATTTAGCCACACATTCACTCGGAACATTCCCAGGATCTGCACAGTCCTAGGGCTGCAGCTGATTCTATATCATCGCGTTTTATAGACTCAGTGAGCGAATTCAGGTTAAAGTCGGCTGGTTGGTTGTCCTTTCCCTTCCTGTAAGGCCATGAAAGGAGCACTGACAAAGGAGTCAGACTGTCCTCTACGGCGTATGCCTGTGACTTCGGGAAAACGGCTTGCACCCTCCACACTGATCTGTCTTCTTAGTAAGGACATCAGGGTCCTCTCTGCCTGGTCTGAGGAACACACAGCTCACAACCTCGTAGGAAGTGTGGAAGGCACAGGCTTTAGCTTGAGCTTTGGGGGCAGTTCCCAAACCATACCACTGACCTGAGCCACCCAGGAGCTTCTGCCTCTCTCTGCTCAGGAAGCTGTCCCCTCTGGAAGTTTCTGTCGCAGCTGCCTGCTCCAGAAACACTCCTTTGCGAGATTCTGCCCCAGGAGAACGAACGCATCCTTTCAGCCTTGCCTCTCTCCCCACTCGTAAATTCATCTAGATGGTGGGTTTAACATCGTGTTCCAGACTCACTCTCAGACTGCGACTTGGGGAGGGCATGCCAGAAGCGGGTGGGGATGAGATTGCGTGCAACAGCCCCAGCACCCCCACTCAGCGCCTCCGATGCCCTGTGAGCTCAGCGGGTGTCATGGTGATGGTAGTGATGATGATGGTGGTGATAGTTGATTCGCATTAAGGACTTGGCACGAGTCACTTGTCTTTATCCACTTAGTTCTGGTAACAAAACATTTATGTTGTTATACTTTCCATTTTAGAGATGAGATGTTGAGATGCAGAACAGTTAAGTAACTCGCCCCAACTCACGGTGCTCTGTGCCCATGTTCTTGGCTTTCTCTCCTTGCCACTGTGCAGGGTCATAGACTCCTTCGCGTGAGAACACGCCTGTGACATTGCTCGGGTGCCTGGGAAGCATCATTTCAAGGGGCTTCAATATTTTTCTTAACCATATAGCATCTCACGTTTACAAACGATCCCAGAGACTCAGAAAGAAAACCCAGGCGCCCAGACCTTCATTCCCCAGCCCCGTGGCTCTGCGGTTGCGTGTGGGCCACTCTGTGTCCGGCTACGGGAGGGTTTCCTTCGGCCGGACTGGGCAGAAAACTGACTCTGACACCGGGGCTGCTCAGTGCAGGCAGGGGAGACGGGGACGTGCCTTCGGTTTGTAGGGACCAGTGGTGCGATGAAACCCACGTGCAACAGAGTTTGCAGAAATGTTAACAGAAGCTTCTGAGCGCAGATTACACCTTTTACAATAATACAGTAGAGACTTTAAAACTGAACATGTCATTGTCATAAGAGTGCATTTCCTGTACACAAAATCAGATATAGTGGGGTATTTCCAATTAATACGAGGACTTAAGAATATAGCTTGAGTATATTCAGTTGAAAAAAGTGCCAAGTAAATAACATTTCATACCAGTAGTTGATAAAAGAAACACTAAATATATAGTTTCATGCATCAGGATGACATGTAATAATTTTCAGGTTTTTTTATTAAAAATGGTTTTAATTTTGACACTGTCTTTAAATGCTGCAACTTTAAAATACATATTATTATGCTTAGGATTGAAAATCAGAATATTCCCAGCGATTCCTGTGCTGTAGGGAATTAACATGGAAGCTGAACGCATGGCAGACTCTTCCCCGCCACGGTGGCACGGCACGCTCAGCGGGACCCTCCTCTGGTGCTGTACGTGCCGGCAGAGAGGGGCTTCTGCCCACGCATGCAGCAGCACCTCGTAGGCCGATGTGATGTTACAGGATCTGTGTTCTGTCTGTTTTCTCCGGCTGGTGTCTGGTGGAATCCGGAAGTGTCTGCACTGTTTACTCAGATCAGAGGTCTTAAAAACATTTGTTTTAGCAGCAGAACCACTTTTGCTTTCCCGGGAGAAGTCTTACGTAGAGCAGAGTGGCTCAGGACGAGGAAGGCTGTGGGAGGGGCACTCTTGGGTTTGTGCATTTGCTCTGTGACTTGTTAGCTCTGACTCTTAGCAAGGGAGTCAGCCCTCCGACCTCCCACTTCCTCGTCTCTGTCACTCATCTGTGAAGTAGGGCGGCACGTCAGTGCTTTGCTTCCTGGGTCGTGGTGAGGGCGGAAGTGGTGATGTCCGCAGTGCCTGGTATGTGCACTCAGGTAGGACGGCGTGCGCTTCCTCCTCCCCAGTGGCCGTCATTCCCTCTTTTCTGGAATCTTCTTGCAACCGCATGGACTAAAACCTCTGATTGGTTCACTCCTGTGAAACGTCCACTAGCTTCCGTGGCTGTCTGGAATTGATGGCCCCATCGTTGGCCATCAGTGCTCCAGTGTTTCTTCGTGTTAATGGGATTGCAAAGCCAGGAGTCCTAGCCAGTAGGTTGCTCTGAGTCGCTGGAGGCTGATCAGCTCCCTCTCCAGGGGATTTAAATCCTGAGGAAGACCTTCGGGCTGATTTATTCAGATGAGGGCCCTTCCCCTAAATTCCTGTTAGCATTTCCGCAGCTGGCGGCTGTTTCTCTAACTTGCACTCAAGCGGCACAGACAGAATCGGGCCCCCAGCTCTCCTTAGCTGCAGGTGTGCCCATCCGAGGGAGAGCACATTGTCCGACAGTCCTGGCCGTCCTCACCCACCTGGCCGGGCTGTGGCCTGGGGAAATCAGGGGCGGGTAGGGATGTCCCGGGACTCAGAGAGTGATCCCCCTCGTCCGGAAGCTGTTACTTCCCCTTTTAGAAGTCTCTTTCCTCCCTGTCTTTATAGTTCTGTTTTCCCCACCAACACCTTTGCCCAGTCTCTCCTCTTTATTAACCTCCCCACCAGCAGCACTTCTGTCCCCTGCCACTTGCATTAGAAACACGTATTTCTTAAAATAAAACTTTTGAAGGCACGTCAGCAGAGAACCTAATAGATTGCATCCTTCATTGTTGTTGAAAAATATTGAGATGAGCGGCCTTCTGGCGCTGAGTTCCCCCTCACTCCGTCCGGTCCTGGAAGAGTGTGTCACACCGTGAAACCAGGGCCTCCGTTTGAAACCACTGGGCTCCTGTTGTTCGAAATTCTGAGCTGTGATCTCACTTGCCACCCAGACTCCACTCTTTGGGCAAGTACTGGTTATGGGGAGCACCTTGAAAAAACCGTGAGATGCCATTGCGTCTGTCCCACGAGGTAGTGAGAGAGCCTCTCTAGTCCCCGCCCTCGGCCTGTGCCGTGCCCCCCTCTCTGTCCAGGTTGGCTCGTGACGTCACTCCCAGCAAAGGAGTCAGTGAAGGGGAACATTAATTAGTTTTGAGTGGATGTGTTTCAAAGTCACTTTGAAAGGAAAAAAAAAGGCTTGTTATGGCCTCTCCTGTCATAGGAAACACAGATCCTTTGGTATTATGACATTTTCAAAAAACATTTTCATATTTCCCTTGAAATATTAACCTTTTTATAGCTTGCTTAAAATCAGTGATGAAAACACCTATGTGAAAGTAGAGGGACTCCAATCTTCATAGTCTTTTTCCCTCGGAGACCAGTTATCAGTAATCACCAGTCATCACTCAGCTGTGCAGGGGTAATTTATTACTGTTTTCACCGAGGACTAGAGGCCACGTCACACACACTCACCCAACACACGTCAGAAGGGGGCGGTCAGAAGATAATGCCGAAAGCGCCTAGCAAGAGGCCGTGGAGGCACAGCGTTTCCCCATGCTTCCCTGCGTTGCGGCTGGGGGTGGCCGTGTGGCCTGTTCTGGCTCGCGAGACGCCTTTCGCTCTGGCTTTGTTTTTCGTGTCTAAGGCGTGTTCGTGACTGCTGTGGAGCTTTTGTGTTGCATCTGACAGTCTGAGTCAGGCCATTCCAGTGTGTCCTTCACGTCAGGTTGGCGTCCGGGGCGTCTGTTTCCCTTCGTGTTGAGACCGTCCTTGCTGTTGGTGAGACAGGCTGTTTCTGATCGGACCCTCGGCACTTCTGCACGACGGCACGGGCAGCGGGACTTGGTTGGTCTCGGTTTGCTGTTGCTTTCTGAGACCACCCGGCCCGGGGCCGCTCTTCGTTACAGTCAGGTGAAAGTGGGAGTGCAGGGCTCCCCCTCGGCCGTTGGGGACCCCCGCGGCCACGGGGGAGCTCCAGTTCACTGCTGGGTGGGGTGTCTGGCCCCCACACGGCCTCCTCTCACTCAGTGTGGTGGGGGCTCTCCACGAGGCCTTCTCTGCTATCGTTCAGGGTGTGTGTGTGTGCGCGCGCGCGTGTGTTGTTGGGGTGCTTCTTTTGTTTGTGCTGTTTGGCTGGAGTCCGGTGTTCGCTGTCAGAAAGACTTCGGGTTCCTGGGCTCCCCGTACCTTTAGCAACAGAGGCAGCTTGCTCAGGGCTCCTGGTCCGTGCCTGTGCCCGTTCCTGGTTCGCCGCTCCTGTGACTCCGAGACTCCTTCGTGTACCGCAGAGAGAACCGGGAGGTCACTGCGGTTTTGTTCCTCGGACCCCCGGGTCCCTGGCTGGTCTTCTGCTCTCTGATTCAGAGTCTTCTTTCTTAGAGTTCATTTAAGTGGAATGTCTAAGGGTTTTGGCTGCATTTAGCAGGGGGAATGGGGGAAGTGCATCGGCCTCCTGGAGGCTGAAGTCCGTGAGAGGCACTCTGGGGTCACGGGGTGAGTGTCTGTTTAAGGGCAGAGCTCAGCTGGTAGGACTCTTGAATCTGTACCCTTGTCCTTCCATGTACCTGACACCTGGAGACGGAGTAGCCAGCCATCCTGTGACTGTCGCAGGTTGTCGCACCTGCCACAGAAAAGGGGCCTGAGCAGCCATCTTTGGGGTACTTTGTCAGTTCTTGTTATAAGAAAAAAACGCTAATTTGATTCTTCCAGATACAGCCTCCTTTGTTACAGAAGTCGATGCATCAGGCAGGTGTAAACACCCCAGGTCTCATGTTCTGTCAGCTGTCCTCCCCTCCAGAGAACTCCTTCAGTTTGTTCATGGGCTCAGCACTGTGGAGATATTTCGGAGTTTTGAAAAAAGAAAAGCATCTTTTGGTACTTGTGCTTTCCATATGTTCTTTTAGTTCAAAGAACAGTAACTGTATAAGTGACCTTAAAATAAAATCTCATTTCAGACCCACTGTTATGAGTAAAAATACCTTTATCTCAATAGGACTTTATAGTTTATTAAAAAATCTTACGTAGGCACAATCTCATTTGACCCTTGCTGGAACCCTGTGAGGTGGTTCGTTGTAACCTTGCCTCCGTCTCATAGGTAAGAAAAGGACGGTTCCCGGAAGTGAGGCATTTGCCCCCGGTCTGACAGCTCACAGGTGATGGGGCACCGAGTTCCCAGTCCAGACCCACTGGACTCTGAAGGCAGTGCTCCGAGCCCCTGGGCACACCGCTTCCCAACGTCACCCTTTACAGTGTCCGAGAGGAGGGGTTCCAACAGACAAGGGAGGGTTTTAAGTGCAAAAACACACTCCGAGCCTTGAAAATCTGCTTGATAAATCAGTACTGAGTGGTAATCTAGTGTGGTTGGCAGGCTTTTTTCTGTGAAGGGCCAGATGGTAAATATTTTAGGCTTTGCAGGTCATCCTGTGTCTCTTATATACTCTGTTTCATTTTTTCCCAACCCATATAAAATGTAGTAATCATTCTTAGCTCACAGGTTACAGGCAGGCTTGGCCAGGGGCCTGGTAGACCTCGAGCAGTCAGAGACAGCAGGGCGCGTGCCTCCCGGCTCCGTGGGGCAGGACTTCTCGGGACTGGGCCGGGCCGGGGCTTTGCCGCGCCAGGAACTAACTGGTCCTCCCCACCTCGCACCTGCACAGGGGTGGTGCGGCACCCAGCGTGGGCAACGAAGGGCGTGTTGAGCGTGGGTTTTGGTGGACTCGACCCAACTTGAGTTCCTGCCTCCTGTGGGCGAGACAGAATTGAGTGTGTTGTCCTGCCTTGGACTCATGGGTCCCTGCTCTTCCCCGTCAGGGCACACTTCTCAGTTGCCATCACCTGTCCCTGAGGTGGTCACTGGCTGTGAGAACGGGGCCGTCTCTAGGAACGCTTTGCCGTCGGTGCGGGGGGAGAGGCTGCGGCAGAAGGCAGCCCGGGGCAGGCGCAGCTGTGGGTGGGCCTCTGCTGCCGCCCGAGGGCTGGGGGACTGGGACATCCTCCCGCTCTCTGGGCTTCCGTGTTCTCACTCGCAGCAACAAGAGTGTGGAGACAGACCGTGTGCACGTTCCTCTCACTGTGATGCTAGCCTTACTTTAACGGCCGCGCTGAGAGCACGGTGGCCTCTGTGGCCTTCGGCTCGTGTGGAACGCACTGACTGGGCCCCACGCTCTGCCCGTGGAATACCAGAGGCTTCATCGGGGGCTGGGTGTCTTCGCCTGTGATTCTGTTTACTTCAGGATAAAAACATTTGACCATGAAGTGTAGAAATCACTTACGTATGATTGACGTTATGCTTGGAAATGCAGTGTGGAGGATTAAGAACATACTCAGGCAACTCAGTTTTTAAGTTTTCTTTTAGTTTTCTGGATCACTCCTGTTAGTTGGATAGTTACCACTATTTTCCATTTCCTTTGTTGTGTAGAAGAGAATGTGAACTTTATGCGCAAATAACATTTCATTTAAAAAAAGCCAAATTTGGGATATTTCTTCCCATTTCTTTTTTTTTTTTTTTATAAAATACTTTTTTTTTTAAGATTTTATTTATCTTCAGAGGGGAAGGGAAGGAGAGAGGGAGAGAAATATCAGTGTATGGTTGCTTCCTGTGCATTCCCTGCTGGGAACTGACCTGCAACCCAGGCATGTGCCCTGACTGGGAATCGAACCTCGATCTCCTGGTTCACAGGCCCGCGCTTAATCCACTAAGCTACACCAGCCAGGGCTATTTCTTCCCATTTCTGATGGACAAGAAGAGGTGTTACTAACATTGTAAAATGTAAGGGAACCTCTTGGAAAATAATTTAACAATATGTATCGAGTCTTAAAAATGTCCCTGTCTTTTGACCCTATAACTGCTCATCTATTTATCTATCTTAAGGACATAATGCTGATAAATATGTGTACAAATATGCACACTACAGCATTATTTACAGAGATATTGGGGACAGCCGCAATGTTTAGCAGTGATGAAATGGCTAAAAACCGTGCGTGGCACCTCTGCTCAGTGGAATATTATGATGCAGTGAAAACAGCGCTAACGACGATGGGCAGAACCCACAGATGTGCTTTCAGTGCAGCCAGCGGAGCAGACCACAAAGGCGGAGCGCATTTGTCTACACACAGAACACGGGACGTGCCGCCTGCCCATCAGTGTGCGTTCAGGCGATGGGTACGTGCTGCAGACTTGGTCTCATTCAGTGTCCACAGCAGCCCCGGGGCAAACAACGCTATTCCCGTTCTACAGTTTGGGGAACTGAAGCTTTGAAACATTGAGAAACTTGTCCAAGTTCACAGACTCTGGATTTGCACCCTGGTCTCTCTGATTCTAAAGCTTTGGTTATGTGACCTCTTACGAATTACTGTAACATACCGTGAAAACTAGTAGCAGCAAAACCTAAGGGAGTGTTAGCAAGCTCCTCCACTTGCTGAAACGCCACCGAGTCGAGGCTGGATGAATGGCCAGGGGACGGCGGGGCACTTGTGACCCGGTCCCAGTGCCCCGCATCCTTCACGTGGGGAGAGCGTTTCCTCTGGCTCCTCTCCAAGGAGCAATAGCACTCTTCTCCCACGGCGAGATCGGGTGACCGGCTCCATGACCACAGCAGAAACAAATTGCTGTTCTTTGGAAAGCTCTTGGCCTTCAAGGATCACTTGGGAAAAAGGAGTGGTTCCAGCTTTAACACTTCATGCAGAGCGCCTCACAGTCCTCCTGCATCCCTTTCTTCTTGCTCTAACATCTGCATGTGGTGTAATAAAAGTGCGCTGGGTCGCTGGGCCCTGGGCGGAGAGGAAGAGCTGGAGTGCTGTAATTGAGCTGTTACTGCCTGCCTCTCCGGGCACACATTAGCCGAATAAAACATGTAGTCAATAAAACACAACAAAACAATAAAACTAAGCCCTTTGGTGCTTTCTTATTGGGTGTTATGCAACTCAGAAACCTGTGGCCATAAAAAGGGGAATGAGGGGAACTTTACACTTGCAAGAACAAAGACACTCAGGCACTAGGTTGAAAATAGCACTAGCTGAGCTCAAGTCATATTTGGAGCACCTGGAAGCAGTTAGCTTTGAAAGCGGTGTGGGCTCCGGCCATGGCACTGTTCGCTGCCCTTCGTGAGATCTAGTTAGGAACCTGTACAGCAACATGCTTTTCATTAGAGAAGTCCCTGACTCCATCCACAGGAGCGCATTTCTGTTAGACGACGGAGTTGCTAGCCATGGGCAGCGAGGTCGCTCGCAGCGTGTGGCCTTGTAGGGCGCGGGGTGGAGACTTGAGCAGGGGACTGTCCTGGGTGCCGGCGCCCCCAGGCTGTGCCTAAAGAGCCTGGTCTCTCTTGACCAGTGGAAAATTGCAAAGCAGACCTCAGTACTTTCCTCATCTGGTTAAGACCGAAAGAAAAGTGGAAGTTTTTATTGTTGGTGCCGTGTTAGGACTTGTTGAAAAGTAGGCCAGTGCAATTTGTCTATTTTAGGTCTAGAAACATTTGTTCTTCCCACAAGAGGTATTTTAAATACCTTCAGGACTAAGATTGCAACCCCAAACAATTCATTAAAAAACATTTTTTTTTGCCTAGTTTTTAAAACTAGTGTTGTTGTTGATGGTAATGATGACTGAAAGCAGGACTCTACTCTGAGCCTCACAGGGGTGCCGGTCCCAGGGGCCAGATTGGCCTTGGCTTGTCTGGGGAACTGTGGGGTAGGCCTGCCAGGGCCTGGCGAGCATGAGGGATTGAGGAGTCCCCTGCTGATAGAAAGGAGTCAGATTTAAAGATGGAACACAGTCTTGGCCAAGTAACAGAAACTAAGTCATCAGTAAGGAAGGGCCATTCTGAGTTACGCCTGCTGTGATTTTATTTAGTTAGACTTGTCTCCCAGCCCAGCCTCCACCGGATTCACTCAGCTCAGTGCTGTGCTTGGGTGTGGAGGGCCAGCCACACAACTCAGAAGTGCTGGTTCAGTCGGAACCGTGCTGCATATTGGGAGCGTGGGCAGATAGGGGAGTGCAGCACAAATAGGGGTGAGGGTTCTTCCCCACAGGTGCTGAGAGCGTGCTGGTGGTACAGCAGAGAGGGCTGTTCCAGGAGAGGAGGGGATCAAACTGTGGGTGGCACATTGGATATTTTGTAAATGTGTGTGAGAAACTTCCTGGGTTCTTCCAAAATTAATGGGACACGTTTGGGTGTGCAAATGTGTGTATAAAGTTTGTGGAGGTCGGGTGGGCAGATCTCACGTGGCTACATATTAGCGGAGGGTGGGTAGGAAGAGAAGAGAAACACGCCCTGCATTCTCTTTTACTTGAGTCTTGTTCAGAATTGAGAATACTTTGACAAGAGCCATGTGACTATTTCTCAAAGCTGTCAGAGTAATTGGAGCTTGGCTAGAGAAGGAGGCTGTAGTGGTTGTCGAACCTCTGCTAATGGGTTATCCCCCTGCTGAACTTCAGGTGTTGAAATACCGCTTGCAGGCAGGCGCCTAGTGTGCCTTCAGTCCCCAGGTGACTTTAGGGGAAGAGCTTCCCCACGTCCCTGTGCTGCCGTGTGTGTGGCACGTGTCTGCTGCCCGAGGATCAGCAGTCATGCTGTTTCATGCAGCGAGAGGGCTGGTACCACGCATTCAGTTCATTCTCACGTGCGGAAGTCGTGGCTTATGCTTCCTACGTGGCACCCAGTCACTAGGGCCACTTTCCACTGCGATGCTCTCCGAAGTGATTTCTCCTGACTTTTTCCTGGTCTGCTCTGCATGGAAGAAAACACAGTTCTGCTTGTGCAAGTCAATGAAGTGCTTTTAGAGGTCATTTTTTTCCTAGTATTTGGAGAAACCATCTACTACTAAATAAAAAAACTCCTCAGTGAAAATGGTCCTGCAGCTCAGGCAAACACTAGCGATGTCATCTGCTGGTCAATTCTTTTATTCTTGAGTCCAGACTCCTGAATCCCCTGTCTACATTACATGTCTTGTAAGCCTCCCCTATGTGCATAACTTCTCGTATGGGAGAGACTGACTTTTACCTGTAAACAATTTTTCATCCATCCATCTCATCCATGCATTTACCCATCCATCATTCACCTGTTTATCCATCCATTATTTATCTATCCATCCATAAATCTGCTCATTATTCATCCACCATCATCCATCCATCCATCCATCCATCCACCCATGCATCCATCTGTCCATCCATCCTTCCATCATTCATCCATTATTCACCCATCATTTATCCATCATGCATCTATCATCCATCCACACTCCTATCTATCTGTCCATCCATCCGTGCATCCATCCATCC
The DNA here is from genome assembly GCA_028533065.1 of Trachops cirrhosus. Taxonomy (NCBI): domain Eukaryota; kingdom Metazoa; phylum Chordata; class Mammalia; order Chiroptera; family Phyllostomidae; genus Trachops; species Trachops cirrhosus. The sequence continues at coordinate 59,490,752 of CM052550.1, forward strand.
ATCCATGCATCCATCCTTCCATCATTTATCCATCATGCATCTATCATCCATCCACACTCCTATCCATCTGTCCATCCATCCGTGCATCCATCCATCCATCCATGCAGCCATCCTTCCATCATTTATCCATCATGCATCTATCATCCATCCACACTTCTATCATCCATCTGTCATTCATCTATCCGTCTATCCATCCTCCGTGCATCTGTGCATTCATGCATCTACCTATCCATCATCCATCTGTTTATCCATCTGTCCTCCATAGATTGGTTTATCCATTTATCTGTATGTGTTTTCTATCTTCTTTCTGTAACTGGTGACCCACTGTGAACTAGCAGTTTAGGATTATATTTCCTTCTGTACTACTCCCCGCCCACTGCTTTACTGAGATAGAGTTAACACGTAACACTGTGTAAGTGTATGGTACACAACGTGGTTTGATATGCATATATATTGTGAAATGATCACCATAATAAGGTAGTTAACACCCTCATCACCTCACATGATTACTTTTTTTGTGTGATGAGAACATTTAAGATCTACTTTCTTAACTTTTAAGTAAATAATGTGATATTGTTAACTACAGTGACTGTGCTGTATTTCATATACTTTTCTCCCCAAATAAGGATGTAAACTTGTGAAATACAGCTGCTGGTGTGTCCCGGTGAGCGTTATGAGGCAGGCGCAGTAGCTACTCAGACCCTTCCTTCTGGACGTGGAGAGCGGGTTGTGCATGCTGTGCACCCCTCCCCACCACTGCACACACTGAGGCTCCCCAGACAAAGCTCTGGGTGCTGAAAGGGCCGCGCTTTGTCGCGCTCCGTTGTGGTCGACAGGGATGAATGCTGAAAAACATCAGCTGGACAACAGGTTTGAGAGAGCGCTTCATGTCTGATGGGAGACGAGGATCAAGGCCCAGAATGCATTATTGGAGACCCCAGGAGCTAAAACTTGCTTACTTGACGCCTACCAGATGCAAAACGTGTGCTGGATGCGCGGACGCAGTGCTGAGCGAGCTTTAACCGCAGACCGAGGGTGCTCGTCTCTCTTCATTGTGCCCAGCCCCTGCAGCTCCACGAGTTTCTAGGAAACGGCAGCTTTCAGAGGAAAATCACTTGCAACTTTCTCCGGCACCCTTGAACGCACGGCAGGGAGCTTTTGACTTCCCACGGTGACCTGACTTTTTCTTATCCATGTCTCTCGGGAACCTTCTTCCCTGTCGCCATCACACAAGCTGAGCCTCTGGACACTGCTGTGTTTTCAGTCTAACATCCATGAGCTTCTCCACTGCATTTCTGCTCCTTCCTTTGGGTTTCTGTTCCTCTTCCGCTCCATGGAGACTTCCATGTCATTTTGGGTTGGCCAGTGTCATTTGGCGTACTGTTATTTCTGTACGTTCTCACCGTCAAGTATGTCAGGCCAAGTAAATGTGTTAGAGTCCTTCTCTATCACTAATCACTATGTCATCCTGATCCCAAGTCCTTATGCTGCTTTCTAGTCGTACTTGACCTTTAATTAAGTTTAAAAGTGTATCCCTACCCCACACCTAAAGAATAATCATTTCTGGGCGATGGGCCAGCCACCCAGAGAGGGACAGCTGAGCAGTGTGCACGGCAGGACTGCCGGGTGTTCCAGGTGTGGGGGTGAGGCCAGCACTCGGAATCTCTGCCTGCAGCGCGAGTGTACGGCAAGCTCAGCGTGCACTTGGGGGGCCGTGCGGTCACAGCTGCGGGAAGAGAAGGTGGAAGTGTCAACATCTGGACTTACGCCTCCTGTCACCGTGGAGTACAGGTTGGGGAACCCGTGGCTTGTCTGACAAAAGTGGCAGTTTAATTGGACTTAGCCTTGTTCTTGTTTTCTGCATCTTCCCTTTTATTCCTCATAGCTTTTTAACTTACTGTGTTTTAACACAGTATGTGTCCCTCCCGTCACCACCCCCTTCACCCTCCGCCTTCTTGGGTGAAGGGCACTTCCCTAACATTTGGCCTTGCCCTTGGCCAGCGAATGTAAGTGGGCTGCTGCACCAAGAGTTTAGATGCGCTTTTGCTGTTGGGCTTGCTGTCACAGAGAGAGAACTAGAGTTCCTGATGGAGGGCGGCAGGCGTGCCTCCCCGAAACATGCCACTTCGGCAGAAGGGTTATTTTAAGATGGTGGCAATCGAGAAGAAACGCCCTGTCTCCTCTTTTCCTTAAAGCAAGGCATGCATTTCAAAGGTGTATCTCCTCCCTCTCTGCCAGGAAAGAAAAATTAATCACCGAAAACTGCATTGGAGCCCATCAGCCTAGAGTCGGCACCGGAGGAATCTACATAACATACTTCCCTAAGCAGCCTTTATGGCTGCCCTTGGAAGCCCCCAGTTTTTTTGTCCTATTATTTCTCCATAAATGTGTTATTCTTTGTTGAGGCATATAAGCTAGAGTTCTAAGCCACCACTTGGAGTTACTCATTTTCCCTGGGTCTCTCCCGTGTATACATGAGGTATATGCATGGTAATACACTTGTTTTGTATTTCTCTTATTAATCTTCTATTACAGGGATTTTAGCAAGAATTCAGAAGGTAAAGGGAAAATGATTTTTTCCCTGCCCACAGACCACAGGCCGTCCATCTCTCGTCAGGACCTGGCATCTCATTTTGGAACCCCAGTTTCTTTCCCCCCATCATCTTCTGGATGCCTTCATTCTCGAGACCATCATTTCGTCTCATCGACCTTTTCTGTTTCCTGTTCTGGACACCGGCAGTGTGTCCCTTGTCCATTTGGAACCCATGTGTTGCCTTGTCTCTTTCCTTCCTTCTTTCATGGTCAAGGTCTCTGCCCAACCCTGGGTCCATTGACTGAGGACTACTATCGCGTGATGATAGGATTATCACAAGATTTTTCTTCCTGTACCAGTGAACACCAACCCCTTTTACAACTGCTTTCTGGAGTAACGTTCTATTATATTTTTGCCTACCATGCTTCTCAACCTTCACCAAGTATCACAGTAGCATTTGGAATATACAGAAAACAACCGGAATTGTGTATGGGATTACTCCTGCTAGTATTGTGATGTAGTTCACCCCAGGGCCATGCTGAGTCTGGACCTGGCTGCGCCTCTGCCTTTCTCCTCCGTTCTGTTCTAAGTACTTGGCCCTGATACATCGCGTTGGTAGTTGTACCTCTAGAGTGACATAACGTGGGTTTGTGGTGGGCGGATTGCGTGGTGTGTGGGTGGGGACTATGGAGTAAAGGTGGCAGCTCTCACTCAGCTTTTCACAGCGATGAGACAGCAGAAGAGGGATGAGACTGGCCCACCTGGCTTCCCAGGCAGGCATGTCCCAGTAATGGGGGCCCTAGTTTACGGGGGTGTCCGTGGCTGCATTGCATGTCTCATCCATGGGTGTACCAGTCCAGAAGCCAGGACTTGTGCTCCTGGAGCAACACACACCCTGTCGTGCTTTGGGCCCCCTTGTCGTCTTGGTGCCGTCTGGTCCCCCCGTTGTGCACACAGTGTTTTCACAGGCAGCGCGCACGGCCAGCCTCCTTCGATGCCGGTCGCTCCCAGCCCTGCCTCTTTGACCCCACCCTCCGTGACCACCGTTTGGACCTGGTTTTCCTCGGACTTACAAATTGCCTCTTGCAGTGAAGTGCTTCTTTTTGAGGCTCACTTGTAAGCATGAAAAGTCAGGTTTTCTGACTCCGGATACCAGGGGTCACCTCCTTCCCAGTTCCGTGGGCCTCTCCTGTCACTCTCTGCATGCCGTCTGGAAACCCGGAGGTCTGATCTGGGCACTCGCTTCTCTGGTCAGGTATTTGACTTGGCAAACACTGAGAGGCGGGGAGCGTGTGGCTCTTTGCAGATGGTGATACGTGTTCTCCCGATGGAAAATACAAATTGATGATGGATTACCCAATGCTGCTTGCTTACTTCAAATTGAAGCATTCTATTGAACTTAACCTTAACTTCAGAATTCTTATAAATAAACAACCCTTCTTGAATTTTACGACTATGGGTTCGCTGCCAAGTGCTAACATTCCTCGTCCTTGGTGTGAAAATTTAGTGAAATAGAACAGGAAAGGCAACTGAGAGCGATCAAGCAGGGGAGCAGGCGAGAGGTGATAGAGAGTCAGGCCTGGAGCTGATTCCGCAAAGTCCTAGGCATCCGAAGGCTCAGGGGAGTCCCCCACTAGGGGACAGACGCTAGCCTGCCGGCAGCTGCCAAGCCCCTGCAGCTGAGGGACAGCACCGCCCGTGTGGCTGCGCGGCCGGTGTCGGATGCTGTCATTCCCCAGTCCCCTGCCACTCCTGAAGGACCGTGACTGTGTTGAGCATCAGTGTGTGAAGTCAACTGTTGCCCGATCTATGCCCAGTGCCGGGACAGTTCCAGGGTTTGGGGTCAGGCACTCCAGCACAAGTCTCTTTAAACCTTTCCGAAATAAGAAATCAGGCAAGGCTCGCTCTGAAGGGTGCTGGCTCGCAGGGAATGAAAACTCGGGGCTCAGCTTGTTCTGCCGAGAGCAGAGGGGCTCGGGAGCCTTCTTTCTCAGTGGCTGATCTCCTTCTGTCCCCTGAGAAGCTGCAGCATGTGGCCTCACACCTTCTCTGCAGGGCCTGTGGCGTCGACACCAAGCTTGGGGTAGTTTTCGCTGCTTCCATTATTTACCTGGGGGCTTGCACCAGAGTCACCACAAAATGAAACCTTCACAGCAAACAAAGTCAAACAGAATTATAGGACCCTTCACTGTGTGGCTTTTTGGGGAGAATTGGGTGTATTTTTACTCTTTGGATAAAATGCTAATATTTTCTATTTTAGATGTTGTGTTTATTTTCTATCACTAACATAGGAAAGATGAAATCATCTGTTTTGTTATTATTTGGAGTAGGTACTAGAGATCACATTTGCTTAGGTCTTATGTGAAAAGCATGTCCTGGGGGAAGGGGGTGAAAGGTTAAACTGTGTCCGTAGCAGTTAGCACGGTGACTGGCACAGTGCGCACACGGTCAGCATTAGCCGTCACCACTAACGGTGTTGGTCCACGCTGCAGAGAGACGCACTGTGCGGCCGTGACACACGGCTGGCAGGGGATGTCGGGGCTGAACCCCGACTGTGGCCGAGTGCATGTAGGGTGTGTTCGCTACTCCTAGGAGCCCTGGAAGATGAGAGGATGGGAAGCAGAGGCGCAGCTGCAGGGTGAGGGGAGATAAGGCTGAAGGAAGGTGCTCTTCCTGGGCGTGGGAAGTGAGCACATGTATGGGCACAGTGAAGGGATCAGTGGTGAGAGTCGGGCAGTGACACAGGAAGGAGAAAGGGGGCGCTGTTGGAGTGATGACCCTGTGGACGTGCACAGGGAGGTCTGCCAAGGACATGCCCTGCAGACTTCGGGGCTAGATTTAGGTTCATCCAGGACTGCTAGCGCCTTGGGGAGTAGAGAACTATCTCATAGATTTTTTTATGTGAGTGAAGTTCTCGAAGGTGCTGAGGCTGCAGGCTGTCCTCAAACTTCCATTTTCCCTTATCCATAGTAACAGACGTGCAGTGGGCCCACGGCGGCCTCGGTGGGACCCGCATTTCCCGGAGCAGCTGGCCGCTGGGAGAGGCCATTTGGCTCTGCTTTCTCCCCTGGACTCTCCCATGGACGGTGAGTGCAGGTGATGTTTCACTTCCGGAGGGAGGGACTAAGACGGAAGGAGCCTTCTCCCCATATCCGCCAGCGGGACCCTGGCCTTGCCTACCTGTCTGGGACCATGTGGATGAGAAAACTGCCCTTTGAAGGCATGGTCACTGGTGCGGAGCTGACCGCCTTGCTCATCTCCAGCTGTTCAGCAAGAGAGAACGACACTTGACTCTTGTTGGAGCTCCTGACGCTCGGGGATCTCCTTACTCCAGCAGCTTACTCTTTGCTGACTGATAACACGCTCCTGCAGCGCCATTCCCATCTCGGCTCTCCGCATCTACACCTCACTTCCATTTTTAATTTCAGTGGGCTTTATTTTTTACAGCTGGTGTAAGTCACAGCAGAGCTGGTCAGAAAGTGCAGAGAGTTCCTGTGTACTCTCTGCCTCTCCCGCTGTCGCCCCCCACCAGAGGGTATTTTTGTTACAGCTGATGAGCTCACACTGAGAGATCACCAGCACCCAAACTCCAGTTTACACCGGGCTTTGCTCTTGCTGTTGTGCGTTCTGTGGGTTTTGACCAATAGAGTAATGACGTGTGTGCTAGTTGTAAAATGTGTAGAATAGTTTCACTGTCCTGAAAGTCCTCTGTGCCCTGCCCACTCATCCTGCTCCCGGTCCGTCAGACGCTGGTCCTTCCACCGTCTCCACAGCTCTGCCTTGCCCAGAGTGTTGCAGGGTTGGAATCACGGGACACGGCCCTCTCAGCTCGGCTTCTTCCGCCTGCATGCACTTCAGGTTCCTCCGTGTCCCCGGGGCTCGGTCGCTCATTCTTCTTAGTGCCGAATAACGTCCTACTGTCCGGACGGGCCCAGTGTATTACCCACTCACCTGCTGAAGGACATCTCGGTTTCTTCCACGTTTCGGCGATTATGAACAAAGCTCCTATAAACCATGTACAGATTTGTGTGTGGACGTAAGCCTTCAACTCCTTTCGGTAAATACTAAGGCGTGCAGTTGCGGGGACTGTATAAGAATGTGTGTCGTTTTGTAAGGAACAGCCAAACTGCCTTCCAGTGGCCAAGCCGTGTTGCCTTCCCACCAGTGGGGAGTGAGGGTTCCCGTGACTTCACATTCTCTCCACATCTGGTGCTGCACCCTCCTTTTGTACTTAGCAATTTATGTCCTTAATTATTATGCTTTGCTACAAGGTCTTTAAAGGCTGAGCCTGTGAGTGATCCTCAGAAACACGCAGAGGTCACCCATAAATAGTGGGGTGAGAGTAAGACAGCATGAATCAGCAGGCGTCGGCTGGCCAGTCCTTCTGCCGGCATGGGGGCTGGCTGCGGGGGCCCGGCCGGGGGGTCAGGGGAGTCGCACTTACTCGTTTACTTCCAGAGCCGCTAGTTGCGTGCAGGGAGACACCTGCTCGGAACCTCGGGGTTCCTGTACTTTGAAAATACTCGGTCAGGAGGCGTCCAGGTCCTGCCACCCTCCGGCACTCCGGGGTTTGAGGTTCCCGGAACACGTTCCCCGTCTTCGCCATTCAGCTGTGACGTGGGTATTTCCCTGCCTCCCAGTTTCATCCTAGCGATGGCAGCCTCCCGGGAACGCCCTGCGCGTGACCTTCACCCCCAGCAGATTGTCGGTGCCCCTGCCGCACGCACGCCTCTCACCGTGGTCACCACGCACCTGCAGCGCTGCTGCTCGCTCGTCGCCTGTTTTCCCAGCTCTCGCAGCCGCCCGGGTCCCATCCGGATGGCTCCTGTTCTCTCCCCTGCCCCTGTCTGGCCCAAGGCAGCAGCTTGGTAAATATTTTCATAACGAATAGTAAATAAAGGGATGAAGGAAGGCATAATGGGTCATTTAATAGAAACACTCTTCCATGAGTGCATATTTATTTTCTTAGTTTCCTGGACCTCCACTACAATTTATTTAATAATTTTGTGGGGCAATTTGCATAGTCATGGAAAAATATACAAGCGATGCAATCCGGGGTAAGCTTCTCTTTTTCTAGCTGCATCTTTGTCTCCAGCATCTAGTGGGCTAATCTGACCTCACTGTAAGTCACAACAGTATTCCATGTGCCTCTAGGCAGTTGACAAGAAAGATAATACAAACCAATAAGCATTACAATTATCCAAAGACTATTTAGACTTATTCCTGAATTCATGCTTGGAGGACTTGCTTGAGAGGGAGGAAATGAGAACTCAGCTGATATCTCCAATCCTGTGCTCAGTGAATTAACTCTCTCGCCTCCGAGTCGAGACACTGGACCCCAGCTTTAACTCAGACCCCGCCCTGGGTAGGTGAGCAGAGTTCCGAACGTGGGCACGGACAGGAGAGACTCCTGCGAGCTCAAATCCGCATGCCGGGACGCGGCCTGTCTGGAGAACCTTCGTCACAGTGACAGCTGGTTGTGTGTGCCGGGTTGCCATTGAGAAGGTTAAGTTCCAGAAGTGAAAGCTGGATTCTCCTGAGGACTGTTAATGGCGAGCTCTGCAAGTCAGCTGGCAGGCCAAGCACGTGCCACGATGGAGGACCTGGTGGGAGGGGCGGGAACCTGCTTGTAACGCGGCGCCTGTGCTGTCTTACAGGGAACCGTGGTCACCGTGGACTTAGAGCACAGTGAGAATCCACCTGTCCTTCCTCCCCCTGCCCCCAACTTGTGGGGGGCCAGAGGCAAGGTGGTGCTCTGAAAGCTAATGTGGCGTGCTAAGGTGTCTTGAAAAAAAATTTAAGTCAAAATGAGACAGGTGGAGGTCGATTGTAAAGGTCCTCACATGGGGTGATTTTGCACCCTGCCCCAGGGGCCCCGACAGTGTCTAAAGGCGTTGTTGGTGGCCACCCCGGGGCGTGCTGCTGGCGTCCGGTGGGTAGAGGACAGAGGACGGGCACCCCCGCCGTGCACAGGGCGGCCCGCACCGTCAGTCAGCCGGCCCAGGCGGCCGTGCTGTCTGTCTGCCGCGCCTGAGCGTCCGGTCCGCTGTGCTAGGAAAATGAGAGCAGCCCCCACATGCCTCTGGCATCGCAGTTTCGGGCACGGACCTGTGGCCGGGACGCCGCACTAGCTGTCCCGAGGCCTCAGCACACCGGCAGTCGGGGGAGCGCGCCCCTTGCCCGGATCCCTATGCTGGTGTCTGCTTTTCAGCGCAGGGCGCCCCGAGGGCTCGCTTTGTTCTGGAAGGCTCTGTCGTAGGGGAGGTCGGGTTTGGGGGGTTGGACGCGGAGCTGGTTTTGAAAAGAAACCTTGAGTTTGCAGTCAGGTACTGCGGGCTCTGCCCCTGAGGCTCATGCTGGCTGCGTGACCTTGAGCAAACCCCTGTCGCCTCGGAGCCACCGCCTCCTCCCCATCCACGTAACAAACAGACTGTTTCATCGTTTCTGAGACTCCCCCTCATTCAGCCTTTCTTAAATTGGAGGACTTCTCACAATTGAAAGCGTGCCCTAGTTTAGTTGGAAATGATTTTTTTCTTAAGGTGATACGTGGAATAATATTTAAAGCTGTAGAGTCTCGCTACGTCCTGTGAAATATGGTTATGATGGTACTCACCTGTGGACAGCACCCAGTCGAAAGCCAGAGGAAGGAGAGGGAGACAGCCTCTGCCCGGGCCTCGTTAGGACTGGGTCGCCTTTCCCATTCCAAGTTCAGCCCTTATCCCAGGAAGTTCATCGGCTCCACCTCGCTGCCGTGTGTGTGTGTGTGTGTGTGTGTGTGCGCGCGCGCGCGCGCTTGCTTACGCACACACACACAGGTCTGCCGCAGCAGTGGTCCTGGTGCACCTCCACCTCCAAGGAGGTGGCCTGGCTCCCAGACACACCCGCTCTGAGTCAGGACAGGCTAGGCAGTGGGCTGTGCGCCTGAGCTGAAGCTGGGCAGGGGACGGCAGCAGGCACCGACCAGGACCAGAGCCAGGGCCGTGTCGGTACCCAGACAGCTGCTGCCCGGGGAGACTGTGTCCCGGTTGGGGTGACAGGGTCCGTAACAGTTGAGGATGAATATGGCAGTGATGGAACTACACACTGCTGTTTTTCTCTGAGTTCCGGTTCCCTTCCTGGACAGAGCCGTAGCAGTTAGCGGTGGCTGTGCCCTGCTGCTAAAATGGAGTTGTTTGCCGTTCACCTGCACGGAGCTGCGGCCCCGGGAAGCCTGTGCCGCAGGCCTGCCTGCCGCTGTGCTGTGGCTGTGCCCGTGCCCAGAGACAGCGCCCCTGGCAGTCCCTGCACACTGCGGGCAGCGGGGTGCCTGGGAAGGGGCCCTCCTGGGGTGGCACCGCTCACTGAAGCCGAGCCCCGGGCCGTGTGTCCCTGGCCTCTGGGTGCCACGTCGAAGTGGGCAGAGCCTCGTCGGCACTGTGTGACATCAGTACAGATGGGAGAACCCACCGGTGTGGTGGGGACTGGATGGAGAAGTTCGGCCTGACATCTGGTGTGTCAGCCTCCGTGTGGCGGGGTGATTTCCCTGTGTCCCTGAGCCTCGGCCGCTGTGCATGGGGCAGCTGCTGTTGCCACCACCGGCCCTGTGAGGACCAGACAAGATCGGGTGAGCAGAGGTGTCAATGTAAGTAGAAGTATTTCATAAAATGCAAGCATTGCCCCTCATAGGTGTGAGGCATTAGAAATTCTCACTTGCCACTTAGCCTTTCTCACCATAGTCTAGGTTTTGTTTTCTTGTGCCCCGTTTCTCTGTTTCCGGTGCAGATCTCCGCATGTGACGGCCTTCCACTGGCCGTGAGGCTGTGCCCGAATCACTCGGTTAGGTGCTGGAGCGTGTGTCTGGTGAAACTCAGCAGCTAGCGCAGCACTCGTGACTCCTTCCAGAGAACAGTGTGTGGGAACTCCCGTCTGTTTGTAGCAGTTGTCAGCAGACATTCCTATCCACACACAAATACCCTTGACCTGAGAAGACCTCGAGGAGAACTGTCCCCAGGGCTCGCTCGGTACAGGGTTCAGCCAAGGCCCTCATGTGGTGGCAGCGCCTTGCTCCCTGCCCGTCTCTGACTGAGGTTTCTCCCGGTGAGTGCGGAGAGGACCTCAGGACATGGGGTGGTAACACGATATTTCATAGGAAACCATAAAAACTCTTGCCCAATGGCCTGTGTTCCTTTCCATGTTTCGTGACTGCAGTTTTGTGCCTAGGCCGAGGAAGTCAGCTGCTGATGAGTTGTTTTAGACCTGAGTAAGAAACATGATCTTTATTTCAGCTCCTGCCATGATGGGTGGAAAATGATCTGGCAGGCCGACTGATGGGCAGGCCCGCCACGGAAATCACAGTGTCTCTGCTGCGAGCCTCAGGCTTTGTGGGCTGGGTACGGGCCGGTGGAAACTCAGGGCTGAGCATTTTCGGGCCCCTCTCCCACTAGCAGCCTGGATCCCAGCTTGGGACAGAATAAACCGATAGGAGAGGGGTCAGGTACAAGGGGGGCTTGCTGGGAGCTTGGGACGGACGGCAGAAATGCCCTTTGGCCCTCCCAAAGCAGACTGCCCCATGCTCTTTCCATGCAGGAGGAGATCTTACAAGAAGTGGATTTTTTCCCGCCTACCTATAATGTCACTGCCTTCAAACTAATTTCAGGAGGTCAACTTTGAATGTGTCTTTGGATTCAAAGCCTTGACAGTATTGTTAAGGTCTGAGTGTGGATGTTCTTCAGCCTGGGGTGTCACTCTGTCTCTAGGCCTCGGACCTCTCACCAATAAAACGCTGGGCTTGGGCAGCTGTGTCTTCAGTGTCCCCTTCAGTTTTAAAAGCTGGGTCACCTGTAGCCTGTTTTGCTTTTCCTACCATTCTTTTTGTCACCAAAAACCCAACCCTCCTGGGAACACCAGCTTTTTCTCCTGGTCTTTGCTGTTTTCCACACCATCACCAGCATAGAAATCCAACCCAACATGGGTGCTCTCAGTTTTAATTTTATTTATTTTCTTTTCTTGGGAAACTGGTTTCTGCTGTTTTCCCGTGGACATTGTTTTAACAGACTCGATTATTCACTCAACAAACACCAAGTGTCTGCTGCATGCTGGATGCTGCTGGTTACTCTGAAGATGATAGAGATGTACCGGAGAGAGCTGGTCCCAAGGAGCTTGCCCACGAGTGGTGGGGTTGTGACGGGTGTTGGCACACGGCACAGAGGGGCCAGGTGGATGTGTTCGGAAAAGGGGCCGATGACGTGAGGACGCCGTCAATACATGGCAACCTCCCATTGCTGTTGATGCTAAATGTGTTTGCTGGAGCTTTGGTCCCTTGAGATCCTCCTCAAAAACGGGGGCCCCAGCGTCACTCCTGTCTGAGGGAAGGTGCACTGCGTCACTGCCCGGGGACACTCTCAGTGAGTCTTAGTGGAGTGAGGGCTCTGAAGAGTCTCAGAGCAAGGGAGCCGGCCGCACTCGGTGCCCCACGCACACCTTTTCCCGTGTCGGCAGAACACCCGTTAGCGTCTTTGGGAAGAAAATGCCTCGAGAAGTGCTAGGAAGTGGCTGCAGTGTGAGCTCGAGCGCCGGAAACCCTGGGCGTGCGTTCTGGCGCTCTTACTGCTCCCCCGGGTGTGCATGGCAGCCACGCTAAAGTCGCCATCCCTAGTAGCAGTATCGTCTTAGGCAGCTTCTAATTTCTTTGTGCCTCCATTTTTCCATCAGTGAAATGGGGGTTACAGCCCCTCACAGTGTTGTAACCAGGATTAAGAGAATAATATTTGTCAAGCACTTTGAACAGTGTCTGGCAATAGCAGGGGCTACGTGGATTCTTGGAAAAATTGTCGGGGTGTAGCGCTCTTTGCTGTAGATGGACGTGTGCGGCGTGTTGAGTCTCTTTTGCAGTTGTCTGGTTGCAGCCTGTATCAGCACATTGTCAGTCCAGCCAGAACGCTCCAGCTGCAAGACGCTTAGAGCTTCCATCCAGCGTCCAGACCCCCGGGAGGGGGCGGTTTCCCCCGGCTGGACAGCTCTGCCAGCAGAGCCCAGGAAGTCGGAGACAGGGCCGCTGACTGGGGTCGGTCCTTTGCCGAGAGAGCGATACACGTTCTGCCTCGGGTCCCCTGCAGGGTCTGACGGCAGAGGCTCCCAGCTGGCTCTCTGGAGACCCCATCCATAGAGGGGGATAGGCTTCCAGTCAGGGACCCCCGGCCACGCCTGACCCCGCTGACTTGGGCCTGTTCATGGTGCACGCTGGGAGGTCTGAGGGGCGTGGGCAGTGCACACAGTCGAGGGGAATGGTCTGGTGAGACGTGTCCAGAGGAGGGATGTCGTATGTGCTGATTCTGAGGGCACAGGGAGGGGGCAGTCCCAGTGGCAGAGGAACTTCGCCCATGTTTGTCTTCAGCCAGCTCCTCCCCCGAGTTCACAAGGGCTGGGAAACGTGACACCTGTGCCCTCTCGGCCTATCTAGTCTCTGAGGCCCCGGAGTGTGAATCGTGCTTTGTGGGCACTGTGGGTCAGACGTCAGCCAGCTGTTTCATCAGAGCTGTTCCCATCCTCAACGGTAAATGGCCTGTGCGACCTGAGGGCTGGGATTGGGAGGAGAGCGCTGTCTCGTGTGTGTTCCGCCCTCTGCGGCAGTGGTGCAGCTGAGTGAGCTGTGGCTGCACCTGCACCTGGCTCCTGGGGCTGGCCTTCCCTGGGGCTGGGTGTGGAGCGGGTGGCGTCTGCCTCGGGCTTGCTGGAGCCCCGTCAGAGAACGCGCCCCTGCAGGCGGATCCACACGCCAGTGTCCCTGGGTCCTCGTTTCCCTCTGGAGGGGTGTTTGCTCTTGTGTCTCCTCCCTTAGGCTGCCAAGCTACACGCACCCCCAAAGCCGGAAGCTCCGACTTCTGCACCTGTGAGGATCTCCATCATCATGCTCTTGGTGACAGTAGGCATGCTGCAAGTTACACTTTACGGCGAGAGCAGGTGTCTGTTCCTCGTCACACCCAACCCTCCGGTACCTGGGCAGGTGTGACGGGCACGTTCATCCTGAGAAGGAGACCAGGGCTCACTAAACCAAGGACGGAGGTTCTGAGCTGGGAGCCAGCCTTGTAGCCCTGCATCCTGGGCTGCCTGGGGGTTGTCAGAGAGCCCGCGCCCAGGCTGGCCTCCAGAAGGCAGCTGCTAGTGGAGGTGCAGTGACGTGGCTCAGGCCGGCCGCTGTAGTCGCGGTCCTGAGGCCCCCGGCACCCAGGACTCGAGTGGGGGTGGGGGGCAGCTGGCCACTGCGTGGCAGGCCGGAGGACGTGCCTCCTCGTCCTCTTTCTGGCGCACCTCACTCCTCACTCGGGAGAGCCGCCAGGTTGCCACCCGTCGCCGCGCCCCGGCTTCCTCCAGGACTGGCTGTGTGTGTGGCTCCAGGGGCCCGTTGGGAAGGGGCCCACATGGAAGACATCTCTGCTTCCCCGTGCCTGTGGCTCCCCTCCCCTCCCCCCTTCTGAGAAGAAGCACAAGACTCAAAATTCCGGAGACATCGTTCACTTCCTTATTTCCCTCTCTCCTTCCCGGTCTTTCTCTCCCTCTTTTCTATCAATAGAGCCTTTAATTTGATCACAGCTATCTACTCCTAAAAATATTTTACCGAGCTTATGTATCCACCAAGTAAGCAGCTCCTGATTTATGTGGGCTGTCTGCAGCAGCCCTCTTTGGGAAATTACAGGTTTTTTCGTCTTGATTTGCTCCTGACTGGATGGAGGCTGTTCATACTGCCGTCGCACACGGAGCCAGAAAAGAACTGGCCGTTTCCCCTCGCATATTAGACTCATAATGAATAGTTCAAATATGACATCATGGCCGTTCCTGAGCCAAGACACTGTGGGATCATATTGAAAACACTCCATTAGCTTAGAAAATGGATTAAAGCAGAAACGGGTTGGAGTGGCCAACGCAGAAGTTCATGTTTCACCGTGAGGCCCCCGAGCAAAGAGCCTTCGTGGAGAGTTGGTGCAGAGGGAGCCGCCCCTCGCAGTGAGGCGCCCGCCCCACCACTGGGCTGAGGGGCCGGGGCCGGGGCGGGCTTCTCCATCAGCCAGGGCCCTCATGCTGAGACTCTTACATGTCGCTGTCCCCCCCCCCCAGAAACGTGGGAAGGAATGCCAGATTCGGCCCCAGCTCCCTCAGGGCTGTCCTTCCACTCAGTCTCCGGAAACCTCATTCCCCGTCTCCCAGGCTTTCTCGTCTCAAGAAAACTGACAACGCGGAGAAGCGGTGATTTCGTAGCCTTGTTGTCACACTTCCAACCGTCTCAGGAAAAGTGAAGGAAAGGGCCTTGGGTCCTGCACGTTGGTCCTGTACCAAGGTGCCCAGTGTCCTGACTCCTGACTGTGGCGGCCCTGCCTCCCCAGTGAGCACTGTGCTGGCCGCGCCCCAGGGGCGCCTGCCTGGCCAGTGTCAGGTCTCCCGCAGGTCCGGTGGGTCCCGAAGGCCCTGTGGCTCGGTGTGAGGGCTGCAGGCTGCACACAGCTTCCTGAGGAGAAGAGACCTTCGTTTGGCAAAGTCTGCGGTGGCAAGGAGGAGGGACTGGCGGTGGGAGCTGGCCCTGGCTCAGGCCGCAGCCGGGATGCTGGTTTCGGCGGACGGGAGAGTAAAGAACGGGGAGAGGAGCTGGTGGGTGCCTGGGCGGCACCAGGAGTTGCTAGAGGTGGATGTGGCTTTCATGCACACGTGGGCGTGGCTGGCTGCAGGGCGAGAGGGGACGGGAAGGTTCACCCTCGGACCCGGGGTCGCCTCTGCAGCTGTCTGCGAGCACTTCGTCGGTCTCCCTCACGGGCCCTCCGCGAGCTGCGCCCGCTGACGTGCCTTGTGTGAGGCAGCTTGGTGGCCCTGCCACGGCTGGGTCGGTGTGGTGACAGAGGTAGAGAGGGCACAGGGAGCAGAAACCCCGGGGAAGAGGGGGAGTCCAGAGCTATCACAGGAGTATTCTGGATTCTTTTAGGTTTTCCTTAAGCCTTAGAATTTGAGGTTTCATAGCAGCTTCCCTGTATCTGAGGGAGAGAGAGACCCTGGCTGCATCTTGGTGATGCCTGCCGTGTGACACTGGTCATGCCTGACTCTGGTCAGGAGTGCAGACGCTAGGGGAGCCGAGCCCTTCTTCCCTCGCCGATGACCTCGCAGGGACGCAGCACGAGGTGTGTGCTCTGCACGCCCATCTCTTCCTCGCTCCGCTCTTCCCTGTGTGTCCTGTGTTCCTCCTGGGCCTATTTATCTGTTTGCAAAGAGTGTGGCAGGTCCCCAGCCGGACGCTGGGGCACAAACAGAGATCCTGCCCTCACTGACTCATAGCCGCCGAGAACCAGGGACACTGAGCCCGACAGTCACGGGTGTAGGGCGAGCTGAGAGAGCGCTGTGCAGGGTGCTAGTCGCAGGTCAGAGGGGAGGCACTTCCGCTCGGGTGAGTGAGGAGACGTGGGTGGGCTCAGAGGATGAATGTTCCCTGGGGTCCGTGTCCACTGAGGGCCCTGTGTATGTGTGTGTCACCTCTCCAGTGACAAGCCTGTGCTCTGTCCCCCGCAGGCGCCCGGTGCACGCCTGTTGTCGATGACCACGAGCGGTGTACGTGTGGGTGAATGAACTGGGGCAGGGCCACGGGGACAGACTCTTCTTAGCCGGAATGGGCCTTACGGGCTGCACAGTAGAGGTGGCAAACTGGTGTCCTCTAGAATGGATTTGGGCCGTGCGTGTTTTTGTTTGGTTACACTGTGTTAAAAACACGGAGTGACTGGTCAGCATTCAGCCGTTGGGGTTTCCCATGAACAGCTGCATGTGTCCTGTCACCAGAGGAGAGCCAGACACAGCGTTGGACCGAGGCCGAGTCCCAGCTGCCCCCTTAAGTGGGAGCGTGCTCACCTGGCCTCTTCCTTCATGGTGCTGTTTGCTTGGCTCTCAGGAGCATTTCCAGCTGGCAGTCCCTGGAACAAGTTCCTTCCCTCTCCACACTTTTCTGTGTCATGTAACAGATGAGGAATTGAGACCCGGGCCGGGGAGTGACTTGCACATTGTCACATACTGCAGGGCGGGGCTGGAGCCAGTCCCCCGCCTCCCAGCTCACCGCAGCAGCCAGCCAGCCTGGAGGAGTGGCATCTCCTGCCTGAAATGCAGTGTGAGTACCTTGCGCTTGCTCACTCGAGGGGAGATTATCTCCTCGCTGTACAAGGTTAAGTTGAAACACTGGAAACTGAAAATCGAGTCTTGACCTAAGCAGTAAGGAAATGGAGAAAACAAAGGAAAAGGATTTAAAAAAAAGGGATCAAAATATGTTTTGTGTTCTAGGACCTTTAATTAAAAGTCTCAAAATGCTTATTCTTAGAGAATAACGAGAAATCATTTTTGAAGGGAAAAGATAGCTGCACGGATCGCTAAATTAACACACTATGTGCCTGGAAGCGGCAATAACCAGATGTAGGCTGGCTGTAAAATAGCCGGGACGTCGGGGCACGGGCCAGACAGACCTGTGGAAGCGATGGTGTGAAACAGCCGGCACTCGTGTTGTGTCTTGGGTTTATCTGCACAGTGCAGTTTCGTCAAGGGCCGGTGGTTTAATTGATTAGCATTCTTTGCTTTCTGCCCTTGCTGTAAGATGAAAATTGGTTTCCTCTAAGTTGTTAATCAGTACATTTTAGCGTTTGGAGAATCACACCAGAGCTTTTGATCTGTCTTTACCATAGTGATTTGTACAAACTAGTCATTCACAAAATATAAGTACTTAGATCTGAATTTGCACTATGTACATAAGGTGATTTTTATCATTTTGAATGCATACGATTAAAGAGTCATACAGCGCTTTAGACCTGGAAGGAAGAATTTAAATCCACCCCTCCTAGGATGAGACAGGTCCGGAGGGAAAAGTGGTTTTCCCCGGTCACGCAGCAAATTTGAGTTAGAACCAGGGACTAGGTTCTCTTGATGCCCACAGTGTCTTTGCTTGGAAATCTCCGCATCTTTGGATGGAGGGTTTGTGCTTTTTGTACAGAACTGGGACTGGCTCCGTGCGCTGTGTGCATGAGCTGCTGTTCCCATCGAGCTGTAGGTGCGTCCTCGACCTGGATTGAAGTGACTGCACAGGGTGCCACTACGTCACGGGCCCAGAAGCCAGTCGTTGGTCTCCGCTGGTGCACAGTTTTCCAGTGTCCACCGTGAAAGCGCTTCTTGTGCAAATCCTTTTAGCTAAGTGTTTGGACATCTCTAGAATTATTTCTTTAGAATATTTACCCAGAATTCAAATTGTCAATTACATTCTAACTCGATAGACATGTATTAACAAATTTATCTCCAAAAATATTAGCCCAGTTTACACTTTTACATGTAGGGTAAGACGACATTATTATTATGCTAGTAAATGAAGTTGTCCAAAGTAAAAAAGTCTCTTGTTTAAATAGAATTTTTTTTTGCCCTGGTGCGGTGGCTCAGTGGATTGGAGCACCGTCCCATACACTGAAAGGTAGATTGCGGGTCTGATTCCCCATCAGGGCACATACCCAGGCTATGGGTTTGATCCCCTGTTGGGGCGCATATGGGAGGAAGCATCGCTATTTCTCTCTCACACTGATGTTTCTCTCTCTCGCCCCCCTTCCTTTCTCTCTAAATGTCAATACATACATTAACTAATTTAAAAAAATGTAAAAATTTCCAAAGCTCCAGTATGCTAGTGCATATTGGTGATGAACCGAGAGAGAGTATATCATTAAACATTTTACCAGCCCTGTGAGATCGAGTTTCACGCGCGTGTGTTACGCGGACACCGAGGGCTCACTCATATTTTGTAAAAATGCAGTTTGATGAATGCCGCCTTGGGTTTGCTTTCCTTTCTTTTAGCTTCGTGAGTTGATCTGGGTTTCGTCCTTTTGTTGCCATTTATTTCTTTTAAATGATGAAAGCACTTAGGCTGCCGGCAGTGGGAGACAGTGGCGGCCACGCCTCTGGTTGGGTGTGCGGTGTTTTCCCCGTGTCTTTGCCATTATTTTCTAAGCGGTGTGTGACTGCAGCTTCACTTTTCTCTCAGAATGGCGGCAACATTTCCAAGGGGTTGCTTTCTAAATATCAATTGCTAATTTTGCTGCATTATGGGAAGGAAGTAAAGGCTGTAGAGTTTTTATGTTCGGGAATATATTGTAGTTTTCATGTTTCACTAGAAGATAATTTTGGGGGGGTGAATGTTTTACATTTATTTAAAAGGGATGAGTAGGCTGTAAAAAGGTTTATTACTTTCTGTAAGTAATACTCTGAATCCTATTCTACACTCTATCATTAGCCTCAGCCATAATCTCAACTATAAAACCAACTAATCAGTAAACAAAAAATAGTTGAATAGCAGGGCTTTTAAACAGAATTTTATATGATTTCATATACACTGAAGAAGAACCTTTGTTGATAATCTTGCCCTTATACTTATGCAGAATATTATAATTTGTGAAACTCATTCATCACATATTCCTCAAGGAAAATTACGGAATTTCCTCTTTGTTGAGAACCTGCCATGTGCTGGATATGGTGGTAGGTCTTGGGGAATTGAAGATCGGTCAGCTGTGGTCACAGTCCTCGGAAGCTCACTGTCCAGCTGCACAGTGTGGTATCGGCACTGCATTATGGGAAGGAAGTAAAGGCTGTAGAGTTTTTATGTTCGGGAATATATTGTAGTTTTCATGTTTCACTAGAAGATAATTTTGGGGGGGGGTGACACAGAGAGGCGTGTGTCACCACTAAACGCTCTAGGCCGTGCTAGAGCAGAGATTTAAATAAAATGGGATGGACCACGATTTCATGGCAGAGCAGTTGGGGTGGGGGTGTCTGTGGGGTTTGAAATGGCCAGGGTCCAAAACTTGGCTTCGCAGCCAGATGCACGGCTCCTGAGTACAGGCGGAAGAAGGACATGGCCAGATCGCAAGCTCGTGGAAGATACACTGCCTCCATGTTTCTTCCCCAAAAGTCTTTTTTTGAAGATATACACCAGGCAACTGTGAGATAAATCAAAACAAGAACTCAAGCACGGAGAAGCCAGGGCATTAAAGGAACAGAAGAAAGCCCTAGATTGTGTTAAAGATGAATTAAAAAGAACTGCTGTAAGTGTGGTTGTAAGCAGGAATTTAAATGCGACAGGTAGTCCTTCAAGGAAGAGATTCACGGCACAGCAGTAGCAGTCCGTCCTCCAGAAGCCGGGTGAGGACCCAGCCGGGGTGTCTGGACTCCGCAGACTGGGCGAAGCACCGAGAAACTTGCTGTGAAGGTGCCGGTCCCTCCGGCTTCGTGGTCATGGTCAGCGCGCTGTGCTGCCCTTCAGCGAGTGCACTGAGTGTAAGATTAGGGGAGTGTTACAGCTGAAACAGAACCGCCCCCTGAGGAGTGACCCGTGAACGGCGTGGCACAGGACACAGCGCGCTAGCACACGAAGGAGCACCTCCGCTGCGGATGGCAGAGGGCGGGCCGCGTGTCAGCTTCCGAGCGACGTGTACCGGGCGTGCTGCAGCTACGCCATCCGGCGTCCCCAGTCCGTCAGAGTGGGGTTGCATTCTGTGCTGTCGAGACGTAGACCCAGAGCAGAGCACTTCGCAACCTGACCCGGAAAGGGCGGGGTGACTCTCCCACTGAGAATGAATCGATGTGAGAGAATTAAATTCACAGTGTTTCATCCCTGCTTTAAAAGAATA
The DNA here is from genome assembly GCA_028533065.1 of Trachops cirrhosus. NCBI lineage: Eukaryota > Metazoa > Chordata > Mammalia > Chiroptera > Phyllostomidae > Trachops > Trachops cirrhosus. The sequence continues at coordinate 59,510,936 of CM052550.1, forward strand.
ACGTGACCATTGCTCAGTAGAATTTATTTCAGAAGTGCAAGGATGGTTTAACTTTTGGAAGTCTACCCACCAAGTTAATCTCGTGACCAGGTCAGAACAAAACAACCATGTGAGCATCTTAGTACTCTGAAGTGCCAGTGATAAAAATTAGATGCAGCTTTTCACAGAACGGTTTTCGTTAGCAAGGATTTGAAAGGCAACTTACATATCACGCTTCATGTTTAAACACTTTAAAATCTCTATCCAAGTGAGAAAAAGGACGGGGCGGAAGCGGAGATTTGGGGGTTGATCAGATTTGGCCCTAAGCCCCAGTTCCAGCCGCACTAGCTGTGCAGCCCCACTTTCTCCAAGGCTCCTCTGCTCCCGTCTGCCCAGCGATGGTGGACGACAGCCAGGACGCTGGGACGCCGGCTGTCCTGGCAGAAGCTTGCTGCCCCAGAGCCTCAGACATTCGGCCTCTGCACCAGAGCTGCGTGTGGCTGTGCCGTTGTCACTCCCAGTTCACAGGTGGGGAGACTGAGGACAGGAGCTGAGTACCTGAAGGTTGTTCTGAACTCCCCGTCACATCTCCCCACCAGGAGGTATCTGTTAGCTTTCCGACGCGGGCGAAAAGCTGAGAGAGGCCAAGCGAGGGAAGGGCTGCCCGTGGTCGTTGCCGTGAGTGCCGCTGCCCCCGTGCTGACCCCGGAGAGCGCCGGCGTCAGCAGCAGCACAGCTCGGCAGTGCCGTCAGGCACTGTGCTGAGCCTTCAGACGGCACAAGAGGACAGGGACGGCCTGCGGGAATGCATTGTTTTCCAAGGACCGTTCTGCCTTCTCAGGACCCGTCTGGGTGAGGGCTGGGGTGCAGGAGCACGTGGGTTTTGGAGCACCCCCAAGAGAAGTCTGAGCTGGGGAAGCCCACTCCCCCTCTGATTCTGACAGGTAATTGTGATTATCAGGGACTGAGGATCATGGGCTGCAGTGGCAGGTGCCAGGCCACTTCAGGACTGTGCAGAGTCAGAATGGCTGTGAAGGTGCAGGTCGAGAAGCCACTCTCGTGGGCACTGAGGACAGGCTGTGTTTTTCTCGTGTGGACAGGGCAAATGAGACAAACCTTTGAAAGGCGTGTGGAGATGCGTCTCCTGGCTGCATCGCCTTTCACCTGAACTCAGGCCTGGCCCTGCCGTGTGGCTGCTGTTCTGAGAGACCTGCTGGTTTAGGGAGGAGGCTTTCACTGCTCAGGGCGGCAAGGAGACGCCATCTCTCTGTCAGCCCTATGGGCTGACATTGTCCTGGAAACATCGTCATCAACTTCCCTGGCGGTGTTTCCAGCTCTGCCCTTTGAGCCAAGGCACCTGAAACCCACCTTCGGAGCTCAGAGTTTGTAAAGAATAAAACACAAGCGAAAGCAGAATGATGAGAGCAGAATGATGAGTCTGCGGAACTGACTGCTCCCACTTCAGTCATTTGGAGGGAACGTCCACGGGAGAGCAGGAGAGCGGCCATGTCCCAGCCTTGCTCTCCCGGTGAGGGGCTTCAGCGTGCGCCCCGGCAAAGACAGGCAAGAAGGCACCAGGTGGGAGTTGAATGGAGGAGTCTTGATGCCACGTACATCATTCGGTCTGTTTCAGCGGTTTCTTCAGCAGCCACACGCCTTCCCACGGGCTCATTAGGAGGCACAGAGATGCGGAGAGGAGGCTGTTGGTCCAGAAGCTTCGCTGGGGCACTGGGCCCGGCCCGGCAGGTCCCACCGCCCGGTCTCTCGAGGTGGTTCAGCCCTGTGTGAGTTCTTACGAAGCTGCGGCTCACCCACCTGTCTTCATTCTTTGTCATTCATCTCACTCGGTTTCTTCCCATAGGGTGCCTTAGTCCTCACTCCTTTCCCATTTCTAACTTCCTCATGCCCAGATTAAATTTTCTGTGTTTTAATTTTCTCTAGGCTCTGATCCTGTAGGTTCTACCAGATCAACCCGGTGATGTAATTCTTACCAACCAGGCTGCATGGTCACGGGAAGGGTAGGAACTGGGTGGCCAGGAGACCAGACTGATTTCTTAATTGACTCACCGTGCTTTGGTAACTTGCTGCTCTGGGAGTCTGTCTGCTGGTCCGTGGAATGGGTTGCATACTGCATTTCCCAGCGCCCACTTTTTCCTACAGGTCCCTCAGTTTCTGGGGGAGGCCTGGAGGGAGGCGGAGGGCGGAGGCTCCACCCAGCCTCCCGCCTCACCGTGCCTCCTTCACCTGTGCCGTGCTGCCGCGCCCCAGTGTCCATCCACGAGCTTCCCTGCCCTTGGAGACCGTGTCGAGATGGTGCTGGCTCCCTCGCTGGGGCACCTGGTAGAAAGCCACATCATCCACGTTTATGTTCAATCCAAGGGATGTCAGCGTTCCTTTGCCCTCCTTGTCTTTTGGGTTTTGGAGATCTTATGGACGACTCTGTCACACAAAGTGAGCTCTTACCTGGTTTGATAGCTGGAGGAGCAACTACAGCAAAGTGATTTTGTTTAGTTCATTTCTGTATCTCCAGACCTCAGCATCTCGTCTGGGACACACACAGTAGGTGCTCAGTGAATCCCAGCCCTTTAAAGTTCTAGCAGAGCTGAGTGGCAATATTAGGCTATGCCAATAGGTGTCGCTGTGTTAACAGAAGTTACCACCATGGAGTCATCACAGTGAATCCTCCCCCAAACTCCATCCTATAGGGCAGGAAACAGAAGCTCAGAAAAGTCAGGTTGCCCACCCAAGGTCACTCAGCTGGTAGGTTGGGGAGCAGGATTCAAAGCCAGGGTCATCTCCTTCCTAGGTCTGTGCTCTTGACATCAGTGTGCTGTACTCGGGCCTGAAAAATTGTAACTTCAAGTGATATTAACATCAGTAAGTCTCTAACGTGCTCTACTGAATCAGTTATCTAAACTTGGGGTTTGTTAGAGTTACTGTGTAGCGACAGTTCACAGGTGGGGTTGATTTTGCCCCCAGGTGATATATGACAGTAGCTTGAACTGTTTTTGGTCGTCTCCCCAGGGGCTGGTGCTCTCTGGCGTCTGGCTGGTAGAGGCCAGTGAGGCTGCTTAATACCCTGCGACGCACAGGACAACCCCCCACAACAGGGAACGAGCCAGCCCACGGTCGTCTTGAGGTTGTGAGACCCTGCTCTGTAAGGGCAGAAACCGAATGCCCGTGTGAGCTTTAGAGTACTTTAATTTTCCTTCTTCCACACAGAGTGAGTGTAATTTTCCCTGTGTTGTAAAAGAAGGCAGAGCACACAGGTGGTGATGTGTTTAAGGTGAACAGTCTGGGATGGACCCTTACGGGATCCAGGACGGCTGACACCATCTCCTCTGGCTTTGCTGCTCGTTCGGGAAGTGTGGCGTTTCTGAGAGCGTCGAGAACTAGTCTGAAATCCAAATACATGAAGTCGGGAAAGTGTGGACAGCTGTGTCTGTGGTTCGGGGAAGAGCGGTGTACGGAGGGAGAGGGCCTCTCATTTTCTGGGCAGAAGAGAGCCTCGGCGGGCTGGTGGGCCCTGAGAGCGGCTGCCGGACCCCGCCGTGCAGCGGGAGGGCTGAGGCTCCGCACAGGGGGCTGTGCTCGGGGGCCAGGTGGTGGCCTGCTGGGTGGAGCTGGGTCTCCTGACTGTTGGGTGAGTGTCTTCTTCTCATAGACTAACGGCAGAGAGAGACTTTGTCAGTTCAGGGAGATCCTCAGGTTTTCCTTTCGTCAGTCTGGCAGGACACTCTCCCTGTGAAATGGAGAATAATGGTGCTCAAAACAAGAACGCTGGGATTTAGGCATCAGGAGTGTTCGGCGCTCAGTCGGGAGGGGATGGCCTTGGGGCCTGTGACTCACTGAGCAGTGGAAGCCAGTGTGCAGAAGTCCAGAGGCTTCTTCTCTGCATTCCAAGCTCTGAGAGGGCCCACACCTGGCCGAGTGATGTGCGGGGGGATTAATGGGACTGAGCTCAGCCGTCACTGAGGTGCTGCTGCAGCTCGTGATCCCGGTCCCATCCTGTCTTACCAAGCAGGCGGAACTGACAGACCCCAGAGGGCTCGGGCCTGGCGGGGACTCGGGACGGAACTGCAGAGACGGCGGGAGTGCGCAGATGGGGGTACAGCCGGCCAGGCGCCCAAGGGACGCAGGTTGTGCAGACGGACTCCCCCGGGGTGGGAGGGGTCGGCTCCTTCACATTCAGGTACTGCACCCAGAGGTGCTTTCTCAAAAACCAGGTTAGTCAAGATTCAGTTCATCGAGGAACCAACTCATTATACTTACCATTAAACTTACCATATTTATCAATTGTAGTTTTGCAGCTTAAAAGCTTTAATGTGACTTTTAATAGTTTTGGCAGAAATTTTAGTTTTAGTGATTACATAATAAACTTTTCTAATTATGAACTAATCTGAAATAGCTTTGCCACCTGACAAAGTGGTAAGCAAATTCTAAAAGGCTGGCCAGAGAGAAGGCACAACACACAGACGTTTTCCATATAAAGCACTCACTTTGTGCAACTCGGATTTCCGGTGAGGTCTTTGTCTGTCTCACTTCTTCCTGATGCTTTTGAATGCATTGTGCTGTTTTGAAAAGCTTTCCATTGTAAGTATTATTTTGCTCATCCTTCAAATCAGCCTTGTATATATTTCTAGCAATTAAGTTTATAAAGACAAACTAAATGAAAAACTGCTGAGGAGGTCAGACTTGACTGAAAACATGATGAGATGCTCATTTCTAATAAGGACCAATTTGCACATGTTGACTTGTTAATAGTTGGCAGAAAACTAGACGTGAAAGGCTAAAACCATTCAAATCAGGCCAAAAGGAATGAGAATTCTTAAAGAAAGTACAACGGTGGACTATATGTTTGTAGCTAAAATTTTACATTCGTTCACTAAAAATATGAAATCTTGAAAGGATTAAAAGCCCCCAGATGCAGCCCAGCAGGGTGGCTCGGTTGGTTGGAGTATTGTCCTGTGCCCCAGAAGGCTGCGGTTCGATCCCCGGTCAGGGCGTGTGCGGAGGCAGCCAGTGGGCGTCTTCTCTCACATCTGTGTTTCTCTCTCCCCCGCCCAATCCCTCTTCCCTGCACCGCCCCTCAGGACCATGAGCATGTCCTCAGGTGAAGATTAAAAAAAAATCCCTCAAATGCTAAACGATTTGGAAAAACAATAAGGAATTTAAAAGGATTTCAAAACTGATTCTAAAAGCATTAGTATTAACTGAAAAATTCTTACATAAAAACCTTTAAATTTTCGTTTTTGATAATGGAATGCTTAATTTTTAGAAAAGTATGTATCATTATTGAGAATAAAGACAGCATTCTTAAAGCTGTCTCATAGTCATTGTAAAGAGATTGGAAGCATTAATGATTAATTAGGGAACTCGGTAAATGAAGCCAGTTATTTGGTTAGTTGTCTCCATCACTGAATGGAATTTCAGTGGGCAGCTGTGGGTGTGGAGCTACGTGCCCACAGAAGTGGGTGTGTCCAGTGGCTGTGATGACCCCGGCCCATGATGTCGTCTGCTGTGAGAAAGGGCAGTCCGGCTGGTGCAGGCTCACAGTGTGAGCAGAGGTCTGGAAGGGTTGCTGTGGCGTGTGACTCAGGCGCCTGGCTGTGCGCCTGGGATAATGTGCCTCAGTGGTGCCGAGGGCCCCTCGAGGTCTGTGAACACCAGCTGTCGGGGCGACAATGCCCATTGCCCTGTTCCTGGCCCCTTTTTACCTCCGTCAGCTCTCCGTCACCCTGGCATCCCGAGCACCCCCGTGAAACAGCATCTTCCACCTCGTCTGGCCACCTCATCCAGTTTGGTTCTGCACAGACCACCCTACCTGCTAGCTTGCTTGCCTCTGCTCGCTGGGACTGAGCCGTGTGGAATGAGGATCGCGTGTTCTCTGTGTGGGCACCGAGGTTGTGCTCAGTAGGTAGGAGCTGAGTGGTGTGTGTTCTCTGTGTCGGCACTGAGGATGTGCTCAGTAGGTAGGAGCTGAGTGCGCGATTGAAGGGCCGAGTGAGCGGCAGATGAGAAGCCCCATGGCAGGGCCCTGGCCTACTCCCCTGCCCCTGCCGTCTCCTGCGGGGGCCCTTCCTCAGCCCTACTGCAATACCCGGTAATTGTTCCCTGGAAATAACGCTGTTTCCTACCTGTCCTGCTTTTTTTTCTCCAGTTTACCACTGTTCCTGCCTGGAACCTCCCCTTCTGCTTCGCTCACACCGTGGGTGCTGCTCACCACTCAGCCCCCACCCACCGCCCTCCCCCGGCATCTTCTCTCCCTCACCAGGGCAGTGGCGGTGGGGCTGCCTTGTTATTTGGCGTATCTGTTGAAAGGGTTTGCACAGACCATCTTGGAATGAAAGCGGCCGTTCCACAGCTGTGTTCACGCTGTGCCACGTGCTTTCTTACGTCAGAGTTGTGCCCGGATCATCTTTACTTCCCCGGCACCTGTCATAGGCCCCATGACATTGTGTCGAGTGAGTCTCTGACCGGGCGGGCCTGAGGTCTGGGAAGTGGCCGTGTGTGGCCCTGAGCCCTGCAGCCAGCCAGGCCCCAGGGACGGCCGAGTGCACAGAGGACCACACACCTTCCCTGCCTGGGACTTGCCTGCCGAGGTGAGCTGGCCGGAAGCACAGGGGAGCCGCCTGCCCTTGGTTCCTCCTTCGGGGCCTACACTGGAGCCCGGGTGAGCGCCCTGTGAGCAGTCGCCCAGGCTCTCCTCCGATCTGCCCGCCCACAGGGAAAGCAAAGGACGGGATTCAGCGCTGTGGCAAGAGTGCGACGTCTGGGCCACACCTGAACCAAATAGGGCACGAGGTGTGTTCCGTTCTGAAGCGCGTGAGGCCGTGCAGCCAGGGGCTCCAGTCAGAGATGGCTCAGCGCGGCGCTGCCGTGAGCAGAGGCGGACTGCAACGTGGGTCCTCTGCGCTTCACCCACTGTCGTGCCTGGAGACCGGGCAGGCCTCGGCCCTGGTTGTTCCTCTTCTGAAGGGAGGGTGCTAAGGCCTTGAGCTCCTCTAAAGGCTAGGGTGCAGCCATTGCCCTGGGAACAGAAACCAGGCCGTCTCGGCCTCCGTAGGCTGTGTCAGGAAGCCTGCACTCTAGGGGTCGGCTGCACAGCGTGCCCAGTTGACCCCTGTGGGATGGCGGCCGAGGAAGAATCGAGGCGGTGCAGCAGTCCTGTCTGGTGCAGCCTCAGAGACTCAGTCGATGAATGTGTTTCTGAGTAGAGAGTTGGAAGAATCATCGGTGTCCTCCCTCGCCTCTTGTCACTTCCCATCTTGAGAACTCGGATTCCATCGCTTTCTGTATTCACGGCCTCTGCATTCTTTTCTTGGACGCCACCGTCTGAGAGCAGATGCTGCTGTGAAAATGCATGGAAATAATCACGGAAGAGCCTCTCCGAGAGGCATTGGCCAAACAGCAGATGACAAGATGCGTCTGGACGTGCATCTAGAAGGAGCACTTGTGAATTGTCAGTGACACCTCCCCAGTTTTGGCTGTTGGACACTTGAGGAGCATCGGTGGTCATCTGTGATTTTTATCGGATCGAACACACTTTGAAATAGAACCAGCCTTGTTAGCACAGCTTAGGAGCCGCGGTCTGTTTTTCCTCCCCGACTACCAGCCTCACCAGAGAGTTTCTGTTTTAGATACGTTCACTGCCTGAGCAAAAATCCCATGGAAAACGATTCCTGGGAGGACATGCAAATGCGCCAGTGACCTACATACGGAGCCGATGAGCCCACCAGATCGCTTCTGCCACTTGGAACCCGGGGGGAAAAATGGAAAAATAAAGTTGCATTTTGCACGTTGTGCTCCAAAATGCACTAAGAATTTTCCAGGGCTGTATTATAAAAGAGTATTCATTAGGAGCATTTTTCTTTGTCTTTGTGGCTTTACCAAATGACACATTTACCTGGATGTGGTTATTCGTGGAATAATTAAGAGGTGAAATTATTGCATTTGATGTTTTATTTTAGGATTTTAAAATGGCACGATCCTCTCATGATCGTACGACAGTAGGAGCTTTTACAGAACCACCGATGGTGAGGCCCAGCAGCTGGTGCAAACAGTGCATGCGCATCATGCACTCCTGCCACTTGTCCCAGGAGGGGCAGGCAGGTTCCAGCGTGGATGTGGGGCGGTGAAGCTGGTTACTCCGCGGGAGCTGTAACAAGGGCGTTTGTTCTCTGGAAGTCTTGGTAGGGTTGGGGCACATGTTGGAAATGTGGCTTTATTTCTCTCTGGCACTGTAGGGACTTGCCTTTTCTGGCTGGTGTTCCCCCATTTTTCCATTTTCCAGCGTGCTTGGAGATTGTTCACCCAAATAAAGATAGTACAGTTGGACCCGACACTTGGACTGTATTTATTGGGAGTGAAAGTGGGTTTGGTGTTTGTCAGGAGGACTTGGGAAGGACTTGGAAGAGCCCCAGCACATCGAGGCTGGCGGGAAATTCAAACCGTGGCGGTTTGTGTGATGAAGGAAATGACGGCGTTGGGAAGTCAGGGGGCCGCAGGCGCAGGGGGAGCGGGCACGGCTAAGGAGTTATTCTGTGACACGGCAGACCTTTTCAGTCAAGCGATGACAGTCCGCTTCACACTGGCTTGGCCAAAAGTAAAAACCCGGGTGGGTGTGCTGGGAGAGAGGGTCGTTGGGCAGGATCCGGGAGTGTAGGGGTAGGGCTGAGAGGGCAGAGAGGACGAGGAGTCACTTTCGCCCCCTGCTGATCTGCTCTGTCTCCCTCCACGTGGCTGAGAACACAGTGACAGCAGTCGTGTGTCTGTAATCCTCGGGCGTCTCCCTCCGCAGGCGAGAGCAGGAGCGGGCCAGTTGCGAACGTCCTGGATCCGTGTGTTTCAGGTCGAGTGTCCAGGAGACACAGTGCAGGGTGAGCCTGCTCTTGGGCATGTGTCTGCCCCGTGGGCTGTGGAGCCCAGGGGGACACCTGGTTGGCTGCCCCACCAGGAGGACTGGGAGTTGGGGAGGAAATTGTCCAGTGAAAAGGGTTCTGTGGTCAGAAGACAGGAACGGGGAACCTGCAGGGAAAATAGTAGCGATGGCCATCCAAGCCACCCACCTTTGTCCCCTTCCTCCTTAGTCAGTTACCTTGTAGCTAAGGTCACAGGGCTAGGTCCAGCACTGTCTGACTCAGCGCCTTTCTTAGCCTGGGACCATAGGGACTTTGTGAGGACCATGCCCCTGACCGGTTCTGGACTCACTGCAGGTGGACTGGAGAAATGACAGGAAGCAGGCTGCAGCCCGTCGGGCTCGTGGGGACCCCTGGAGGAAAGTTTCAGCTCGGTGAAGTCCCTGCACCAGGAGCTCATGCGAGGGCTACTGGGACCTGTGCTGGGGGAGACCCCACCTGCCTGTGCTGGGCCAGAGCCCCTTGGGGAGGGTGGAGTGTCCACAGTGCAGACCAATGGGAAGGGAGGATGAGCTATCAGGAGGCCTCCAGGAAACAGTAGCATCAAGGAAGGAGCAAGCGTCAGAGGGTCAAAGAGTCTCCCATATCTGTGGACTGTTTTTCTGGAGCCTAGTGCCTTACGGATGCCAGGGGCTGGGCCCTTTCTGCTTGGACACTGAGTTACCTGCCCACGTCACCTGGAGCAGGCAGTGGTCGGGATCTTTACCTCTCCGGGCGGGCGTGGAGTGGCTGTGGGTTGGCTGCCCGGGCCCCACAGAACCTCCCCTTCCCCAAGGCTGTTTTCGGAAGAGTGAAATCTCAAGTGCAGTCGGTTCAGCTATTTTAAGCCCCTGTGCCTGCAGTAGGCATGCATCCTATTCTTCAGTTTCCTTGGAAGCCTCGTGCTTCTGGAATCGAACTTCTCTGCCTCCTTCCCACATTGTTTTCAGATGACCACATTTCAATGTCCTTAATTAACCTGGAGGCATTAAGGCTGAGTACACCGATTAGGAGAGCTGTTGTTTCTGAAATTAAATTTCACTCTTATCCCCCTTCTAGGGAAGGTTGGGGCAGCCAAGAAAATATAGGTCATGTTTCCAATTATAAAGCACCAGCGATGTTATTTTTCCTCCTGCACGAATAAAAATAGAAACGGATGAGGGAAGTTGAGCTGTCTGTGTGAAGGCAGCAGTCACCAGCAGGCTGCAACCGCCAGAACCGGGACTAGTTCACACGGCGGGACTGGGCGCCGGCAGCCGGGGACGATTTTCCCCGGCAGGGCCACTAGGTGGCACTGTCTGTAGGAAAGGATAATTAGTGCTCCTTGCCCGCCAGACCCGCGAAGCGCAAAGCAATTAAACACTTAGGGTAATATGTGCTAGAAATTGGGGTCTTAGTCCACAAGTAGAGAAATACCAGGAAGTCGTTCTGAGCCTCTGAGTTCCTGGAGAGTAAATGTTTGCAGATGGGTGAAGTGTGGATGGGTATTCTAGGCAGAGGGCACGGAAATTGCAGACTCTGAAGTGCGACACGGTGTTTTATTTGTAGAGCTGTAAGTAGTTCAGCATGTCGTGGCTTACGCTTTCTGTGGGTTTGGAGGAGGATGTGGGCTGGGAACGAGGAGAGTGATCTGCTCAAAAGGAGTGTGGCGTGCTGTGCCGTGCCGAGGGTCTCCCCTTGGTGAGGCCGGTGGCCGCGAAGCAGAGGCATGGTCCGTGGGTTCGCGTGCCGATGCCGTCGTCACAGGCCAGCAGTGGTGGGGGTCCGAGCTCACACCACGGCACGGGAGATGGGGAGTGGCAGCTGGGGTGTGAGGCAGGGCTTGTCCCGGATGGGGTGTCAGGGGAGGGGCGATTGTGGGGGCCTCTCCCCTAGAACACGCTGGTGCTGCTGGAAGCTGCTCGCAGGCACCCTGCACCCGAGCGCAGCGTCTTCCGTAGGAGGGCGTCTTCAAGGCGGGCATGCCAGTGCTGCGCCCGCTGACACGCTGGTCACCCGTCTCTGCTCTGTGGGGCCGTGGGCTGTGAGGCAGGTCAGGGGCGGTGGGCAGGGGCAGGCTGTCCAAGTCTGGTCGGCCGGGCACGGCCTCCTCCCCGGTGCTCACTGCGGCCATCAGAGGGCACCTGAGGCATCGTGGCGCCGCCCCGATGGGACAGGGTTTGCTTTCCGCAGCTTCAGTTACCGCCGTCCAGAAGTATTAAATGGAAAACTTCAGGAATAATCAATTCGTGAGTTTTAAATTGTGTGCTGTTCTCGGTGGTGTGATGAAGTCTCACGCTGGCCCGTGACATGGATCATTTGTGTGTCCAGCATCCCCACGCTGTGTGCTGTCCCCACCCGCAGGCCACTTAGCAGCTGTCTAGGTGGTCGGAGTGGCTGTGTTCAAGTGACCCTCATCTAACTTAATGGCCCCAAAGCGCAGGAGGAGTGATGCTGGCACTTCAGACAGGCCAAGGAGAAGCCGGAGAGTGCTGGCTTTAAGTGGGAAGGTTGCAGTTCTCAACTTAATGAGGCATTTTATCATCTTACATCGTCACAAGAAGGGTGAGGACGGTACAGTTAGGTATTTCAGAGTGAGAGAGACCATGGGCACTTAACTGTCGTTAACAGCATATGGTTGTGATGGTCCTATTTTGTTATTAGTTATTGTTAATCTCCTACTGTGCCTAATTTATACATTAAACTGTCTCACAAGTATGTACGTATAGGAAAAACACAGTATGTATAGGGTCTGGTACTATATGTGGTCTTAGACACCCATTACATGTCCCCCGCAGGTGAGGGTGGCCCCCTGAAATCTGAGGACCGCTGCTTCAGTGAGTTCTGGTTTAGAGACGGTTGAGGGCCTGTCTCCAGGATCTTCAAACATTCCTCGCCTTCTTGGGCTGCCCTCTGTCCGGTGTTTTCTAGTGCCCCAGCCCTGCTGACGGCAGGTCCCACGTGACGGATCTCCCTCAGGTTAGAACAAACCCACTGGTTCCAGCGTCTGGCCAGGAGCACAGCCAAATTTTTCACACCTTCCTGAATTCATTCCCTTGCCTCGTCTGCGGCTCCTGGTGGCAGCTGGGGCAGGAGGGGTGTGTGGCAGGACTCCTGTTTGCACATACTGTCTGTGTCCTTTCCGTAAGATACTGTTAGGAGAAGCTGAGTGAGCGCATTTCTCGGGGAATGATGCTTGCTTTCTCAGGTACATGCGCCTTATCGGCTCTGGCCCTTCACGGGAAGCTGATGCACCACAGGCTCGTGAAGATAAGCGCCGACTCCCCCAGGCCTTTGCAGCAATCACTTCACAGTCTCCCCCAACTCAGGGCCAACTTTTGTCTGTGGAGATAGATACCAGTCCTGCCGAGCTTGAGGCCCTCGGTTCTGCCTCTCGGCCGGCACTTCCTCAGCGGGTGCAGGGGCTTCTCTGTGCCCCCCTGGTTTATGATGGCTTCTGCTGCGTCTGGCAGGGACCGTCTGTCCCACTCTTAGCCCCAGTGAACACCTGTTTGGTCCTGCTTCCCACTCACCGTAGGTATTTAGGCAGCACCTACATGCAGCGCAGGAGCTGAGCCAGCGCCGTGAGCAGAGTGGGGCTGACACTGGGGCAGTGACAGGTGGTGCTGGGCTCGGCCGGCCGTGCTTTTCCAGGGTCCGTCTGTGTTCCGTCCTGAGGCGGGGGGAGGGCGGAGAGCGAGCCGAGGGGCCCCGGCTGTCGGCCTCCTGATCATCTGGATGCCGCGCCCTCTCTGCGGTCTTCTCACTCGCAGCCCTGCTCCTCCTCCCGCTCGGTCCATCTTCTCCAGCCCAGGGAGACGCAGAGCCTGCGTACCAGGGCAGAACCAAGGGTCTGCGGGAGGACGCACGAACCAAGAGGCTGGGAGCAGAGAAGCCAAGCGTGGAACCCGTTCGTGTACTTGAATGAATTCATCACGAGGCTTCCCCCTGTCCATGTCCAGGGCGAAGATTCTGTAACTTACTTTGCAAGTCCCTGGGAAACCATCGCCAAGGAGCCTGGAGATAGGGACGGTGTGTCACCGCACGGGTGGGGGGAGGGGCTCGTCTGCCCTCAGCAGTGATTAAGAGTCCTCAGCGTCCATGGCTCTCGCTCCAGGCTTTGCTCACTAGTTCCTCTGAGACTGTCCTTGTGTGGCATGTCCTCAGGTGCTTCTACCCCCCCACCTCCTCCTGGAATCTCTCATTTTTCGGTATTTGCCATGGTCTCCTAGACCGTGGTCTCTGAAACGGAGCAAGGCCCGTGCTCCCCCACACTGCCCCAGTGACGACATCAGATGCTCAGCTCTGAGTGTATCCTCTCAGCTGCAAAGGAAGATTATGGATAGGAAGTACATACAACTTGTTTACACCCATAACAGCACGTGGTGAACAGGTTCACGATAAACACGTACCATCTCGTCTTCCTTACTGCGACTGCGTGCCACCTCCCCTGGGACTCACCCTGACCGGGGCAGGATGAAGCCTCTCCTCACTCCTCATGTGTCACCTGCGCTTTCTAGTTCCGAACTGCTCCTTGCCGCCGGACACGGGGGGTTACACTGTGTCCCCAGAGCCTCGGACAGTGGTTGGCAGAGGTTAATAGCTTCAAGTCAAGTAAATGAAAAGACGTGTTTTTAGAAAGGCATCTCCGTTTCCAATTATTTCATGTTCCTTTTCTCTTTTTGCATGTGTGCGGCTTAGTTTCTGGGCTCTGTGTTCTGTTCCATTGATCTACGTGTCTGTTTTTACGCCAGGATCATGCTGTTTTGATTAATGTAGGTTTGTAGTATAGTTTGATATCAGGCAGTGTGATACCTCCAACTTTGCTCTTCTTTCTCAAAATTGCTGTGGCTATTAGGGGTCTTTTGGGATTCTGTGTCCATTTTAGCGTGGTCTGTCCTGTCTCTGTGGAAAATGCCGTTGGTATCTGGATAAGGACTGCACTGACTCTGTAGATTGCTGTGGGCGGTGTGGACGTGCTACCAGTACTACTTCTTCCAGTTCACGAGCGTGGGCTGTCTTTCTGTGTGTACGTGTCTTTAGTGTCTTTCATTGGTGCCTCATAGTTTTCAGTGTGCAGATCTTGAATCCCCTTGGTTAACTTTAATCCCTAGGTATTTTATTCTTTTTGATGCAATTGTAAATGGGGTTATTTTCTTGATTTGTCTTTCTGACAGTTTGTTATTGGTATATAAAATTGCAGTTGATTTCTGAACATTAATTTTACATCCTGCTACTTTACTGAATTAATTGTCGGTTCTAACAGTTACATCCCTTTCCTTTAATGCTGAGGAAGAGGTTGTCTTGTTGTTTTGGACCTATGGGAGCCTCACTGACCACACCCCTCGCAGGCTTTCCGCCCTCTTTTCTGTGTCCTCTCTCTGGGACCATCAGTGTTTGCATCTCCATTCACCATGAGAGTGACAGGTGTCTGCTCTCGGGGTTGGGAGACAAAAAGGGCCGTGTTTGACCTGCGCTGGGCCTTTGTGCTGCATCCCAGCCCAGTGTCCTTTCTTCTCTCACAGCCTCCTTTGTTCCCTTCCAGTCCTCCTTGCCCACCTTGGGTCTCGGTCCCCGGCCCTCCTGTGAGTGGCACCAGCCCCTGGCGGTGAGGCCTCGATCAGGATGGGCAGGCGCTTGCCTCAGTGTGGGGGTGCGGCAGAGCTGCCTCTTAGGACTCTCTAACCCCCAGAGCTGGGACTCTTGTTCAGTGACCGACAGGATAGTTACATGCAAGGTCCCCCGACCAAAACATGCAGTGACCCGAAGCCTTTACCTCCTGCGCCTCCGTGCACAGTGATGCATCTTCACACACGATGCCCTTCCAGCGCTAAGAAAGCAGCGTTGCAGGCTTAAGGAGAGGAAGTGCAAGTCCTACTGTTGGACCCGGCAGGGGCACTGGCGCTCCGCCCGCCCCTCCCACCCAGGCACCCCTTTGCCTCTCACTTCGCTAAAACCAACTGACCCTTCCTCTCACCCCCACTCTGAGCACATCAGCCAGAACAAGGAGAGGTCCCAGAAAAGACAGTGGGGAAAATGGCGTAACATTTTCTTACAAATAAGAAATGGGTAATTATTAGAATATAGACATTTATGGTAAGGTGGATTGCGAAGTGTTGGAATATGTTATAAAGTGTCTGTTTCGGTATCTGCATGTTGGTGGTTGCTAGGTTACACTGGTACTTTTAACATATTAAAGGCAGCTGGAGGCACTGGTAGACCCTTCTCCCGCTGGAGCTCTCACTGGCAGGAGGAGGGACACATTGCTGGCGGGTGCGGTGGGACATTGTAAGCTTGGCGTCACTCATTAAAACGCACCGTAAATTGTTAGTGTTATTAGTGAGTGATTCAGC
This sequence comes from Trachops cirrhosus, assembly GCA_028533065.1. Lineage (NCBI taxonomy): Eukaryota > Metazoa > Chordata > Mammalia > Chiroptera > Phyllostomidae > Trachops > Trachops cirrhosus. The sequence goes on from CM052550.1 coordinate 59,526,144, forward strand.
TTAGGGTTTTCCTCGAAAATAGTGGAACCTTGTGATCACGTGACTTGTGTTGAGGGCTCTGGGTTGTGGGTACCTCTTTCTCCCCGAAACGTAGCTCTGTCTGCTCTTACTCCATTCTGCTCCATTTAGTCCGGAATGAGCCCCTTTAGGGAGCGGCTGCTGAGTGGTAAGCCCTGTGAGTGGGCACCGGGGATGCAGAGGTGAATGGGACGGGGACGGACCGGAGGCCGTCGGGAGTTTTTCTCGACCGAATAACAAGTGATACATCTCTGTCTGTGCTAAGGAATGCACACTCTCTTCTCATTATTGTGTGCCTGTGGTTGAGACTTCCAAGGACAGTCGCCTCCAGGGCGGTGTGCAGGTGGAGTGGATTGTGCTGCTCCTTGTCACTCTGTGATAATGGCCTGAGTGTTTTATGTGCCATGGGTCTGTTGGGGTGAGGGGCGTTGCGGGGGGACTGGGAGGTTCTTGTGAGTTTAGAGATTTTGTAGGAGAAACTTGACCCACTCACTCAGACTGGGAGCTGCCACGAGGAAGCTAAGCGTTTGCATCTTCAAGGTGAACCTTCTGCTCTGACCGCAGTCTTTCTCTCCATTCCCACGTGCTGCACTCCCGTTTGGCACAGCACGACTTCTGAAAACGTGCTGTTTGGCCACACACACACTAGAGTGATGGTTCCCTGCCTGTGCTCCCCACCCCCAGTGTCACCCCGCCCCTGCCCTGTTTCCTCCCCAGTCCCGCCCGAGCCACGGGGCATCAGTCTCCAAAGCCTCTAGTTCGCCTCCCGAGGCCTTGCTTTGTCTTTCTACAGTGTTCGCTTTGCTTGGTTCCGTCTTGAACTACTCCAGTCACCTCCCTTCACCTCTGAACACAAGGAGTCAAGCAACAAGGGAGGAGATCGCTGGAAGTTACAGATGCCTGTTCTGTAAGTTTTCTGTGCAAACCCAGGGACATTCTCGCCCCGTCCCCATCGACGATGGCTGCGCACCCTCCCTGCCCAGCTCTCGAATGCACTCCCTGGACGCCCTTCCTGGCAGACGGTTCCTCTCCTGCCAGAACGACCCGCAGTGGGGCCCCAGCCCGCCTCCTGCTGTCTGTGTTCCTTCCACATGCGTGGCATCCTTGCCTCCCGGCTTAGCTGAGGGTCAGTCTCCCTTCCATCCGTGGCATCCATACACACCAGCCACTTTTCTGGGGCTGGGGTGCCGCTCCCTCCCACCCACGTTGCTGGGCTTTACTTCCTCCCTACCCACTGCCACCTCCTCGGAGGCCCACCACCACAGAGCAGGCATCTCGCACCTGGAAGCAAATGGCGAAGGAGCAGGAACCACCTCCCCTGCCTCCTCTGGCACGTACCGCTGTGCTAGCTTCTGCCCGCGCGGCAGTGTGGTTTGCCCGTCTCCATTGTCTGTCTCTGAACTTCCCACTTACTTCCACATCGGCTGCAGTGGGTCTTCTGCTCCCACCGCCCAGCCTAGCAGTCGCTGCCGAGGATGTCAACGTCCTGTTGTCGCTGAAGCCACGGCGGTTCCCATGCCTTCCGGTGCTGTTTGGCACATGGGGCTGCTCCCTGTCTGAAATTTCCATTTTTCTTCGGACGTGACGCCGCCCGGGGTGTTTGGGAAGGAAGACCTCGGTGTGATCGTCCCACCAGGTCCAGGCCCTTCGAACAAAATCACGTGCGTGAAAGCACAGGGCTGACCGAGGAGGAAATAGGGGCTGGTTGTTGCTGCCGTCGGTTCCGCTGCTGCCCCCTGCAGCCTGTAAAGCGCTCTGGCTACCCGGCCTGAGGAGGCCGGGTCCAGGGAGGTCGGGGGTGTTATGGAGACCACGTGAGGGCCAGGGCCCCTTGTCACGGACTCCCAGACACTCCAGTGCTCTCTCCCCTCTCCAGCGGCATTTTAAACTTTTTATGAACAGCATGATTTTTCCTCTTTTTTCCTTACTTCCTTTCCTTCCTTCTCCCTCGTACCTTCCTTTCCTTTAATTTTCTTTATCATCTTCCTTTCTTTTAAGAATTTTTCCTATATTTATCTTTTCTTTGCTTACTCCTCACCCTCGGTGAAATCATGAGCTTTGTTGGGGCTACTGTGGGGGTCGAGGTCGTCCTCGGCTGGAGGGCATACCTGTGACTGGTGAGGCTGCTGCCCCTCTGGTCCGGGCTGGGGCTGCCCGGCCCCAGACGCCGCACGGAGCTCTTTCCTCTGACCTCACTCTGCAGCGGTGTAGGAGGCGTTCCTCACGTACGCCAGATCCCTCCTCATTGCTCAGATTCCCATCTCATTTAGTAAGCTCTCTGCAAAACTCCCTCGCTGCCACCAGCCTCGGGTTTATGCCGGCCACGGGCACACGGGGCAGATGGGAGCGCTCGCCCGTCCCAGCCCCCCGACACAGGGCAGCCTCCCGGCAGAGGCACTGCCCGCTGCCTCTCACTGGACCGTCTCGGCTGCCTGGGTCAGAGTGGGGGGCCCGTGCGAGGTCAGGGTCATTCTTTCTGAGTTAACATTTGTTGGGTCTGTTTTTAAGTTTGTGAATAGTAGAATTTAATAAAAGGAAAGCTGGGAAATAAATAATAGCACAAAGAATTAAATTTAAAAGCCAGTTTCAGTCCCCCTTCCAAAAATAATCATTATGGTACTTGGTGGTATATTCTTTTTGAGTCTGTATTCTGTGCACATATAGTTATTTCCATTTTATCAAAGTTGTGGCATCAGACGTCCTTAATATACTGAATTTTGTATGTATTTTTCCATATGTTTTCACTATCATACGTTGAGTTTGTAGAAGTGGAAATGGGAGACCAAATGATAGAATTTTCCTTTTGAGTCTTGATCAGATGAATGGTGTGCAGACACGTCCTTGTACTATGTAGATTGCCTTTTTACTTTGTGAGTGGTGGTGTGAGATCCGACTTATCCTGCTGCCCGTGGTTGTCCGGTTTTCTCAGCACCGTTCACTGAAAGGACTGTCTTTCTCCCTTGGGTCTTCTTGGCTGCCTTGCCGAGTATCAGGTGCCCGTGTGTGCGGGGGCTGGTTTCTGGGCTCTCCCTTCTGCTCCTGTGCTCTGTGAGTCCGTTTCTATGCCAGTGCTGTGTGTTCTGTTCACTGTCGCCTTGTAGTGTAGTCGGAGATTGGGAAGCGTGCGTGACCGTGTGGTGTGGAGTCGGAGCTGTGGGCGTGGGCACCCTGTCTTGTTCCTGACCTCAGTGGGGGGTTTCAGCCTTCCGCCATCGAGTGTGCTGTCTGCCGTGGGCTTGTCACAGACTTCCTTTATGATGTCGAGGTGCTTTGTCTATACTCAGTTTGTTGAGAGAGTTTTTATCATGAAAGGATGTTGAATTTTGTTAAATGCTTTTTCTGCATTAATGAGGAAGTATGGTTTTTATTAATACAATGTGTCACATTTATTTATGTATGTTGAACCATCCCAGGGATAAACCCCCTTGATCATGGTGCGCGATCCTTTTAATGGGCTGTTGAATCTGGTTTGCTAGTACTGTGCTGAGAATGTTTGCATCCGTGTTCATCAGGGGTGTTGGCCTGTAGTTTTCTTGTAATATCCTTCTCTGGCTCTGGTATAGGGTCAAGCTGGTCTCATAAAATGAGTTTGGGCATGTTCCCTCCTCTTCAGTATTTTGGAGGAAGTTGAAAAGGATTGGTATTAATTCTTCTTTAAATGTTTGCTACAGTCCACCAACAAATCCATTTGTGTTTTGGCTTTTCTTTGTTGGGAAGTTTTTGATTGCTGTTTCAGCCTCCTCACCCGTTATTGATCTGTTAAAATATTCTATTTTCATGATTTAGTCTTGGTAAGTTGTGCGTTTCTAAGAATTTATTCATCTTTTTAGGTTATCCAATTTTTTGATGTAGTATTGTTCATACTAGCCTCTCATGGTCCTTCAAATTTCTATTATATCACTTGTAATATTACCTTGTTTATTTCTGACTTTATGTATTTGAGTCTTGTTTCTCTTTTTTCTTAGTCTAGCTAAGGGTTTGTCAATTTTATGTATCTTTTAAAAAAAACAGCTCTTAATTTTGTTGAGCTTTTGTGTTGTTTTTCTGGTCTCTATTTCATTTATTTCTGCTGCTAATTTTGGGCTTAGTTTATTTTTTCCTAGTTCCTTGTGGTGTAAAGTGAGGTTGTTTATTTGTGATGTTTCTTCTTTTTTTTTAATAAAGATTTTATTTATTTATGTTTAGAGCAAGGGAAAGGAAGGGACTGAACCCACAACCGAGGCATGTGCCCTGATTGGGCGTCAGACCGGTGACCTTTTGCTTTATGACAATGCCCAACCAACTGAGCCACAATGGTCACGGCTTCTTCTTTCCATTTTCGTTTGTTTCCAGACATTTTTTTATTTCTTCTGTGACTCCTTGGTTGTTCAAGAGTATGTTGTTTAATTTCCACATGTTTGTGACTTTCCCAGTGCTCTTTCTGTTACTGATTTCTGGTTTCATACCACTGTGGTCAGCAAAGATACTTGGCATGATTTCAGTCTCTTAGATTGCTGAGATTTGTTCTGTGACCTTCCGTGTGATCGGTTCTGGAGATGCTTCTGTGTGGAGTTGAGGAGAATGCGTACGCTGCTGCCACTGGGCGGAATGTTTTGCGTGTCTGTTAGGCCCGTTTGGTCTAAAAGAGTTCTAGTCCAGTGTTTCCTTACTGATTTTTTGCTTGCATGATCTATCCCTTGTTGAAAGTGCGGCATTGAAGTCTCCATCTACTACTGTGTGATGGTTTCTTTCTTTCTTCATATCCGGTAGTATTTGCTTACCACACTCAGGTGCTCCAGTGTTGGGTGCACACATATGTACAATTGTTACAGTCCCTTGATGAGTTGATTGCTTTATTTTAGTATATAATGAGCCGCTTTGTCTGTTGTTGTTGTTTTCACGTGAGGTCTGCTTTCTGCGTAAGTACGGCCACCGCCGCTGGCGTTTCTCTCTCGTCTGCACGGACCCGTTCTCCCCCGTGTGTCCGGTGCCGACGGCAGAGCCGGCGTTGGTGGGAGAGCACCTTCAGCCCCACTTGGCTGTGTCAGGGAGTGAGTCTGTGCCCCTGCAGGTCTCTCGCCCTGTTCTGCCCGTGTGTGCCTTCTTCGGCTGCCTCTCTTCTTTCTCTATTACAGAAGAAGGTTATTTTTCTATTCTTTGTGTGCGAATGGTGGTTTTCAGAATGGGTCCAAGATCAATGGACTGGTGAATTCTAGATGACACGATTGCACCATCTCAGTGGTACTTTTGTCTAACTCTCTCACCTCTAGTGGCACGTGGCCGCGGTTGTTTAGGGTGTTATTTCCTGTTGGCTCGTCGGTTTGCCCGTCGGGTGTTCAGGGCAGCAGGAATCAGGCGGCGTCTGCAGCCTCAGCCCGCTGCCTCCCTGTTCCCACCGCAGGGCTGTTTGTTCCCTGTCCTGGTCTCCGACAGTCCCCACGGCTCACTGACAAAGTTCAAGTGAAATGGGCCACACTGGGAAAATCTCAGGCGAGGTGCCTGGGAAACAGATTAAAAACAAACATACAAAAACACACCAGCGAAACTGGAAAACAGTCAGTTTGGGCTGACTTTCGGAACTTCCCCTGCAGCCAGCGGCGAAGAGGAGAGCGCTCTTGCAGTTGAGCGTGCGTCTGCCCTGGAGGGGAAGAGGAGCGGGCTGCACAGGGTGGAGAGCGTTCCCGGGGGGCGTGCTCACCCTCACACAGCGGACCACCCTCGCACAGCGGGACTGATCCTCGCGGAGACCCCGAGGACGCCCTGTCGTCAGCAGCTGTTCACCACGGAGGCCTGTGTGCAGAGGGGCCCCTGCAAAGCAGTGTCCGTTGTTTTTCCCCTCGAGATGGGTGGAAGGGAGCTGTGGAAACTTCAGAGGAAGTACGTAAAATGATCTGAAGTGAAGCAATGTAGCTTACTTCCTTGGGGAAGAGATTTTTCTTGTAAAACGTTTGTTGAAAAGGCATCAGTACTAATGTGTACTTTTCGTAGAGCTACGAGGTGCTCTGAGAACATTTTTCAACTTTTGTTCTTCAGACCTCGTAGGCTCCCTCTCGCAGCTTTTGGTTTGGAAGCAGAGGTTCTCGTTTATGTTGGAGGCCCTTTCCCAAGCCTCATGAGCTTCCCTAATGCAGAAAGTTAAGTGAGAAGAGACTGGTAAGAGACACCAGGTACCTCCCTCCCAGACTCCTCCCTACGCGGTCCGGCGGATGGCAGGCTGGGGCATCTTCCTGGGCACACAGGCCTGTCCTGTCTGTGGATTTAGACGCAGCTTCCAAATCCCGCTTTCAGGATCTAATAACGGTGCTTGGGCGGCGCACCTCGCCCTCGCTCGCCCTCCTCTCCCACGTCCCTCCTGTGCACGGGGCAGGTTCCCCTCAGCTTTCTCGTGACCACGTCATCCTTAGCCACTCCTGACGTGGGTGTCTACTTGCTGCCGAGGGCATTTCCTCGGCAGCACGTGAGTGTCGCGGTTTTCATCAGAAGAGGGCACCACGTTACAAGCACAAAGTCAGAGTGAAGGAGAAGAGAAGATCGCAGGCGGGTCAGTGCCGGGAGAGTGTGAGGTTGACCCTGACTCTGCTTGAACTTGCGTTTGCCGTCTTTGCCGGTTCGCAGACGCTGCCCTCAGCCACTGCCTGCACAGTGAGGCGGCCCTTCCCTGAGCGTGGCGTGGCTGCGGCCACAGTGGTCTCGGGCGCGGGCGATACAGGGAAGAGAAAGGCAGAGAGGGCTCCTTCTCCTTGTTTTCCCTCCCTGACTTCCCACCGCCCCAGTGCGGTGTTGCACTGCGTGTGGTGAGTGTGCCCACGGGTGTACCGACCGACCTGTTCCACTGCTTACAGGCGTCGGGACGGTGTTGTTATTCAGCTTCTGTTTTTACATTTGAAACAGTGAACATGTGTATACTAGAATTCAGAAAGGTTGGCGAGAGCACAGACCTGTCATTAGAGACCAAGGCTAAGGTCATCTGCACCCTTAAGTTCCCAGCTACCGTGTGCAGATGTGGAAGTTGGACGGTTAAGAAGGCGGCTAGGAAACAACAGGGTTCATTTGATGGGGTGGAGGAGAGCTCTGTGGAGAGCCTGGACCGCCAGAAAGGCACACAGGTGGGCAGTCCTGGAGCAAGCTCAGCCTGAAGCATCACTTGAGGCCAAAACTAGAGAACTGAAGCTGTCCTACTTTGGGCACTCCGTGGGAAGGCAGGGTTCTTCGGAAGAACAGGAATGCTGGGAAGAATAGGAGGCAGTAGGAAAGGAGGTAGACTGGAGAGGTTGCCCCCCTGAAAGAAGCCGGGGGCATGAGCTGCAGGAGCTGAGCAGGGCTGCCGAGGGCAGGACACTGCAGACGCCACTCACTCTGGGGTCGCCAGGAGTCAGAGCCGACGCAGGGGCGCACGACACACGCAGACACGGCCCTGTCGGCTTGGAGAGGCAGTCGTTAAGTGTAGTTGGGGGAAACACACACTTGGAGCGGGGCTCTGAAGTGGGACTTTGAGGATGAGAGCCCCACGGCGGAACAGGCCAGACGTTCACGAGCAGTGCCCTGGGCGCGTGCATTCGCACAGCGAGACAGACGTTGCACTGCAATGAGAGTGAGTGAACAAAGCTAAACCACACGCAGCAGTGGAGCTGGAACTTAACACAAGTACCGTGGAGCCAGAGACAGCCCAGACACGAAAGGGGGTTTGCTGCGGGGTTCTGCTCGCGGGCCGCGCAGCAGCAGCAGCCAGGCCGACCTTTGGGGCGGGAGTTCCCCTCTCCGGAGGCGTGGCGTGGGAAGGGCCGAGGTGAGTCCTCCATGCTGGTGCTGCGCTAGCTCTGGGCTTGCTTCTGGCTGCGTGGACGCATTCAGTGTATGGAAGCTCGTCATTCTGTACGCCGGAGTTGTGATTGATGATTTTCTTTAAGGATGTCATACTTTAGCAGAATGTTCAAGGTGTGACCATTCCAGCATCTGAAGAGAAAGAAAAGTATTCTTTTCACGGTCCATTGATGGGCACCTCTCCACTCCTAACCTTGTTTCCTGTCTCAGGCCTCCCTCCCTCCCTTCCCTGAAGCCCCCCAGGGTTCGTGTCCTCCAGCCTCAGCTCTTCTCCTTCTTCCAGACCCTTGGAAACGTGACAGTCCAAGACCCAACCTTGCCCTGAAAGAGGGCTGTTCATTCTAGATCCCAGAGTAGCCGACTGCCTTCAAACCCAAACCCAGCACCTGCCCCTCCCCACTTCCCACTCCCAACCATTGCCTGTGGCTTTTTTGCCTGGACATCTGATTGTGTGCCCCCGAGCCAGGTGCCTGGAAGGCTGGGATGGTGGCGTGCCCGGGAAGATGGATGGGGTGGCCAGGACATGCCTGGCCTGGGAGGGGTGTGTCTTCCAGGCCTGTCTCCCCACATGTTGAACAGGAGTTGCTGACTTCTCTGTGTCTTCATTATTCTGGCTGGGAAATCAGGGTTCAGATAATTAACTTCTGCTTCTTGAACCTGTCAGACAGAGGGTCCTGTGAGCCAATCGAGGTTGCTTTTTCTGGCCTCGCATATTCAGAAAACCTGTCTTGCTGGCCAACTTAACTTGGCAGGTGTTCTGGAACAGAAGTCCTGGCTGCTAAGTCACAAATAGAACTTCTGTGGTGCGGCTTTGCCAGTTGGCTGCTCTCCTGGCTGGTTCTCCGCGGACGGACAGGGGTCCTCCGGGGCAGGAGACCTGGTGAGGGCTCTGGCCGCAGCGCCTCCCCTGGGGCAGAACTGAAACGCGAGCGCTGTCCCCGCGCAGCGCTCTCGCCCACACCTGCCCTCCTTCTGCCTCCACGGATCTCCGCCCCGGCCTGCGGCAGGTGGAATGGCGGCCCCAAAGTCGTGCACACTCTGAATTCTGGAACAGTGACCGCGTTCCCTTCCACGGCAAACAGGACTTTGCAAGGGTGATTAAGGCTGCAAATCTTGAGATGGGGCGACTGACCTGGATTATCTGGGAGACCTCCAGTCACAAGGGCGCTTACAAGGGAACCCGAGAAGAAGGAGAGTCTGAGAAGCTGCAGTGACAGGAGCGGAGGGAGGTCAGGGTGACACAGGTCATGAGCCAGTTGGGGGCAGCCTCGAGGATCCAGCAGGGCAGGGCGCACATGGTCCCCAGACCTTCCAGGGGCAGCACAGTCCTGCCAACACTTGAATGTTGGACCAGCGAGAGCCACTTTGGACTCGGACGCCCAGAGCTCCAGGATGATACATTTGTCTGTCTTAAGCTCTAAGTCTGTGGTAGTTTGTTGCCGCCGAGATCAGAAACTCGAGATAAGAACCCCCTTAGAAGGCGCTGCCTCCCGCCGGCAGGGGAGCCTGTGATCGCTGGCCAGAGGCTGGAGGCAGTAGTGTGCTGACTGGCGGCCGGAGAGCGGGAGCGGTGGGGAATCGAACCGGGTTTCGTCGTCACTGTGCGTGCTGAGGGAGCAGACACAGGAGCGGCACCTGCTGCCAGTCTCTGCTCCCAGCACTGCCTGGACGGCGCTCCCAGAAGCCCACGCTCCCAGAAGCCCACGCTCCCTGTGCTGCCGGCCCGCCCGGTGCCTCCCGGGTGCTTTCTGCATCCTTGGCTCCTTCCTGGGTCCTGACCCACTGCGGGCGCCCTTTCCTACGGTGTCTGCCCCCTCTCACGCCATCGCACCTTCGCTGCCTGTGGGTGCCTTGGGCAGACACCTTGCTCTTCCTGGCTGCCCTGGCTGCGTGGGAAGGGCGGGGAACTCACTCTGTACGCTGTCCAGTGCCACCGTTAGGCCACGGACCCAGCGCACCGTCACTCTGTGTTCCTTGTTCTTGCTGTTCACGTGCATGTCCACGGCTTGGGTTAAATGTTGCTACTTTTCAGTAGCAGCTTCTTTGCGCTTTGATCCCAGCCCCTGGGACACACTCCCTCCCGCGTTCTTGTTCAGCAGCTCTGCGAACCCCTAGAGCCCTTTCCCTCCACGGCTGCTGGCTTGCCCTGGCTGCCAGCTGCTGGTTTGCCCCATTCTCCACTCCCCGCAGAGTCCACTGGCCCGCTTTCCCCTCCCCCGTACAGCTCTGCCACCGTTCAGTTTTCCCCTACTGCTCTCTATGCCGGCTGCAGAGTTACCTACGGACTGGGTGTATCAGGCAAGCCCAGTCCAAAGAAAAAACACGTCAGTCACTGTAACAGGAAACTCAATGGAAAGCATTGCTCGTTAGTTATTAAAGAACTGGAAAGGCCAAAAGAATGTACTAAGGAATAACAACTGTGGGAGGGAACTGCCCCCCCAAAGGCTGGGGGAGCTGAGGGAAGAAGTTGAAATTATCTTTGGGTTGAAGCTCAGGCTTCTGAGGATGGGGCGCCGCGGCTGGGGCCAGTGTCCTTGAACTTGGAAGAGGGCCCACGGTGCTGGGACCCAGACTTGTGAGGAGGGGACACTGGCCCGTTGCTGGGGCATCGCAGAGGGTGTGAAACGAGGCTGGTTCTGCAGGAAGGCGTGAGACAAACCGCCAGCTGGATTCCGCCGAGTCTCCCGGAACGCACTCTGGCTGCGGTGCTGAAGAGGAGGCTGGGGCCCCACGGTCAGGAAGGGACATTAGCGCACGCTTCTCCTCTGTGAGGTTGTCGGGTTTAGAAAACAAAAGTATAGGGTGCTCAGTTCCATTTAAATTTTTGTATGTTTCATGCAGTATTTGGGCTCTACTTACACTAAAAAGTCACCTGTTATTGATCCGAAATCCGGATGTATTTGGGTGTCCTGTGTTTTGTCAACTCTGCTCCCTCCTCCAGCTCCCCAGCAGGAAGCAGCTGACAGAGCAGAAGTGTGGTTTGCAGAATCCTCACTCGGGCATCGTGGAGACAAGGCTGCTCACGGGGCGGGGGGGGGGAGTGTGTGTGGTTGGAGCTCCTCCCTGATAACCTAGTGCCTGGCCAGTGAGAGCCGTCACCTCAGCTCCTCCCTCTCACAGCATTCCTTAGATGTGCGTTTGATTGCTTACTCCCGTGGGAAAACTGATGCTCGTGTGGATAGTCAGCATTTGGGAGATGCTGAAGATTCCAGAAGTCTCCTGGAACTACCAGTTTGTGGAGGAAAGGAAAGTGAAAGTGGCGCACCGCCTCACCGCCCAGAGCGCCTCTCAGACTCCGTCTCCGTCTGTCCATGGAGCGGGTCCTAGGCCCTCATTCTGCCGTGTCTGCTGCCTCGCCTCTCCCGCCTTGGCCTTGGGGGCTGTGAGCACAGCGACATGGTGACAGGGTGGAGGGTGCAGAAGCAGCAGCGGGACGTAGATGTGAGTGGGGAAGTGTTGGCAGTCTTCGTCAAACGGCATCAAAGTCTCTGCTGTCGTTTTCTATCCTGAAAAAGATAGGACTTTTTATGATTGATCTGAGAGGGAAACATTGATTATTTGTTCCACTTATTGATGCATTCATCGGTTGCTTCTTTTACGTGCCATGACCAGAGATCGAACCTGCAACCTTGGCGTACTGGAACGATGCTCTAGCCAACTGAGCTACCTGGCCAGGGCCAAAGGGATTTTTTTTACTCTGTCACAGAACGAGTAACATTCTGTGGACAAATACGAACAAACAGAACCCTAACTCATGTGGCTGATTTCACGGATTCCGACAGGTCTGTGACGTTTCTGAAAGCTCTGCTAGCTCCTGGGGGACGCTTTGTGTCGGGGTCAGGTCAGGACGTGCTGGGTTACTTGGCTCCGCGGTTTCATTCGATCCCCTTCTCTTTGCTTCCTTCAAGATGCTCCTCCTGCAGCCGATGATTCAGGCTGACGTCCGCCCACGCTGGCAACCTTGTGTTTCATTTCCGCTGTAGACCCTCTCAGGACTGGTCCAGGAGGGGCAGGCACACGGACCCCGGCACAGTGTTCTAGTTTACGGAGAAATGCCTACTGTGAGGGCTGTTGTCCTTCCCTAGTGCCGGCCGAATGTGAGTGGCCCTGAGCCCTCAAATGACCGAGATGACTCCCCCTGGGCAGTGGTCAGTGTGCTTTCTGTTTTGCAAAGTGTAAATAAGCTTCCATGGAAAGCTTCCAGGGAAAAAACACAGGATAAAACTGTAACCATGGAAATACACCTGGTGGAGAAGGTAGCCGTTTAAACTTCGGAGTACACTTTTCCAGGTGTTTCATTAAGCGTGCACACAAAGCGTGCACACACGTGCTCGGACGGCTTCTGCTGTGGTCTTATTTAAAGAGCAGTGCGTTACTCATATTAGCTAGGCTTAACGGCAGCAGCCGATCAGCTCTGGATTCTCAGTGGCTGAATCAAACTCAGGTTTATTCCTAGTTCACATGTTTCCAACTCCATTGGCAGGGGCTCTGCTCTGTGCAGCCGTTCAGCGAGCCGACGGAGGAGCCCGCACGTCTCGGGACCGTGCCTGCCGGGCCGCGTGGCCCTCTTGGTCCTGTGGGAGGAGAGGACAGACTGGAGAGTCAAGCACCAGCTTTTGGGTTCCTCAGCCCCGAAAGGACGCGTCACTTCTGCATACGTCTCATTGGCCAGAACTCGTCATGGGAGCTCACCCAGCTTCAGTGAAACGGAGAAGCGTGGCTTCCCGCGTGTCCGAAGGGAGGGAAGACCGCACCCTGGTGAGTGGTGACGACGTCTGGCACACGCGGTCCGTAGCGCGGGTGCTGATCCA
>CM052550.1:59538872-59585666 GCA_028533065.1 Trachops cirrhosus
CAGCAGTCCCTCACGGGCGGCGCCCTGCGTGCCGTTACCGTCTGGCACACGCGGGTCCGTAGCGCGGGTGCTGATCCACGGGGACTGCCCTCGGCCAGCAGTCCCTCACGGGCGGCGCCCTGCGTGCCGTTACCGTCTGGCACACGCGGGTCCGTAGCGCGGGTGCTGATCCACGGGGACTGCCCTCGGCCAGCAGTCCCTCACGGGCGGCGCCCTGCGTGCCGTTACCGTCTGCAGTGGCTGCTCCGTGTGTCACGGTACATTCACGCCGAGTTCTATTGGTGTGATCTTTTCGTAACTGAAGCTGAAAAATACTGAAAATACTCAATCATTTAAAAACAGTGCAATCATTACATGATATAAAATAATTTTTACAAAGAACAGCCATGTTTTCAAACCAAAGGATTGGAAAGGAGAGCGATACTGCTTTGCATTTCTGCACATCTCCCTTTGCCTGCTTCCCTGCGGTCGTGTGGCCCGGGTTACATGGCGGGGGCCGGGAGAGAAGTGTGCGGGCCTGTGACCCATGTGGGAGCCCCTTGGCGCCACCTCGAGCAGCCGTGACTGTGAGCAGGAGCGCCGTTGTCCCGTCCGAGGAGCAGTGGTTATCAGGGGCTCAGGCTTCCTGGGAGTCGGGGTGTGGGCGCAGCACTGGGCAGTGTGGAGACCGGCAGAGCGATTCCAGGGGCAGAGGGGGTCGCGTGGGTCCAGGAGGACGGAGAGGGCAGCACTAGCGCGGCTCAGCGGGCGAGTGCAGAGCACCCTGGGACGCCTAGCCCGTCGGAAGACTGTGTGCGTCTCGCACCTGACTTGGCATGTGAGGTGGTGCTGTGCGTGGTCTTGGTTGCCGCATAGGGAGGCCCGTGACCTCACACAGGTAAGTGGCTGGGAAGGAGAGGAGAGTGTCAGGAGCTTCTTCAGGCAGCCCTGGGCGCTCCTCTCAGCACGACGCCGAAGCTCCCAGTGCTGGCTTCTCAGAGGCCGTCTGCTGCCTGGGGTCTGGCGTCGTGTCAGTGATGAGCGCTCTGCGCACTCTTCCCGCCACGTGCCGCCGGCTGACCGTGTGTCGGGGAGCCCTGTGCTCACGGCTCCGCAGCGCCGTGCGCCGGCGGTTCAGAGCGCGCTGGCCCGTGGAAGGAGACTGAGTCCCGTTCAGTGATGCCAGCGCCGGCCTCACCGGAGATGCGGCACCGCGATTCCCCTTCTGGGCTTTTCACCCAGCAGGCGTTCTGAAACGCGTTTTATTTCCGAACAAGATACTGAAATCTAAAATAAATTTTAGGTAGAGAAGTGACACTTCAGATAAGATTTTCAAAAAAATTAGTGTCATTGCAAAATCCGACAGCGGGGCGCATTGTGTGCTGTTGGTGTCTGCACAGGTGCGAGGCCGACTTTGGGATTCTAGAGTACTGGTTTGTGGGGCGACAGACGGCATTCCAGAGGTCACTGCCAGCCGCAGCAGGACCACAGCAGGACACAGCAAAAACACGAGAGCAAACTGAGTCGACCCTTAAATACATACACAGTTACTCTCTAAATTCACTGTTTGTAAACACACTAAAGAGACAGGTGAACACACAAGCACACCTCTGCCAGCCGTCGGAGTGACGGTGTCACCGCGTGTCACGCCGCCTGTGGAGGCGCCCGCTGCGCACCTACTGGTTTTGATTCCTGAAGCCACTGGTGGGCAGGGGCCGCCTGTTCGGCTGCGCAGCACACTCTGCTGAGCTGTGTCTGCGCCTGTTTCTTCCCGACCCCCGACCGGCCCCGGGGCTGTCGTCCACATTCGACTGACGGGAGACTGAGGATCACACGGGTGCGTCTTTGGAAACACCCAGAGTGAGTGAGGGTGGAGGTGGCACGGGGACCTGGGGGGCGGTGAGGAGGGCTGCAGCCCCCCACCTGCCTTGCGGAGGAGAGACGAGTGCGAGTGTCCGTCCTGGGGCGCGGTGCTGCCGAGGCGGTGCTGCCGACGCTGCGCTGCCGACTGGCGGGTAGTCCGCAGTGGCCGCAGTGAGGGCCCGAGAGTGCGGAGAAGGGTGTTTGGGAGGCAGTGAAGAATGGACTCAGCACAGTCACGGGCTTCGCTTCGTGATGTTTCTTCTCCGTTCGCATGCCACTCAGTGTGTTCCATCTATTTTTAATGAGAACGTTCTATTAATGCCAGTGGGATTGATTTTTAAGGAAGCATTAGGAGCGGCAAAACGTGACTACTGTGCAGTATTGACTCGGACGATCCATTATCCCTCCACCGTTGCTCTGACCTTAACGCTAGCGCCAAAGAGAAACAGCACATCAGTGTGTCCCGCAGACCTGGGTCCGAGCGTTGCGGGCGGGGGGTGGGGCACCCACATGGTTACGGGCCTGCGTCCCTTCTGAAGGGCCTCGCGTGCAGAGCCACTGCATGGGTGGGCATGCGAGGAAGTGCAGGGTCCGCACGGCCCCCCACACTCCTCGCTCTGCTCCCTGGGCTCAGGGCCTTGCCAGCTACCAGGCGTCGGCAGCTCCCAGGACCCAGAGCAGAGCAGTGGGAAGAGACTGCAGCCCCAGCTTCCCTCTCTGCAGACTGACGATAACTGGCCCGCGGGACTCGCGGACTCACAGCGGGGGTTAGTCGGGTCCACAGAGGTTAGACACTCAGAGCGGTCCCTGGCCTGGAACGTGAGCTGTCGTCGGAACGTCTGGAAGAAGGGAACACCATCCAGTCTGTCAGAAGCGTGCTGCGGATGCTCCAGGAGGCTCTCTCCAGTGGTGGGGCTTCCTGACGGAGAGGGAAGATTCTCTGGGCTGCCCTCTCTGCGGGAGCAACAGCGACGACCTCCCGTCCTGACGAGTGCCGCCCAGGCTCGTGAGCTGCAGTCACGGAACACGGTGCGGACGGCTCCCTTCCGCCTGAGCTGGCCTTTCCCCGGTAGGCCTTTCGGGCATTTGAGCCTTTATGAGTTTCAGCTGAGCTGAGTTCTAAAAGCAAATCCGTGTTGCATGGGAGGATGAGCTGAGAAAAAGGAAGCAACACAGCGACCACAAAACATGCAGTCAGTGGTGAAGCCTTTGGGAAGCACGTAAGAATACTTACGTATTTCCACGTAGGGTTTTGAACGGTTTGTGGCAGATTCGAAACATGAACCCCTTCCTCGGCTCCTTCCATGAACCTGTGGGAGAACAACAAAGGCACCCAGGGAAAACGTTTCTCTTCAGCAGTGGTCAAGGAGACGCGGGTCAACACGATGACAAGCCACGTGGTACCGTCTAAAGAGTAAAAGTGACGGCGCAGCTGTGATGAAACGGCCACGCCGACGTTGCTCAGGCCGGGCCGCGTGGGACAGCCCTGTGGGTAATCAGCGGTCTGTGTCAGAGTCTCCTGGACACGTGTATTTCTTGAGCTCTCATCTTATTTATGGGAATTTATCCCAAGGAAATAATTCAGAGGAAAAAATTTTAATTCTGGAAGATGTTGAATGTTGATTGCAGGATTAACTTTAATAGGAAAAGAGAAAAAGACCAATCTTAGAAAAATGGTTAAGTAAGGAATTTTTATAACTACTCTGTGGAAGCTTAGGTGGTCATTAAAATGGTAATTTTTCAAAGCAAGATGGAAAATGCTTATGCTATGATACTAACTATGAAAAAGCAGGACACATGATCACATTCATACTTTAATAAGCATGCAGGCTGTGTTCTCACACAGACCAGGGTTAGATGGGGATCCAGAGAGATGAAGCCGGCCGGTGTGTGGAGGGGTGGGACTGTGTGTCTGGGACTCAGATTTGTGAGCCTTTTGTTCTCGTTGAGGTGTTGTAGAGCCCCTGTCTCCCCGCCTGGGCTGGGTCGTAGGGCAGGGCATGGGACGCAGCCATGGCTGGGGCTTCAGGGGCCATGGCCGGAGCAAGAACGGGCAAAGATTTCTGGGCTGGCATGAGAGCCGCCTGGGCGGTGGTGGGGGCAGCTCTGCAGCACCAGGTTGGGGAACCTGGACAAGAAGGGGCACGGCTGGTAGGGTTCCCAGGAGGAAGGAGACAGCTGGGGTCTTTTAGACAACACCACCCATCTATTGGAAGAGAGCCAGGCAGGACGCAAGATCAGAGAGGACCCTGGGGCGTCAGGTCTCGGTCTCCCTGGATGGCTTTGGGGAAGGTGGCGACCTGTTTGGTGGAATTATGAAGGTGTAGGGCAGGTTCCCCCGATTGCCCTCTGTTGCGCGCTTTCCAGCTGAATGGGTAGTAGATTGACTTGGCCACGGCACGGCCACGGCCGGGAGTCCCTCCACAATACACTCAGATTTCTGCTTCCAGGTTGCTGGGCAGCTCACCAGAGGTTAAAGTGGACGGTGCTGTCTTCTTGCAAAAGGGCAGGGAGGTGATGCAAACACACGGTGGACTTGCCGGGAGAGACGGCCGGAGCCTAAGGTTACTGGGCTGCTGGCGTCCAAGGCAGAGCAGGGGCGCTGGGGGAAAGGAGCGCGGGGCGCTCCAGGAGCAGCGGGGCTCCGGTGCTGCTGTCTCTGACCCCTGCTGCAGTGTTCGGAGGAGTGCAGCCGCCGAGTTTTCTGAGGAGCTTGACCCTCTCCTCTCCTCTCCTCTCCTGCAAACGCAGCACTTGCTCTCTAGACCAGCCGTTCTCAGCCACAGGCGGTTTCACCCCCAGGGGCCACTGGGAGACGCCTGGAGGCATTTTTGGTTGTCAGCACTAGAAGCGGGTGCTGCGGCGTCGTGGCCCAGGATGCTGCTAAACATCTGACAGCGCACAGGACGGGACCCCACAGCGGCCCGGGGCGTCAGTGGTGGCCAGGTTGAAAACCCTGATCAGACCATCCCACGTACTGGGGTGCCTTGTACCACGGCCAGGAGTGAAGGAGGGTGGCGATGACGGTGCTGGTGGCGTCCTGTGCTCACAGTGCACGTGTAGTCCCGCATCCGTTAGTTCACCAGAAGCTCTGGCCCAGGAGGCGGGCAGGGGCTACTGTTTCTGTTTTGGTGATAAAAGAATCCAGATTGGGAGAGGTCACACGGCGAGCACACGGCAGAGTTAGTTTAGAAGCACTGGAGCCCCATGACGTCAACCTCAGGCACCCCCACGGCCCCGGCTGGACTCTGAACATGAAGAGAGAGAGAAGCCGTGTGTTTGGGTCGGACTCCGAGTCTGTCCTCGGCTTTTTGCACAAGCAGCAGAGCCGGGACTCCCCGTGCACAGACCAACAGAAGCCACACACCTACAAGAGACAGAAGCTCACACAGGCTGACATGGGACCTGGCGCTGGGAGGCCTCTGTGGAGGTGGAGATCTACCTGCTACCTAACTCTTCCGTGTGCCTCAGATTGTCCAGAAATTCATGTGCGAGGAACAGCACCCTCTGGCTTCTTTTTTTTAAGGTGCTCGTGCGCTCTCTCTCTCTCTCTCTCTCATACATACACACACACACACAACTGCTAGCTCTAAGTTTTATAGACTTTTGCCCCAAGGCTAAGTATAGGTGATGTATGATCTTGTTTGGCATTTTCTGTATTTGTCAGAAAAAAAAAAAAAGTCCATCGCCCACTAGTCTTCTCGAAGCCTCTCACCCCGAGCACATGTCCCTGAAGAACGCCAGGCCAACGCCACACGTCCTGCTCACCCAGGCTCGGCGCCTGCCTTTCTGTATGGGTGTCCCTGGTGCAGGTTGGCATCGTGAAAGTGGCAGTGACAAAGTAATGACATCAAGAATGACATGCAAATGTCTGGCCCAGATGGCCTAGTCAAACCCTCCAACACCGCGGAGCTGGGGCACAGAGGCTTCTGAGAAGGAGAGGCGGGTGGGACTGGGCCGGGGCTCGGGGCTGCTGGTCGGAGA
This sequence comes from Trachops cirrhosus, assembly GCA_028533065.1. Classification (NCBI taxonomy): domain Eukaryota; kingdom Metazoa; phylum Chordata; class Mammalia; order Chiroptera; family Phyllostomidae; genus Trachops; species Trachops cirrhosus. Next base: position 59,544,699 of record CM052550.1, read on the forward strand.
GGAGCCTGGTGCTCTGGGCGGCGGCACTGCCCTGAGACTGCTACCTGTGGCGTCCTTCAGAGAACTGGGTTCACTCGGCTTACAGCATTACTTAGGGTGTGCACCGTGTTGATGTGACACTTTTTCTGTTGCGACGTGATTAGCGCTGTAGCTTTTGCTCCGTTCTCGCCAACATGTGTCCCCTCATCTTGGTGGTAGCCACTCTGAGGGGTACGAGGTGACGCCTCACTGTGGTTTCCACTGGCATTTCCCTGATGGTAGCGGTTTGAGCATCTTTTCCTCGACCTGCTGGCCATCTGTATGTGGGAATGCACCAGGGCAGGCCTGCCTGCCTGCCAGCCTGCTGCCCACTGGGTGCGCGACTGGTGAGCAAAGGGAGCTGGGCTGGTGGGGCGTGGGCCCGTGCGTCTGAACCCTCGGTGAGGGCTCCTCCTCCTAGTGCAGTGGTGGTCTGCAGGTGGGCCCTGTCTTCACCCTCCCTGCTTCTCGTCCGCAGTAGGTGCCCAGTCTGGAGTAGGGTCTGTAAGAGCAGCACAGCTAGGATGGCTGAGACTAAGCGAGGCAGGGACGAGCTCAACCTGCAGTCTGCCTCCCTGGCTCCCCAGTTCATCCTCGTGCAGTGACCATCTCGGCCTTGCCCCAGCCCTCCACCCGTCTCTGTGCAGACCGCCCCACGGGAGGCTCTGGGCTGCACGCAGACCAGAGGAAAGGTGTTGCCGATCCTGCCTGTGGAAAGGAAGTGGGAGAGGAGCTCCCCATTCCTGCCACAATGCTCTGCAAGGTCACATGTCTGCTTTTTTTAATGAAGAGCACTGGGCTCACTCCACATAACCGGTTGTGGGAAGGCCTGCTGGTCGATGGTGACGGGGAGCTGCATGCACTTCAACATGAATGTGACGGGACACCTTCCTGTGTGTGGCTCCTTCCCGCGGACGCACGGCTCCTCAGCCTTGGCCCCTTCTGACAGTGAGCAAGCGCTGTGAGCTCTGCCCATTCCCTGTGAGCAGACTCGGACCGGAGATCCCTTCCCTCAGGCTGGACGGGGGACTGAGGGAGGTATGGGGGACTCGCTGTTGTTTGTTTCTGACTGTGTCCGAGTGGTCGCAGAGAAGCACTTCCTGTGCCCACACGCTCGGAGCCCCGCGCTGGGGGGCCAAGGTGACTGGAGAGGAAGCTGGAAGACCACGTTAAACCCCAGCAGCCTTCTCTCCTTACAGGCTTAAGCACTTAGTACGCTGCCATTCAGGTGGGAAACAGTGGCGCTGCCCACCGAACAGCCAGGCTCCGGTGCGTCGGAAGAGGGGTCCGTCGATTTTACCGTGTGCACTGTAAACAGTGACCAGGCGGCCGCCGTGTGCCAGGAGTGCATGTGGCACCGGGATGTGGGGTGAGTCAGACCCAGGCTGTCTCTCCAGGAATTCGCAGTCTTGGGGACCACACGCTGGCTGGGGAAGTACAGGGCTCACAGGTGCTTCGTCCCATGGGCGCAGCGCTTCAGGGAGCGCCGACTGTGGCCTGGAGGTCCCAGAGGCTGTGTCTGTGAGGGGTGCGCAAGGCTCCAAGTTCAGAGAAACGGAGGGGACTTAGGAGCAGCAGTGACTTGGGCACAGTTCGGCCTGCCTCACGGACAGAGACACAGGCAGAGCTGTGGCTGACTGAGGCCCAAAAAGGGCTGTCCCACCTTCAGAACTGGGCGAGCCGTCCGGTTTCTCCTGTTTGCCGAGGCAGCTCGCACCCGAGCGCAGGAGTGAGGAGGAGACCACTCCGTAGCGCCCTCGACGCCCAGCCCTGTGTGCACCTTGGGTTCCCCCGGCCAGGGTCAGACCTGGCTCACACCTGACCTTCTGTGGCTCTAGTAGTGCACAGACGTGTGTTCACATCTGATGATGACAGAGACGACGATAGCTGTCAAATCTGATTTGCAAAAATAGCTGGAAGAAATTAGGGGGACTGCTGGTTTAGGGAAGGATCAGAAAAAGCAAACAACCCCCGGAACAGGGACCTGGAAGAAGCTGAGAACAACTCCCTCGGCTCCTCCCGTCACTCCCTGCAGACCCCGCTCTCCCCCCATCTCCCGGGTGTGTGCGGGGCTTCCATGTGCACCCTCAGTGCTGGGCTCTCAGCCTGCGCACTGTCGGCGTCTTGGCCTGAACGATTCTTTGTCGTCGGGGCTGCTCTGTGCGCTGTGGGATGTTTAGTGGCATCTGCCCCCAGCCCACGAGATGCCAGGAGTGTCTTCTGACGTTGCCACATGTCCTCTAGGGGCCACCTCATCCCCAGTTGAGGCCCACTGTCTTAAAACGTGCACAAGCACGCCGGCACTCTGGAATCTGATGCAGACCTGTGGAGCGGTCTCGTCTGTTCTGCCAGCAGCTGAGTGGTCTGTTATTTCCAGTCTGTGGCTGGAGAAACCGGGCGAGTTCTCGAAATGCCTTTCCTCCGGTCCCACTGCAGGTCTGGCATGGCCTGGTCTCTGCACATCACGGGGCAAGGCCACCAGCTTCTAATCCACATGGTTTTGATGATTCTGCCTGAGTCACCACCACAGGACGTCTCTGAGGGTCCCGGGCCAGGCCCTGATCGGCGCCCACACTGGCTTTTCGTCCGGGCTGGGAGGTGGGGCCAGGGCGGGGGTTGCTGCTCCTGGGGCTGAGGCACCCAGTTCTCACCAGACAGTCCCTGCAGTGGGACAGGCCGGTCCTCCAGTGGGCGTCCAGGCCAGGCCAGGCCAGGCGTCCTCTCGGGCCGCACTGAGGACGGGCCCTGTGTGTAAATGGCGTGAAACACCGTGTGAGGGAGCGGCTCCTCTCCTCTCTCCAGGGTCACACGGGTTAATCCTGCTGGGCCTGCCAACTCTGGGAGGCTTAGAGAGCCTCATTAAAGGAAGCCAGTGCTGCCTCACTTCCTACCCGGCCCTCCCTCCCCTCCCCATCGAGGGATGGTTTTACCATCCCCACAGAGGGCTCAGCCCGCTGCACCACGAAGTCAAGATAATGCCCTGTGTTGGGCCAGCTGAGCGCTCCTGCCAGCAGAGCCGGCCCATCTGCCCGCTCACTGACGGCCGTGTCAGCAGAGATCTGGAGTCGGAGGGCTGGCCGGCGGCCAGGCGCTCCCCTGGCCCTCCGGCGTCTCGGTAGCAGATGTGGGGCCTCCCGCCTGGAGCGGCTGCTGGCAGTGCCTGGCACGCTCCTGTTGCCTGTCGGGGAGGGCGGAGGGGCAGGAAGGGTGCGCGTCTTCCAGGAAGGAATTTGTATTCCTCTCCAGGTTCTCTTTTGCAGATTTTAAAAAAAAAGCACTTGAAACAGACTTTTAAAAATGTGAAATAATCAGCTTATTGTTTAACACTGAGAAAAGGAATCAGCCCAAACCATGTAGCTCTTCCAGGTGCCACGTCACAAGTCGCACGGGGCCGGCGACCGAGCGTTTGCTGTGATCCACCCACCTCCCGACCCGGCCCTCGGGAGGATGCCTTGCCACTGCGCGGTCGTGCAGCCGTCGGCGCGCTGTCCCAGTGCTGCAGAAAGGCGGCTGAGCCCGGGAGGGTCCCCTTCACACAGGACACCTTCTCACTGCCGGCGAAGTGTTCCCGGTCCCTGGAAGTCCGTCAGGGTGCTTGCTGAACGGATCTAGAGGAAGTTGTGCCTCAGGAAGAGACAACCTGTGTGTCCTTGGCAGAGGACATTTTTCTCCTGACGTTACCTTTACGTTTTAAGGAGGAAACAGGAGAAGAGCGAAGATTTTTAAGAAACGAGTCGCAGCGTCTCTGTGGAGCCTGTGCATGCCCTGAGCAGCCGGCTGTCCCCCAGGCAGACGTCCCTGTCAGGGGAGCCCCGGAAGAGCAGCCTTGTTCAAGTGCAGGCTCGACCGCTGGCGCGCGTGCGTGGGCTCTGTGTTTGCCCGCTCGGCCGTGACAGGGGCAGCCTTGGATCTGGAGGGGAAAGGACACCGGTGCCAAGGAGAGGACGCTGCCCACCCGGGAGGTGTGGGGAAGCCAGGCAGCCCCGGCGAGGGGCCTGCAGCCCCGGGGCCGGGGAGCAGCGCACTCAGGGTGTCCCCTTCGATCGTGCTGCGCACACCGAGAGGGCCACGTCCTGCCAGCCAGCGCGGCTCAGTGGGTTGGCGGCGTCCTGAAAACTGGAAGGTCACCGATTCGGTCCTTGGTCAGGGCACATCCTGGGTTGCGGGTTTGGTCCCTAGTCGGGGCACGTGTGGGAGGCAGTCAGTTGATGTTTCTCTCTCACATCAGAGTTTTTCTCCCCCTCTTTCACCCTCCTTTCCCTTCTCTTAAAAAAAAAAAAAAAGGAGTCCTGAATGGCAGGCAGAGAACTCACCACTGGGAAAGCCCAGGAGAGGACCCCTCTCGGGCACGTGGGACTGAGCCTGTCTGAGGCCACCCAAGGGACAGGCTGGCCCCTGGGAGGCACCAGAAGCCTCACCACCCCCGGGGGTCCAGGGGCGCGCAGCAAACCGCGCATACTGCTCTCCAGTGTCTGGTGCCCCTCTGCTGCCCCGAGGCAATGCCGCGGTTCTGGTGCGCTGGTCTCAGGCACAGGTGAGGCGGTCGAAGCCGATGCAAATGCGTGAGGGGCACGGACCTGCGCTGGAGAACGCATAGTTCACATTTTCCTTTCTAGCACCGCAGCAGTCGGTTTTACTAATCACCACGTTTGGCATTTGTGTTGTGCTTTCGAGTTCAAACGTGGCTTTCATAGGCGTTTTCTAGGCCAGTGGAAGGCTCTCTCCCTTGCCGATGGCCGGGCGGGGCTGTTTGCAGTGGCACTAGCTTCAGGTTAGGACAGTGGCATGGCTCCGTGCCCTCCCACAACGAGACCGAGGAGGGTTCCAGCTGCTGCCCCTGAGTGAGGCCAGCAGCAAACACAGGAGAGCAGCTGTGCGTGATGGTGGGGAGGTGAGGCTCTGAGAGCTGACCTGTGGAGTCCCAGCCCAGGGCGTCCAGGGCCGTGTTGCCCTGGGCGTGAGCCCAGGCTGGGCCCCCTAGGACATGCGGGCCCGAGGGTGAGGGTGTGAACAGAGTCCGTCGTAACTCTGAGGGCACTGGCGGCACCGGGGGCTGTTTTGCAGGGCAGGGCGGGTGGGTGTGCCTGGTGAGGAGACACACATCTCCTTCTGTCTGCCTCCCAAACAGCCGTGGCTCCCAGCTCCGGGGAAGCACGAGGGGACGCCCTTGCTGCTGGTCGGGGGAGCAGACATGGGCTGGGTCAGGAACGGGGGCCAGGTAGCCTTCTCTCTCCAGCTATTGTCAGCTCTGGGGAGGGGGTGTCTGGACAGCAGGCGACCCAGGGTCCAGGCCAGCGAGGCCTCTCACCGCTGCCTCCCGGAGGCTGAGCAGCGTCAGTGCTGCCGAAGCCCCGCTTCTTTGTGCGCCTGCCTCCAGGCCCACAGCGCCCGCCTCCTTCCTGCCTGGCGCACGTGGGAGCCCGAGGGATCCAGGAACGAGTTGTGTCTTATCAGTGCCCTCTGATGCCAGTCACCTCCCCTCCCGGGAGCTTCGCTGGGCAGAGCCAGAGCAGGGTGCCGGGCGGCTGCCTGGCTCCTGCCCGGTGTGGACGGTGCTGCCCGAGTGAGCCTGGGGAGCCTTCCCTCTGCTCGCCTGGCTCAGGGGCCCTGGGCTTCTGGCCGACACAGCCCCAGGAGCTGTTGCTGAGTGCCTCCTGGTTGAGATGAATGGTGCGCAGGTGCCAGGCTGCAGCCCGCCCTCCTGGTCCTGAATGCTGACAAGCTGTGAGCCCTGGGCTGGAGTCGCGGCAGTGTTTCCTCGTTTAGTCCCCAGCAGAGCCCTGCAGCAGCCACCCGGTGTTCTGCGCCTGAATGGTGCCTGCCCTGAGAAGAGGAGTTGGCTGGCAGGCCGCCAAGGCCCCCTTTGTGCTCCCCTTCCTCTCCCTCCCCCCCCCCCCCCCCCGCCAGAGCTAAACCACAGCACGCCCCAGGAAATGCTGACACTCCTGCCCTTGGACTAAGGACCCTCCCTCCTTGAGCTGCCCGCGAGTTCCCTGCAGGGATGTGCTCCCACGCATGTGCCCCACCCTCAACTCCCCCCCCCCCCCCCGCCAGGGCCTGACATTTGAAGCTAACCAGTGAGTGAAGCGGTCCAGGTGCAAGACAGCTGGAGCCGTGGGTACCACGGTGACTGTCCTGTCTGAACAGGGCCCCGCAGCTCAGATCCCGGGGGCCTGACACTGTCTTACCTTCCACTTCTCAGGAACAGCCAGAAACACTGATTTTTGTATAAGGCCTTCGGAATTTTTACGTATTGCCAACAAATTCCGAGACCTCTGAAGCACTCAGCACACCACCTCCGCAGCGTGCGGGGGGCCCAGGGCTGCCAGAGTGCCGTCTCCTCGGAACGCGCGAGCAGGAAGCTGGAGCCCGAGTTGGGCCTGGCGGGGCGTCCTGTCGGGTGCAGTGACTCCCCCGGCGGCTGTGGGTCCCCGTGTTGGGGCTGTGCTCGTCGGGGACAGCTCGGGTCTTCCGGCACAGCAGTGGCCAGAAGGGGCCTCCGTTTGGACAGAAAGACTTCTCGGGGTCCGCTGTGGCCAGGGTTCAATGTCGGATCTCAGCGTGCTTGTTTTCTCCTGTGTGGGACGGATCACCGTGACCCTGGGGGCTTACAGCAGCCAGATGTGCTGCCACAGGCCTGTGGATCGGGCACGCGCGGGTTAGCAGGGTCCCGGAGACCTCGGCCGGGGCCGCGGCCTCACCTCGCAGGCCTGTCGGGGTGGTTGGCAGAGCCCACCTGCTGCTGAGGACTGAAGTCCTCGGGTCCTGGAGGGAGCCCGCCGCTCTGTCACGCGGGCCTGTGTGCCTCGGGGCGCAGGCTTCTGCCAGGCCAGCCGGCGCATCTCCCTCCCAGGGCCTGCCGGGCTCAGTCAGGTCCGCTGTCTGGTGAAGCTGAAGTCAGCCGATCAGGACCCTTTGCCCCATCTGAGAAACTCCGCCGTGGCCGCCCCCACGTGACAAACACAACCAGGAAAGTGGGACCCGCCGCCTTCGCAGCTCACCACACGCGAGGGGGCGGGCGAACCGCGCTCGCACACGCCGGATGGTGCTCTCAGGGCCAGCGTCAGAACTCTGCCGCGTGACGGGAAACCCCTTTCTGACGTCCCATTGTCCACTAAGTCGAGTCACGCTCCGTGACTTCTTACGTCAGCATTCTAGATGGAAGTGTGGTGTGTGATCTCAGAGGGTGCGGTGGGTAATAGCGGTGGTGGTGGTCTCCCCAGACGCGTCGTAGAGATGATGGGGGCCCTCGGATGGGGGCGCTCTGGTGACTCTAAAGCACAGCTGACGGTTCCCGCAGTAATTGGCCCTTCGTTCAGTCCTGGGCAGAGGGACCTGGAGCAACAAAGAAGGCTCACGGCACCCGCATCAGAGCGTTCCCCTTGGGTGTGTGGGTTCAGATCAGTGAGAGCTAGTTTTCCACGACCAGGTATAGGGTGAATCACAGACTTCGTGGCTGCTGGGCCAGGGCTGCTTTTGGCAGTGAAAGCGGTTCCGGAGCTCGCCGGGCCGCCGTCCTGAGGCCGAGGCTCTCTCCCGCGTGTCTTGCCTGCGGGAAGCACACCAGCGGCTCCGCCGGGCCCTGCTGCTCTGTGCTGTCATTCTCCCCCGCCCTTCTCCCTGGGTCTCGTCCAGCAGAGCTTTCCTCCTCTCCTGCTCCCACGGTCTCCAGGCCCCGGAGCATCCAGCCAGGAGGCTGTGGGGGTGGCGGCCCCGGGAGGAGAAAGCACAGGGCCCTGCGGGCATCTCGGGAAGACGCCCCCTCGGGCCCGGGGCCTCACAGACGCGAGCCGGCTGTCCGCCCGCAGCCAGGGCCCCCGCCTACACGCAGAGGCCCCCTTCCTCGGACCGAGCCGGCCCGGGCTGCCCTGCCGTCCAGTGGCAGAGGGACTGGACGCCTTGCTTCGGTCTTCTACCAGTTTGTGAGGGATTCTGATCTTCTATATTCTTGTTCCCCAAGGAAGGGGCTGAGGGCCCAGAATCTCGTTGCTCTGATATCTGCTGCTGGCGTGAGCGCAGTCAGTGTGGAGAGGAAAGATTGGGACTCTCTAGGACGGCTTGCCAGTTGTTTAAGGAAAAATACGTTTTCTGGAAACCTTTAAGTACACAAAATCGGCTTTTCTTTCTCTGCGGCGCATGTGTCTGTGGTTCTCCTGCGTTGGTTGGGAGTTCCGTGTGCTTTCACAGGACGGCTGCAGGTCGGGCTCTGGCTGGTTGAGCAGGAAAACATCCCAGATTGAAACAGACAGACAAGCTAGCCTGAAAACGCGAAGCACACTCACTGCGAGTGCCGTGACGGCGCGCTCCCTTTCCTCCCAGACTCGTCCCGTCTGCTGGGCTGCGGGCCGGAGACTCCTGCCCATGACGGGCTGGCAGCGGGTTTTTGCTGAGCTGCGTTTGACATCCATGAAATCAGAGGACATGAGGTGCAGGCCAAACCCACTCCAGGCACAAGATAATTAATCATCTCACTGCATTCTCTTTAATTACAGGTTTTGCCTAAAGTCTCTAAATTCTAAGCACTTAGAAGACACATTCGGTGCGTCTGGAGCACTGTTGTTTAAGGGAGAGGCGCGGTCCTCTGGGGTGCTGATGAGCTGCCACTCCTTCCTGCAGCGCCAGAGGGAGGGAGTAGCATAGGCGGGCGTGAGCAGGCTCTGCCCCTTCGCAGCTCAGGGCCTTGCCCAGATAGGTGGGGGCCCGCGGGTGGGCAGAGGGAAAGCAGCCCGAGGTGGTGTCTGCGCCCGCTGTCACGGCAGTAGGGACAGTGTCGCAGATGGGTGGCTCATGAGCAACAGCCGGGTACTTCTCGCTGCTCTGCAGGCTGCGGGGCTGGGCCCGGGGTGCCGACATGGCCGGGTGGGGGCAGACTTCTCTCCGTGTCCTCACGTGGCCGAGGGGGCACGGGAGCTCTTTCAGAGTTTTGTAAGAACACAAATCTCGCTCACCAGGGCACCACCGTTGTGATCGAATCACCCCAGGGCTCCACCTGCCGATCCTTCCCTTGGGCAGCGGCACTGCCCGCTTCTCTCGCTGTGCGTTTTACACCCCACCCCCTCCCCTAGGGCTCCAGGAGAGCCTGTCACTGCCCACAGGGAGGGAAGGGGGCAGGGCCGCCAGAGCAGGGAGGGCTCTGCCACGCTGGGCTGACGGCCCCTCTTAGCTCCCGCGGCGGAGCCCTGGACTCCCTCAGACAAGTGGGGTTTGTCCTGAGAGGTGTCCTGTTGCCGCTCTTTGAGGGTGTTTATGATTTGGGGTGCAGATTTATTATTTTTGACCCCAGATATCCTTTCCCTGTGTATTCACTTTGTTTTCTTCAGTTTCAATCTCCTGATCTTCGTTCAGAGCCAAGTGGCCTTTTATTTCTGTGGAAAGAAATGATCTTTCTACCCATGGAAACATTAGCCATCCTGCCTCCTCACCTAAAAGCCCTCTCCTCCTGGGCGGTGCCCGCGGGAAGGGTGTGCGCTCAATCCCCTCCAGGGGCGGCTCGCAGGGTTGCTTCGTGGCCATTGCTGCTTTCCGTCGAAGCGCGACGCTTCGCGGCCTGTGGTGCTGGGTGGAACGGAGGCCTAACGGGTGGCTCGCCACGCCACGCCACGCCGCCTTTCCAGAGGTCTCGCTGCGGCAGTGTCGAGTGCACCAGGATGAATGAGCTTCGCTCTTGAGTGGAACCGAGACAAGCAGGGCCCAGTTGACGTTTACATCAACATGAGCAGCAGTGGCTCAGAAGCAAAGGTCAAGAAATAATCCTCAAATACTTGTCTTACTGTCACCCTTAAACTACATAGAACTTGAAGAACCATTCTCATCCTTAAGTGAACACATTCATCTTCTAAGACCCGAAACAGACGCCGTGAACTTAGGTAGAGACAATAAGTCAGGTCTGGCCTTCCCCAAACCTGCAGAACTGGAGTGAGGAGGACGTCAGTCTGTGATCCCTGGGGCACTGATCTGCAAGGGCCACCAAGGGCGTGCCGCTGCGCCAGGCGGACCGGGGTGGCCAGGTCCGCGCTTGCCTCCCCTGGAGGGTGGGTGGGACCTGCAACTTGTCCCCACCCAGGGGAATCTGCCGAGGGCAGCAGGCTGTCACACCTGTCACTGCACTCCTGCATGGGGGAGCGCGCACACGCGAGGAAAGGGTTTCACTCACGGCATCGAGACCGTGATTTACGTCGGCTGCTCTGCGAGCTCTTGATCACGTAGCACACTGTCTCAGCTGTCCCCTTGCCGGTTCACGCAGATCCCTCGTCCCGTCTGCTGCCTGCAGAGTGTTCCACTTCAAGAACGCATCAGTATTTATGTCATGATTTCTTTACTGCTGGACATTGATGTTTCTGGTTTTCTCCATGCAGAACTGGGGGGTTGTATGCGTTGTTATGCCCACAGGGAAGTACTTTTCGGGTATATCCCTCAGTTGACGGTGGGCCAGTGGGGTCCGTCTGTTTGTGTTCTGACAGACAGCTGCCAGGTCGCCCCTGTGGCGGCAGGCCCTCGCTCACTAGCACGTGCAGGTGCCTGCCTGCTCCCCCGCGTGCGTGACTGCGCTGCGTTGCCAGCCTGAGCAGCGTCGCCAGCGCGGAGGACAGCGAAGTCGCCAGCCCCGCAGCTTCTTTGTCCTGCCTGCCTTCCTGTTCCCACCCCTGCCCCCAGGGTGAGCTTTCTGTTCCTCTTTTCACCTGCCTCACATACTTCTCTCAGGTAAATTTACGTGTAAATTATTTCACTTGACTTCCTAATTCCAAATCACTCTCCTATTCTGAAACAGGATGCAGTTGGGGTGTAAAGTTCTTTAAATCTCATGGATTTAATGTGGTGACATTGTGTTCAGACTGTTAATCGTTGTAAGTGAAGTGCGGGCACGTTGTGGGGGATGTGCAAGAGGCAGCTGATCGATGATGTTTCCCTCCCTCTCCATCTCCCTCCCTTCCCCTTTCTGTAAAATAAATAAATGAAATCTTTTTAAAAAATGAGGACAAAGCCTTGATCCCACAATTATGGATAAAACAGTTAAAATGTCAAATTAAGTTGACACCTTCTCCCCCATACGTGGAACTGAATCTGTCAGTAAGACAGCAAATGTCTTTCCAGTTGCAGCAGTGGAAAGAATTGGAGGGGGAGGAAAACCTTGATAAAACTCACCAGGAGGCTGGAAACAGAAAGGCCTGGAGAGGAGTAGCTGACCTGGGCTGACCGCAAAGCTTTTGCAGGATGTTAACCTCCTTGAATCACAGAGGTGACCCAGAAGTGCTGTCCAGCTGGGTGGGTGCACTCTCTCAGACTGACCTTGTCACGAAAAAGCTTTTCTTCCCGAGGAGTCAAACGAGGGTGTTATTTACTTTGTAAATATGCAAAGCGCTTAGCACAGGGCCCGGTTCGTGGTAAGTAGGTATTCAGTAAAAGTCGGTTTCCTTCTCCCAGGCCATAAAAAAATATTTCATTTCATGTAAAGGCATTCACTTCTGTTCTCCAAGAGGGAAAGGTAGCAGGTAGTAGTGTTATTTAAGTTAGTGGCTGGAAATGAATGCCAGCTGTGTGAACATCAGATGCAATCAGAACTCCTGGGTCTCAACTAAATCTGGACGTAAAAAGTAAAATAATTTCGTACAGGCACGGCAACGCCAGTCAGCCAAACCTCGTCCTTGGAGAAGGCTGGGGTTGCAGTCGGCTTCCATATGGATCTGAAACGCCTTTCCGTAAGACTTGGCAGTTGAGACTCCCAAGATGTGTGTGAGCATGACTGACCCCGGGTTTCAGAAAGAATTACCGAACCAGCCTTCCACTCACAGCAGTTTCAGCTCTGACACCTACCTGCTTCAGAGCCATTCACTGTAATATCACACACACAAAGCAAAAATTATTTATGTTACTAGCGCAGACCATTCCATACATTCTGGCCGTGTTTTGGCACACTTCACTGATTCCAGTGTAAGGCGAGCCTTGTACTTGGTTAATTCAGGAGCCCAGGGACTTCCTGTTCCGAGGCTGGCGGGGCCGCGGTCCGCGCGCTCAGACTGGGTTCCTGCAGACCGAGCATCGGCAGGTGCGAGCACACCTCAGACGCTCTCAGCACCACTGGGTGTTTTCTAGCACACGGAACCAGACACTCTGACCAGCGTTCTGGCAGACTGGCTGTGAATGTGTCGTCTGTGCACTCCCCACTGGAAATTGTGCATATATGGCAGACACTGCAAGTTGTCTACCCAGCTTTCCCGCTCCCTTTCTGGCTAATGGAATGCCAGTTTTGTGATTTATTCCACAAAACACTTATGTTTCCATTTTGCACTGAAGTTAGGGATGGCTGTGTGATAGAATTCTGGACAATGAAATAAAAGCAGAAGTCAGCTAAGGATTTACGGTAAATGTTTTAGTTTTCTTTTTTTTTTTCTTTTCCTCCATTGCATCTTGTTTTCCTGCCTGGAACGCAGTATTGAGGCTGGAGCTACAGCAGCCCTCTTTTCACCATGAAGCAACACTCATTAGAATAAAGAACATGGTAAAGATGGTGGAGTGGACAAGAAATTCAGTGTCTGGGACATTGATTGCCTACCTCAGACTATTTATTATGTGAGAAAAATAAGCCTCATTTGCTTAAACTGGGTAGTTAAGTTACTATTAGTTGTCCTTGAACACAATTCAGGTGGACAAAACATAGACTTTTTTTTTCTTCCTTTCTCTCAATTTTAAATGACTGTCTCCCCATTTTACCCCTTTTAAGGGGGAAGAGTTGGATTCATTTGAAGGCCGTTGATAGAAAACTTTGACACTCATATTTCCTTTACATTGAACTCGTAGTTTCTGTTTGAGCTAATGATGTTACTCATGTACGCATAGTCATTTGGGAAAAGGAGCACGATGCAGGTTCTTACAATCCACGGGAAGGCAGGATCTGAGTGACTCCCTGGCCTCCAGCTGCAGATGCAGGTGTCTCCCGGGTCTCTGGCTGGGAAAGCTGAACGTGCGCACAGACACACGTGTCTGCGGGCACTGCAGAGCACCCCGTCATGGGTCATCGGCTTCCTTCTCCCAGAAGAAGACCCCAGAGGTTAGGGAGCCCCCTGGAATTACTGGTGGAATGCCCGCTGTGCTCAGAGTCGGCGGTACAGCAGCCTGGCCAACGGCGAAGGGCTCCCGTAGGGTGTGCGTGTGCTGCGTGCGCAGACGGGCGTTCACGCAGTCTGCCCGTTCCTGCTGTCCCCTGACGCTGAGGTTCCAGTTTCCTGTTGCTCCTTCGTGAGGGGAGAAAGTCCTGCCCAGTTCATGGGGAGTATCAATCCCCAGACACTGAAATCCAGACATGTTAGTCTTTTATGGGTGTTAACTGGAATGAGAATTAGCAACCAGGCTAGGTCTTCATAATCTGAGCTACATTCCTGTGCATGTTCGTCTCTAAGAGGGCTGAAATAATAAGTTTTTCTTGCTTTTTACATGATTGCTTAATTGCAGGAGTAATAAAGAGCATAGGGACTGAGCAAACCTTGGGAATAGAGCACACCTCTCCTAATCCTGCCAGCCTCACATGCCACAACGTCGGTGCGTTTCCTGGAAGACGACTGGGGTCTCTCACTCCTAGTCTTCCTGCGTACGCCGTGCACTGGAGCCCGCCGTGGTTTGCCGACACCTGTGTTTGTGTGGAGTGTGCGGGGCAGGGAGAAGAGACAGGAGTGCCCGCGGCTCGGTCCCCGCGTTGGATGACGAATGGCAGGCGGCGGCGGCAGCAGACAGCTCTGGTCCGTGGTCTTCTGTGCCCTCCCGTCTCACCCATTTCCATGGAAGATCAAAAGCTACCCACAAACCCGTATTTGTGGGGCGGGAGCGATGTTGACAGCGGTTGTCACAGACGTGTCCTAACCGTGTGGCTTTAATAGAACTACTGCGACAAAAACTTCCAAACAGTGCACCACAGGGAAACCTGCACTGAGTAGAGCAGGTCTGTTTTGATGAGCTGTGTTAAATAAAATGTTCAGAGGCAGGAAAAGATACCTGGAGCCCGTGCAGTCTCTGGGTGAGCCGTTCCAGGCGTCAGGCCACGGGAGAAGCCAGCTGCAGCCACGTTGTTGCAGTGGCCGTGTCCCGACTTGGGCGAGGCTTTGGGAACCAGACAGCTCGGGGGGGCCTGGGCCGGGGACCCAGTGCCCTGAGCCTTTTGCGGAAGGGACTGTGGAGCGCCTGTGCAGTAGAGTTCTGGAGCGAAGGACAGATGGACCAGAGATGAAGTGACTGAGAGCCGCTGCAGTGAGAGTCCCCACGGCAGGACAAGCCTGCAGAGGGGCAGGTGGGACAGTCAGACAGTGGCAGCCCAGCCTTGGAGAAGGGACAGCTGGATGTGCAAGTTCCGTGCTCAGGGAGGCGGAGAAGGTGCTGAATGAAGGTGCTTTGTGGCCAGAGAAGTGGCATAGACCTGGCTGGACACACAAACAGAGCCAGCCTGAGAGACCAACGCCAGCAAAAGGGCAACGTTAGCTTAGACCAGGCATTGGCAAGCACGTTCTTAAAGGGCCAGGCAGTCCCCAGTGTGGGCTTTCAGAGCCACGAGGTCTCCGTCAAAACGACACAGCTCAGCCTGTGCAGACGGTGTCTGCACACGCAGCGACACCCACTTGTTGCCTGCTGTCTGCGGTGCTTCAGTTTACATTTCACCTGATTTCTACCTGTCACAAAACAGCCCCCTTCCCCGTTTAAGATATAGAAAGCGCTCCTAGCTCACAGGCTGTACAGAACAGTCAGGGGGCCGGGGCCACATTCTGCCTGGGCCTGTGTTAAAGACAGACTCAGCGGTGAAGGCGGGGGTTTCGGGGGGAGAGGAGGGAGGGTCGTTGGGGGCCGTGCACAGGGTGGGTGAGTAAGTGCAGCTTAGGTAACAGTCAGGCTCAGCAACTGGACTACACGCAGTATGTCTGCACTCTGACGGAAGCCTCTCAGTTTTGTAAACATTGACTAGAATGCAGATATCTTATTTCTAATTTAAAAGAGGAACCCCTATTAAGCAAGAGTCAGCATGCTTCGTCCTTGGGTTCCTCACTCTTAGTTTCTTGGTGTCTGAGGAGAGACTGGGCCCGCAGGTCATGCCATCCCTGCAGGTGCCACCGTTTTCCACGGTGGCTGTCCACTAGGGGCGCTCTTTAAAGCTTTAGAATGTTGTCTCTGAAACCCGCACC
Organism: Trachops cirrhosus; assembly: GCA_028533065.1. Lineage (NCBI taxonomy): Eukaryota > Metazoa > Chordata > Mammalia > Chiroptera > Phyllostomidae > Trachops > Trachops cirrhosus. The sequence continues at coordinate 59,559,875 of CM052550.1, forward strand.
TTTCTTAGGTGACATCACATCTCTGAGGAGAATGACTTTATTTGGAATCTTTGTTGTTTGAGTCGCCCTTTCAGGAGGGTCTTTTATAACTTCCCTCCGATGGGAACTTGCCTTCACGTTCAGAGGAGTGACTGAGATCATTAGATTTGATTGACAGTGAGTCCGATCGCTGATGAACGGATTTGGGAGCTTCCACGAAGCCAGCTAGCGATGCGCACCTTCTGCCTTTCCATTCCGTGCCTGCACCTCCTTAGGTCAGTGCGGGGAGCACAGTGCACCCTCAGTAAGTGTTTGCCGGTGGAATGAGCGACTGTACGGGTGGGGAGTAAATGGGTATTGCGGAACAGAAGGTGTCTGGCAGCTGGGCTGCAGGTGTCTGCTTTTAGGACCCTAAAAAATTACCTGCTACGAACAGAGCTGGAGGGTGACTTCCCCAGTTAGCATGCCTGGACTTTTCCCTCCACATGAGGGATTCTGAGTCTTGTGAGTTTGGATGGTGCGTCATGTGCACGTGACTACACAGCTGCGGTTGCTATTGAAGCCGGTCCCTGCCCGTGATCTGCTGTGCTAATATCCACTCTGAGGTGGGGGTGGATGGGACCGGGATTGGAGCCGTTTCAGTGGTTGCACGGCCGGCTCGAAGATGCCCGTGGGGCTCCAGGGCCACGTGGGGTGAGATTAGGTTGAAAGGTTACGATGACTTAGGATCTGGTGCCTTCGTCATTCTGTGGCCCACATCAGCCAGGGAAGAGCAGGAGAGGCTTGACGCAGCCAGCTCTGGTGAGCAGGGGTGAGAGCAGTGCCCTGAGTCTGGTCGTTGGTTTGTGTGTGTTGTTAGGACCACTTGGTACGAAGCCAATGCAAATTTTCCATCTGGTTCTTGCCTCAAGAACAGAACTAGGAGACAAAGGTAGTACGTAATTTCACCACAGATATTTTGGGGGCACAAATTGAGGGCGACAGGATTAAATGTGGTCAGGTAAAAGCCAAGAGTTTCGGGTAGGAGGTGCAATGAGGAAGCTGGCTGAGGTCACATTGTCCAATGAAATGGCCGGATGCCTGCATTTGGACGACACATGTGGGTGACACAGTGTTTATCTACAGATCCTGGCCTCAGGCCTCCTAGTAGCGATCCCCTGTCTTGTGGCAGCTCTGGTCTGGATTCGGGGCAGGTGGTGGGTGCGAGCTTCTGCGTGGGGTCTTGTGGAGTCAGCCCGCCCCCACTGCAGCACGATGGTGCCCAGACAGCCGACACACTTCTGTGCCCAGTCTTCGCGGGCGTGAGCGAGAACTGTGCAGATGGCCACTGCAACCCGTTTCCCTTTGCAGGCGCGTACTGCCTGGCTCGAGCTGGGTTGGGGCCTTGCAGATTGGCACTTGGGCAACTGCCTTTCCAGGCTGAAGCGTCCGAGCATTGAAGATCAGCTCACAATCCCTTCTTGGCCCCTACCTTCCAGAGTTGAATGGCACGCCGTAATTGCGGAATGGAATCGCAGCTGTTCACGCGGCTGCGACATCTTTTACAAGCTTGTACGGAATGGCGAGAGGAAAACTTTATTTTGCATTTTTATGGGCAATGTAAAGAATGCTTTGTAAATATCTTAAAACTGTAAAAACCCCACACCTAACTCTAACTGAAAACACACACACTCCAGCTCTAAGAAACCTTGTTTTTGCTAATGACAAACACCAGGTATGCAGCGATCGAGCTATTTCCTGGCACGAGAGACCGCGGGACAAGTCTGGAAGGGTTTTACACGTGTCGAGTAGCTCGTGAACCGCAGCCGTACCGAACTCGCACAGAATGTGAGCTGCAGAGCAATCTCACATGCTCCTTGGAACGTCTTTGTTCTGGGAACAAAACAGTCGCAGAGTAATTTGAGTCTAAATGGAAAATGGAAACATATGTGGGAAGTATTGCGGGGAAGAAGCAGAACCTTCGATGGATGTTCGTAACGGTTCAAGGGAGATTCCGCTCCCCCGTGAGCTGACCTGGAGTAAGGCGACTCGGTGCCTGTGCGTGGGTGCAGCCAGGCGCGAGGGCGCCGCAGCAGCAGCTGGACTGGGCGAGCTTAGCCGCCGGCCGCCGTCTTCAGGGAAGGGTGCCCGCGCCGCGTTCGCTGATGCGGGCAGAGCGCCTCGCCCAGGCGCAGCTTCCGGGGCCAGCATTCCAAACGCACGGAGTGTGCCACACGCTGCCGGGACGCAGTAACAGGTCGCCACACTTCCTGGGATGACCCAGCGGAACCAGAGGGACCTGAAGGTCACCTCAGCCTAATTTCCTTCCAGGGGCGCATTCTCCTCCCTTAAAGGCAGCCTGGCTTTCGTCTCCTAGCGTCTGATTAAGTATTTTTAGGGGCAGAGGCTCATTATCAAAGAAGCTCTTCTGTTAAGTGGTTCTCCTTATAACAACCTGTTTTCTTTTTGGCCTCCCTCTAATTTCCTGCTCAGGGAGGCGGGTGGCTGTAAGCTCCGATCAGCGGGATTCCCGTAGCCAGGCCGGTGTGCCCAGGGCAGTAACGCGGGTGCTCAGCTGCCCTGTTTGCAGTCCGCAGCTGCGCTGGGTGGTTTTCTTCACTGAATGCCTCCAGCACGGGGAACTTGCGCAAAGAGCCTCATCGCTCCTGCTCTCACTGGACTGAGTCTTCCGTCCAGCCTAACGCTTTGTGGGTGCTGCCTTGTTCAGAGGGTTTCACAAAGGGTATTGTGACCTTGTTCCAAGAGTCAGTATTTCATGACCTTTCTTTTGAAAAATTTCATGTTTGCATAAAGGTAGAAAGAATAACGTAAGAAGTCCCATATTCCCTTTTCCTATTTTCACCAGTTATTAATATTTTGCCATGTCTACATTCTCTCTCTCATTTTAGGTTTTTTTCTCTTTCTTGCCTGTTGGCTTTGGACATGCACACACACATGCCCGCACACACTCGAGTCACTGCTGCAGGTCCTTCTGGGAGCCGGTGGCGGGGCGGCCTGCCCCGGGATGTCTCAGCGTGGACATGCGTTCACACGACCACAGGATAATGGTCAAGTTCTGCTCATTTAGCACGGACTGAGATTCCCATCTCAGGCACACTGCCTGTTTAAATTCACCCGGTTGTCCCGATAAGGCTATTTTTCCAGTCCGGCATCACAGACCGCTTCAGTTGTCCTGTGTCCCTAGGGTCCTTTCCTTATCTTTAATGACAGCAGTATATTTGGGAAGTGTGGGGCAGCTGTTTTGTGGAGTGCTTCTCAGCTGGGTGTGTCTTACTGGTTAGCCAGGGCTACTCTCGGTCTGCACGTTTTTACGGGACAGCTGCGCAAACGAGGTTGGGTCCTCTTCGGTCTTGCCTCAGAGTGCCCAGTGTGCCCTCTGCCACCCATCGTGGCTGAGTGGTCCCTGGCCTTGGCTGTTTGGGGGGTTGGAGATGAGCAGGACTTGTGTCTCTCTGTTCGCAGTGCTGCAGTCTCCGGAGTCCCATCCCTGCAGTCCCGTCAAGCTGGCAGTCCTCTTACGAGGTCCCCTCCTTGTCCTAGTGCCTTGTCACGTGCAGCCAACAGCGGCCAGGCTGTGCCAGCATTCTGTCCCCAACCTCCGCCTAAAGTCATCAGCTCCGGAGGTTTGTCACCTGCTCTCCGAGTGAGCAGGGAAAGGGCTCGGCCAGACGTTCTGCTGCTGTGTGACTCGGGGTCATGTCACGCGTCACTCACCGCCGCCTGGCACTCCGCATCAGCCGCCTTAGCCTAGGCGTGCTGTGTGCGAGAGTGGAACAGCGTGGGCTGCTGTTCACGGGCTTGGCAGTTCGCACGGGCTGGGGAAGGGACAGCAGGCTCCGACATGCACTCTACAAAAGGTGCCGTTTCTGTATCATTCTGATAAGCAGTTGTCCTTGGAAATCTGTCCCACCTGAAATAGTTCAGCAGTGGAAATACAGAAATCGTGCTGGCAGTGGCGAAAACCGGAAACCTGAAGTGGCCACCTGCAGGGGCGCGCGGAGCGCACCGTGAGGCGGCCGTGCGCTGAGCGCCCTCTGCAGCCCCTGAACAGGGCGGTGCCCTCGCCGGCTCGGCCGCAGGGCCGTCGCCAGAACCAGGGCTCGGCAGAAAGGGGGACACGGACGGGGCGTGGTAACCTGTGCATGGTCACACGCACACGAGGACAGGGGCAGACCTCCTTGCCGTGCCGTGCGTGCATCCTAAACCGTAGCGTAGGGGACAGAGGGGTGTGCCCCAACTGCTGAAACATGTTTGCTTTTGAAGAAGAACGTGGGAAGTGGGGCTGGAGGGCAGTAAACTGGGATTTTAGTGTTTTGTTCTAGATATGCCTCCATTGTTTAAAGTTTTATCGGTGTGTATTATATCACCCCTGCACGGTACTCGTGGATAAATACTGCCGTTTGTAACTTCAGGGGGTGACGGACAGTGGAAGGCAGTGAGAGTCAGGAAGGGATGTGCTGGGGGTCAGGGTCACTGCCATCACACAGTGTCTCTCCAGCTGAGGCAGTAAATCCAAACCTCGTGAAGGTTTGGGTTAAAAAATTCATGTTTTATGTAATAAGAGTGAAAAAGTTTGGATTAAAATATTAACCTAGATGGTCTTTCGCCTAGAAGTTCCTCGGACAGCCCTGACTTCAGTTTGTGACGGATGGCCCCTGGACAGCACGGCGTCCGTCCGGAGGTGGGCATCCGTGCAGGCGGGCGTTGGCTCCGGGAGAGGTTCGTGGGACCGCTGGGCCCTGATGGTCGACTCGCTCCGCTCTACAGAGCAAGCGAGGGGCCCGGGTCCCTACGGGCGCCTTCCACGGGGCAACACCAGCCACTCCTGGGCCACGGAGGCTCCTGCGAGAGGACCTCCAGCCCGCAGGCCCTTCCGCTGAATCTCAGCCCGAGAACTCACCGTCCGGGTTCCCGGGAAATAAGGGAGCCCGCGGAGCACTGGGCTGTGGCACCTGTGTGCCCTCTCTCCCCAGGCAGCACGCCCTCTACCTCGCTCCCACTCACAGTCCATTGGCCCAGGCAAGTCACGTGGCGGCACTCAGCTTCAGGCGCGGATGGGAGGGCAGAGAAACAGGAAATACCAGCGGTCACCAGTGGCGTCCGTCAAGGTGAGACTCCCTCACCTCTTAGGGCCAGTGTGTGTGTTACGTGGGGGTCCTAAAGCCCTGTGCGTTTTTCACTTTAAGGTACTTTCTTCTTTAGACAAGTTGTGGGTTTATAGCAAAGTCGAGTGGAAGGCGCAGAGGTTTCCCTAGACCTTCTGCCCGACACAGACAGGGCCTGTCCTGCCATCCGCACCCCCACCAGAGCGGGGCGTTTGTTACAGCCGGCGGACCCGGCTGATACGTCACCATCACCCAAAATGCGTCGTTCACCTTAGGGTTCGGTCTTGGTGTTGTGCCTGCTGTGGGTTTGGACAGACATCTGATCACGTGTGACTGCCATTACGTGTCACACAGAGTGGTTCCCCGCCCTAAAAACGCTCTGTGCTCCACCTGCCCGCCCCCCCGCCCACCCCCCTCGCAACCACGGGTCGTTTCCCGTGTCCGCAGTTTTTCTGTTTCAGGACGTCACATGGTTGGAATCATACAGAATGGAGCCTCTTCGGTCGGACGTCACTTAGTCACATGCATTTAAGGCTCCTCCCTGTCTCTGTGTGGTTTGATAGCTTGCTTATTCTTAGTGCTAGATAGTGTCTATCGTCTGGGTGGGCCACGGAGTATTTTTCTTGTTGCTTACTGAAGGACATCTTGGTGGCTTCCACATTTTGTCAAATTATGTATACAATTGCTAGAAGTATCCACGTGCAGTTTCTGTGTAGAGATACGTTTTCGCCTTCTCTGGGTAAATACCAAGGAGCAGAACTGTTGGATCATATGAGAAGTGCATATCCAGTTTGGTAAGGAAACGACCCACCGCCTTCCTCGGTGCCGCGCCGTGGAACGTCCCACCTCCTGGCCCGGCCCCCCGCAGTGAGTGCGGGTTCCTGTGGCCCCACGTCCTCACCCACGTGGGTTCTGTCAGTGTTCTGGATTTGGGCCGCCCTGTGCCGTTTCCAAAGCCCTGCTACGTTGTGGAGTCTAAGAAAGTCAGTGCGCTGGTGATATCGTGCCTCTAATTGCAGTTTAGTTTCGAGCTGAATTACTTAATGGCACCTGATCCCATTCTGTGTCCACAAGTGTACTACAATTAAGGTAATTCCAGGAGGGTTTGTCTCAGGTCCGTTCGTCCAGATGGGGACTTCAGCGCAAGTATTTGCTGGGAGGTGAGGACTCGGAAGAGAGCGAGCGTGTGGCGGGAGGAGGGCCGAGCTGCCAGAGGGTTCAGTCAGCAGGAAGTGGGCGCAGGTTCCTGGGAGCAGCTGACGGAGAGGCGAGCTGTTTCCCCTCCCCCTCCCCGTGAGCCTGGGCTGCACTCTCCTTCCTTCTGCCCATCCTGTGCTGGCACTTCCACCGGGTGGGTCCCACTGGGAGGGACGAGGCAGGAAGTTCCTCGAGGTGATCCACACAGAGCAGCCTGCAGGGTCTGAGTGTGAGGAGGGGTGGGGGTGGGACCTGGGAGGGGCTGTGGAGGATGCCCAGCACGCGTCCTTTGTTTGACCCTTTCCCTGACTGCCCCTGAACAGCCCCATGTGCACATGGCTTGGATTTGGAGTTCCCTATGGGGGTCGACCACTTAGGGAATTCTTCAGTCGGGAGGCACAGGACGGAAGGGAAGGTTTCTATTTATCCTCATTTTAGAATCAAAAAAAAAAAGGCCAAGAAAAGGGCTGATAATTGGCAGTGTCAGAGCCAGCCCTCTGCATCTGGATTGGCCTCGTCAGAGTGGGAACCTGTACGTGAACACGGCTCCCAGGAAGAGGCTGTGGTAGAGGCTGAGGCCTCGGCTTCGCTGCTCAATTGAAAAAGCAGGGGCTCCTCTGACTTGGGGTGAGGTATCAAGCTTCTGAGTCTTTCCCGTTACAGTTTTCCACGAGGGTGGACCATTAGTGGGCTACTGGAGCACGGGCCACGCACACAAGTCCCGCAGTGCCTGGAGCCCCCCTGGCTGGATGGGTGAGGGTAGGACAGGCCCAGAGGCAGTCAGGCTGTGGGCTCACAGGGAGTTGCTGAAGTGCAGAGGCCAGGCACTGTTGTTTCGTGGCTTAACTCTTCTCAGGCCTCCGCCCAGTTTCAGTCTTGGTCCTTTCGCTTTGGCGGGGGTGGGGGCAAAGGCGGCGGGCTGCACTCCAGAGCCCGTTCCTTACAACCCCTTCCACATGGTCACGGTCAGCGCAAGCCTGCTCTGGGTCCCAGTGAACCTCAGACCCTCCAGTGTGTCTCTGCACCTTGGCCCCAGTTGACCCCACATGCGAGCGTTGCTCACACCCTTCCTCTGCACCCCCTGCTCCTCATCTCTGCCATGTCCCTTGTCCCTTACTCTGTGTGTGCCTCGATGTCAGTCACGTAGCCACAGATGCTTCCTGACGGGGTGTACTTGACCGAGAAGAGATGAGAACTGCCGGAACGTCTAAGCCAGAGAAGACCTTAAAACGTGTCTGGTGTTGCCTCTTCTCTTTCCCACCGCTGTGCCTTGCACAGTTGGCCCGGAGCGTGTCCTGTGCAGAGTGCTGAACACTCGGGTCTCAGGTTCCTCTTGTCTGGGAAACCGGATGCTTAGAAAACGGGTGTCAGCGGTGGGCCAGAACGCACAGGTCCTCCCTGGGCCGCGCCCGTGACCCCGGTCACTCGCCGACTTCGCGTGACTGAGACACTGGCAACAAGACCGCGGGCATGCGCACTCGCAGCCCACTCGCCCGGCTGTGCAGCAGCGAGTGGGCTCGTGTGCTCTCGGAGGGGCTTCTCGGCGGTGGCGGTGCGTGGGCCCCTCCCCGTGACCTGTGGCCCGTAGAACAGCCCCAGGCGGCCCTCTTTCCTGCCTGGGTCTGAGGGCCTCTCCTGCTCAGAAGTAAGGTCAGAACACAGCGAGCTCACCACTCTGTTCTTTTAACTGCCATCCTTTCGATCTAATTTCAGTTCAGATATGCAGCTTCTCAGCACCGGGCTTCATTTGTGTAGGGACAGAGCTCACTCTTTCCGTGCGAACCAGAATTTTTCTCAGACGCGGGGGGTGAAGTCCTGTCCACAGAGCCGATCATCTGTCATGATGGATCTAACCACTGGTCTCGCATCTTCCTAGTGAGACAGACAAGTTTATACTTCTATGAATATCTGGTGTCTCACCCGTCACAGAAGATCACATTTCCTTAGTTACACTGCAGAGAAACTTAACATGATTGAAAGACCCTCCATCATGTTTGATAACAGCACGTCTCCCCGGAATCACACCCTGCCGAGTTGCCTTCACGGTTTCTGAGACCTAGTGCACCCACTGAGTGTGAACAGAGAAGGTGTGTGGTTTTTAAAATGCACACCGGTTTGTTTTAATAAGAGAGACGTCTGTCCACACGCATGTCGTAAAGTGATGAAAAATTCAGAGAACGCATGATTTTAGGACCTTAAAGTCATCATAAAAAACTCCATGTGAACTCATTTGATCACGATAAAGTCTTTGAACTGCATTGTGCTTTTTAATGGTATGAATTCTTACATCAACTTAGAAATTTTTCTTTTCAGAGGAATAGTTTTTTTAATGTAAAGCAGTTTGTGATTTTTTCAATCAATATTCCATTTATGATTCATGTTCTGCCAGAGAGGATAATGTAACGCCTTAATGGACAGAAATGGACCACGGCAAGGGGTCAGAAAGCACTGGCCACCGTCAGTAATCCACCTGCTACACGGTCATCGACAGATGGAGCAGGTGCGTCTCTAGAATGTTCTGGCAGGGGCTTCACTTACGGGCTGCGTACAGAAATAGCGGCTGACTTTAAGGACAGTGTCTGTCAGAGAAGCATGCGTATCTGTGTGAGCATCAGTGAGCCTCTGCCTTCAGCAGACTGTTTCCACTCATCCAGGGACGGCAGACAGTCCTTACAGAAGAACTGCGCGTGGTTGGGTGCGTCAGGGAAGATGAAATGGGCCAGGAGCTGTGGTCGCAGGAGGCTCCGGGCGTGGCTCCCCTCTGCTAGGCAGCTCACCCTTCATCTCCTCCTTGTTTTCTACTCCCCGCTTGTGCACTCGATCACTCACCTTTCTGGCAGGTGTCCAGCCTGGAGAACGGTTTGCCGGCCAGGTTCATTCTCACATGTGCACAGCGCAGACGCACAGGCTTGCCTTTGATCCCCCTGACCACCCCGGAAGGGGGATCGGACAGCCAGTGCACGCTCATTTCCCACATGAGGAAACCGAGGCCCAGCCTGGGGCTGCGAATGCCGGGAGATCTCAGAATTCGCACGTGGTTGACTCGGGCACCATCTTCAACCCTCTGATTCCAAATGCATTTCTTCCTCTGTGATTGGGTGCAGTGGCATTAGCTGGGGAAGGCGAGGGAAGAGAAAAAGATTCCATCACCGAGGGGAAGTCTTTTCTATTGTGTTAATGGCTTTTCTTCTTTTTTGGTGGTGTGGGTTGAGCCCGCTATCCTGTCTTGTACAAGCTGCTTGGGCTCACTGCGTCCAACCGCAGTGTCCAGGGGTGTCGTGCTGGGGTGGGAGCTGGCCGCGGCAGAAGGCTTCACACCCCAGGAGCAGGCCAAAGGCACAAGTCAGAGCTTCTGTCTCCAGAGTGGCTGTGAGACGCTCACCTAGCACAGCGCTGTTTTAAATGTGCTTTTCAGTTTTCTGCCAGTTCTCACTGGACCCGTTCAAGCCGGTGTCTTTCCTAAGAATAGAGGCTGAAAGTTACGTCACTGTCCTGACTTACCAAGGCCTGGATAAGGACGGCAGGAAGCGCAGGGAGTTGGGTCTTCCCTTCACTTGACCTTGACACTCCTGAAAGCAGCTGGAGCATCACTTCCGTCCCCTGAAAACTGATGTGCCAAGGCCGTGTAACTGCGCTGCCGGTGGAGCAGGTTACTCGTGTGTCCTCGGAAACGGGCTGTCCTCCGGCCCCCGTTTACAGAAGCGGCTCCCAAGCACAGCCTTGAGCCCGTCCCCCGCACGCTAACACGTGTAAGTGCACAACAAACACATAAATATTAGTAACGATTTCTGGGGAGATGCACCATTTCTTTAAAGTATCGGTAGACATTTTGATACAGTCATTCCGGGGTGGTTCTGGGTTCAGTTTTTGGTACTTTATTGTAATGTCCCTCACAGCCGAAGGGCGACTTCACGGTTTCTGCCTGTCCTGTGGTGGTTCGGAATGGGGATCAGCAGCTTTTTTCTGGAAAGGGCCAGAGGATAAATGTTTTAGGCTTTGTTATTATTATTCTTTTGTTTGTTTCACAATCTTTTAAAAATACAAAAAAAATACTCTTAGCTTGCACACTCTACAAAAACAGCCACCGTTTGCCTCCCCATGGTGCACCCTGCAAACGCTGAAGCCAGCCTGCCTGGGTTCGAATCCTGCACCTGCACTCCCGGCTGTGTTCCCTGTGGTGCAGCACTTCCTGTTCTGTGCCTCGGGATAATGGGTGTCGTCACAGCCCTTCCCCGCCCAGGGCGGTGTGAGGATTCAGTGACTTAATGCATGTAAAACATGCAGGAGAACAGGGATGTGCTCTGCAGATATGGCCCTTAGCTCTTAGGAACCGGTTTGGGCAGAGGGTCCGAGCCTGGCCGGTTTTCCCAGCCTCTCATTTCCCTGTGGAGGATGGCCACAGCAAACAGTGAACCAGCTGTGCTTCTCTCGTGGCATATTGTGCGCGGGGAAGAATGGATACCGTGTGCTTAAAGTATTAAAATAGTTCCCCTGTGCAAGACGGAATAAAAATAGCTCTTCCAGGGTTGTTTTGCAGAGTAAATGAAATGATGAATATGCATTTGCTCATTATAATGTACAACGCTAGTTATCATTGCGGAGGAGACCTGATCGTAATGAACAATTAGACAGGAGTTGCAGGCAGAGCCTTTCCCTGGGCAGCACCCCAGTGAGTGGATGCCCGTCTCTCCCGCTGTTGCCTGCACACGGACCACAGGGCCAAAGGCAGCTCGGGAGCTGGATAAACACATTTTAGCTGAAATAGCTTTATTTTTAAGGCAATACAGAGCTTTAGGATTTGTATGTTTGCTTGCTTGCTTGCTTTTAGCAACATTTTTAAATCACAAAAAGACTTGTAGTTCAAGGTGTCTGTCAGAATAAACACATGCTGAATGTCCAATATTCCTAATAATTGTAGAATAAATGCATGCAGACAAAACCATTGTGCATACATTGTAGAGAACACTTCAGAAATGCATGGACTTAGAAAGTCAGCCAACTGCAGTTCCTCTGTGAGTGAGTTACAAAAGGTGCACTTCAGCAAAGCAAAACTAATACTCAGAACATAAAGACATTTGTTTCAGAAAGAAACAAAAATCCTAGTGGGTAAATGGACAAAAGTCACTAACCGGTTGTGCTGTTTCTCAAAGGAGAAATACAAACGACAAATAAGAGAGGCTCAACCTCACTAGTAAGGAAGGGCACATCGGAACAAGGAAGCGCAATATTTTACTCATCAGAAGAGCAGACTTACTGTATGAAATACTGGTGATGATGTGAAGACACAGGTACTCTTACTGCTTTTGTAAGTAAGTTTTTATAGCTCCTCAGCAGTGCAGTTTGGCAGTGCCTGTTAGAATGAGAAGCGTATGCAATCTGTGACTCTGTAACCCCAGTCTCAGTTTGCACCTTAGAGACACGCTTGCGTGTGGCCAGTGTGAAAGTACAAGTGCCCTCACTGGAGCACTCGGTAGCCAGCAGCAAAACTGGGAACATCAGAACTGGAGTCAGTGCTCCACGGTGTTTATCCCTGGTGTGCAGCACACACCATGAACTGAGGCAGATCTCTGTGCGGCTCTGTGAGAGGTCTTCAGAAGACGCCGTGAGGTGACAGGAACACAGTCTGCAGAACAAGAAGTAAAGCGTAAACAGTTTGGGTATTAAATCAACCCTCCCCACACACGGAACACGTAGAGCAATAGACATAGGCACACAGATTTAAACTCAAAGCAGAGACACGTTTGGGCACAGGCCAGACGGGTGAGTAATTTCCTCCAGAAAAGGGACTCAGACTTTGAGTGGTGCCAAAGGAAACTTTATCGTGTATGTTTGACATACTTTTAAAAATGAGAATGTATTCATGTTTGCTTTTGAATTAAAAAGTAAATAATTTTAAAAGTATAATCCAGCCTCAAGATAGAAAACTGAAGAACGCAAAGGAAAGTCCCCACCCCACCACGTTCGGCCTTCCGCTGTGCGTCCTGGCAGCCGTTTCCCTGCGTGCGTGCGGGTGCGGCTGGAGGCACCGGTCCGCACGGGAGTGGGGGTTGTGGAGACGGGCCGTGTATCCGTGTCAGTCACAGAGGCAGAAGAAGCTGAAATGTGTGGACGCTGAGGATTCAGGGGACACGAGTGGACCGCTGACACCTTGTGGAGACTCGGGAAACCGCAGGGAGGTGTTCCACAGCTGGAGCTCGCAGAGCGGCTGAGGCGGCGCTTGGGTGGGGCGGACCCCGCAGTGTGGAGGCGCGGACTGACCCACTCTCGCACCCCTTCTGTTCGCCTCCCCACGCCCCGTCTGTGACAGTGCCTGGAGGGGAGGCGGGTGCTCTGCAGAGCTCCCGCAGCAGGCAGCGTGCAGCGAGAGGAGGGCCGCAGGTGTCGTCCGGGGCTCAAGTGTAATGAGTGTGAGCCCTGCCTGTGTGACAGTTGGGGCCGATTCTGCTGTTACACGTCCCAGAAAAGCTGTTTCCCCCATGTTGTCAGAGTCATTGACAGGTTTTCACGTCATCCTTGTGTGATTTTCACAGTTCTTATTGATCTGTGTGTTAGGGCTTTTTCTTTTGGTTTTTAATGATGTCTGTGCCTCAGCGTCTTGATCCTGTTTCCTAAGGTTTCCCTGTTTTATTAGTCATTTCAAAGAACAAACATTTGTTTTGCTGATCGCATTATTTCTACAGAGGGACGCCTGTTTCATTAATGTCAGTTTTTATCTCAGTGTTTCCTTCTTCTGAATTTCTTTGAGTTTATTTTCTTGTACTTCCCTGCCCAGTAATGAGTTTGGGTTTCCTGTTTTCTCCATTGCCTGGAGGCAGCAGAGCATGCGGTTAATAAAAAAAAATAATAACAGAGAGTGAGAAAAGGGCCTGGCCCCTGGGCATGGAGTGACAGGTGGAGGTCTCCATGGAGACAAGATGGAAGAAGGAGGTCAGTGAGACCCAGGCAGCCTCTGGTCTGGAGGTGGCCATCTGAGTAAGGGAGAGGGAGACATTGGTGGCTCCCGGGCTGAGATTTCCCTGCCCCCAGGCCCTCCAGAGTAGTCCTTCGACAGGTTTTTAACCTAAGCATCGTGCTCATCTGTAGTGAGTTGTGCTGGAGTAAAGTAAAACCCCCAAGAGTTGCAGACAGGAGACCCAGACGTCCGGGAGGCTCGCTCACCGTCCGGGACGTTGGATCCATCCTCAGTCAAGCCCAGGCCGCATTTTGGGCCCGAGCTTAGGACTTGGCTGTAGCTAATCTTGACAGAAAGTGCCTGTTGCTGCCCCACCCGCTGAGAGTCACTGGAGGGGAGTGTTTCCTCCAGTCCCGGTTCAGGCCTTCGGGGATCTCTCCCGAGAAAGGCACTGTAGAGAGCAAAATTCTGAGATCTCAAGGACGTTTGAGCATTTCAGATAGGAGAGGAAAACTTGTATTTCAGCAGCAAAAAACCCCTTTCACTGTTAATGTAATCCCTTCCCTGACTTTGAACTGTTCCTCAGGTGTTTGAACACTGCCGTCATCCTGTCCTTGAGGCGCTAGCGGTCCCTCCCCTCCAGCTTCCTCCGCGCCCTCCGGAAGGCGCGCTTTCCTCTGCTCCGCTGCCTGCTTCTCCCATCAGCCTGTTGCCCTCCAACTGGCTTTCACATTAGCGTGTTTTTATGGTGCGCAGTGGTTTGCTCAGCTACGCAGCAGGCCCGGGGCCAGTAAACCTCTTCCAGGTAACGCAGAGCATATTCGAGCACAAGAAGAATCGTGTGTGCGTGGCTGGCAGCAAGCACTGGTTTTTAATGCTCCATGAGAATGCTGCCTCTCCGCCCAGGAGGCCACCTCCTGCCTGGTTAACCTTCGTGCTAAAGCCGTCACTGTGCGGCTGGAGCGTGCGTCTGCATTATGTGACACCCAGTCTGGAAAAGCCCGTGCGCGCGTCTCTCTTTAGGTCCAGCACGGCCCTGCCTGGGCGCGGTGCTGTGGACTGCAGGCGGTGCCAGCCGCTCTCGGTACCGGGGCGAGCCCACCACAGCCCGTCTGCTCGGGGAGAGGGCCTGTATCTGCGCAGTGCCCGGCGCGTCTCACGCGGCCCTGGGGCCGCATCGTGAAGCAGGGACGCCGGCCTCGCAAGGGCAGGCCGGTCCCCTCTGCTCCCCACACTGCGGACTCGTTGTGCTGCATCCGTTTAACTCTGTGTAGGTGCATTTAATGTAGTTTCCTCACACGTTCTCTGACTGCGTGTTTCAGGGCATAGCCGTATCTGCCAGAACAAAAACATTTTCACAAAAAGTTTACTGCGTCCTGGATGCTGGTAGACACTTGTCGAATTAATAATTATATCGATAAAAATGGGATAATTCATAGATGCTTGTCACCCACTATTTTTATTTAAAGCAATATCTTCAGCAACTGTTCATGTTAGTAATATTTGCCCACAATGCTTTTATAATGACTTAATAAACTTTATAATACTAGAACCATCTTGGAAATAACAGTAACAACAAAATTAAATCAAAACATGTGCCAGAGCTGAAGTCATCTTTTAGGAATTTAGTGCTTTTATTGTATTTATTAAATAAAAAGGAATTAAAGTGATTGAAATTGGTACATAATATAAGAAGTCAGAATACATAATTAAATAAACATGGAAAAAGAAGCAAGGAACATATATTTTAATGAATTGGAAAGCTAATTTTGAGTGTATAAATGCAAGAACTGAATCTATGGGGAAAAATAAGACCAAATAAAAAATGAAGAATTGAAAGAATACAACTTTCTCAAATTTTAGTCTCTAAAAACATTTAAAAGCAAACACGAGTGTGGAAATGAAGCATCTGTAGCCACGGACGCAGACAGGATTGTAAACTCTCAGGACACTGCTGCATGGGAGGGGTGGCGGCACATTTGGTGAGTCTGATGGAGCACGTGGCCTTGAGGGTATTGTCACGGGCTGAAGCTTAGTTATGAGGCAAGGAAAACCTGAGGAGACCGAGGACCTTGGGAACTTGAGAAGCTCATCACAGAAGTCATGCGTCTTAAACAGCCGGGCTCAGGTGGCTCTGTGGTCGCAGTGTTTCGGATTCTCAAGGAGATGATTTCTGTGCTCTCTGTACTCACCGTGTGAGGCCGCCACTGTCCTCACGGAGAACCGCGACAAAGAGAGCTCAAGGAGATCAGATTCGTTTAATTAATGACTGTAAACACATGACCAGTAGATAGAACATAATTTGGACTCAAACACCGCATTGGAAGGTTAATACGTGATGCCAGCAGGGTTTGCTGACCAGCTGGGCTTTATTCTGTGATTTTAAAGGGTCCTGTGTTGTAGTCTGTTCAGCCGAGGTCGTCCACTCTCATCAGCCGTACTTCTCATTAGTCCTCCATCAGCAGCGGTGCGCTGATGCTGAGAGATTCTCGAACAACCGGAAACTTTTATGTTACTGCCACAAACCCCTGAGACTGGTCCCATAAGAAGCGGACGTTGCGCAGCGGGCTCCCAGGGCCCGCTGGATGAGGCCGGGGCCAGTTGTCGTTCGGTCCGCGCCGCGATGACGACGTCGGAAGGGAGCGCACGGGGAGGAGGCGGGAGTGGAGGCGTGCTCTGCAGCGCCGCTCCAGACACGTTCTGGGGCCTGTGGTGGTGAAACGGCTTTTTTTAGGCCCACACTCCTTGTAACACACGACAGTTATAAACCCTGGACAAAGTGCTGTTTGCAAAACAGTTATTTGGAAACATCGGTTAATGACAAAAGTGGGCATACAATGGAGTGGAAGGAAGTCTTGAAATAAATCAACCAAACACAAAGGAGGAGACCATTTTTAGATGGATTACTAAACTAGCAAGAAGTCAGGGCCCAAATTGGCCCCATCAACTAGTAATTTAGGAAAGAACAAAACATGCATAAGATGTGTATGTATATATGAGATAATAGAAAAGGAAAAAGCAAACAGAGCAAAATGTGTAAACTATTGAAAAAAGCGGTAACTTTCCTGTAAAACATAAGCTATTATACGATGTTTCAATAGTTAGAAAAGTTGTTTGAGGATTTTTTGTACCATTTCTTGCAACTTTTCTATAAGTTTAAAATGATGTCAAGGTAAAAAGTTACAAAAATAGTGCAAAGACTTTGGAAAACTGGAGTTTAAAATAAATTTAAATATATACCTACCCTATGATCTCAAAACTCTTTGCTATTTACCCAAGAGAAATGAAAGTGCATGTTCACAGAGAGACTGGTTCAGAGACATTCATAGCAACCATGTTAATAAAAGGGAACAACCCAAATGCCCACCAACAGAAGATGGATAGAAGAAACTTGCTGTGCAGATGTGCACTGTGGAGAGAACTACTGGATGACACAGAAGAATGAACTGCGGGTCTGTGGGACAATGCCGAGGCCCCAGACGGCCTGTTTAACAGAGGAAGACGTGGCACGACCCCCGTTACTTACAGTCACACCGCCAGCCCAGCCAGTCCGCAGCGGCAGGGCTAGAGCGGGGGCTGCCGCAGGGCCTGAGGGCGGGCGAGGGAGGGCACAGGAGGCTGTCTGCAGCCCGGGAGTGCTCGCGTCTCGGTGCTGATTGTGTGTCACTCACGGAACTGTGATTAAGGCCTCCGTGCTTTTCAGCAGACGGAAACTCTGTCTCAGCTGTGACCTGTGCTCTGGAAATAGAGCAGCTAACGGTGACAGGCGTCTTCGAGTCAATGCACACTCTCGAGATACGACCAGAAATGTCTAGTCTGAGTTTCTGGGCCTGCGCTCGGCCTCGAAAGCAATTCTGAGTCCGGTGGTGAGGTGGCCCCAGAGCAGGGACGGCATAGAGACAGGCGCGCAAGGAGCGATTTGACATGATTCCTGGGAAACACACAATCAGTTGAAAACTGCTCGCATTGGCAATTTAGAAAGCCAGTTACAAAGTGAAGTTTTAAAAAAGCAATAACTTTCCTGTGAAACATACGCTATTGAAATGTAAGGGGGAATATTTTAATAACACCAAAATAGGAAAATTTAGCAATAAATAGGAAACATACAGGGTGCATTAAAAAACACAACTAAATCGTATTAAGATGCATAAAATAAAAATAAAAATGGAGAAACGTACAATGTTTCTGGATGAAAAGACTCGCTGAAAAAATGCCAGTTCTTCCTAAATTAACAGAGAAAGTATCTCCCTAATCACAATCTCAGTGCGATTTTTTATGACGCAGTCACTGCCCACAACAGCAAAGGTGCGTCAGAACCGTCACCAGAGTGTGTGGACGGATGGAGCGGGGAGAGGAGCCTGCACCAGTGCTCTCGCTGCCTGTTCGGATTGAGGACGCAAATAGCTTTGTTTCAAAAACTGGAGAAAAGACAGAACTTATTCCTCATATATTCCTGGCACACAGGATAACTGTTTGTGAAGAACACACTAAATGGAGAATTCTCCATTCTGCGTCATCACAGAATAAATTTGAGATGACTAGAGACAAAAGATAAAACTAGGTCTCACAGATGAGGTTGTGGATGCTTTTTGTGTGTGTGTGTATCAGTGTGTTCTGCTTTTATAATAAATTCGTACAAAGACACCTGCAGTGAGTCTCCGGTGAAGATAAGCTCTTACTCTGTGCCTCGTGGGTGATCTCCGTCTCCTGCTTTCCCGCTGGTGACTTGGCGTTAGGCCCGGTCTTGCCCCGCCCCCCTTCACTGATTCTGGAAAGAGAGCGGGTCTCCCAGCAGCGGGCCCGGCCTGCACAGAGGCACCTGGCAGAGGAGGCCCGCGGGGCTGAAGCGTCGCCCCAGATCTGCACGCCGAGCTCTGACGAACGGCGTGGACGTGCGTGTGTCCACAGGGGCCCTGTCTCCACGCACACCTGGCCCTGTCCTAGCATCTGTGTCCTTCAGAGCAGTCTCGGTGGGTCCCTGTGTGGGAACCTCGTTCCGGGGAGCAGCCGTCCCCTCACTGTCAAGGTCGGGCCTGGCGGCACAAACCGCGTGGCGGACCAGCGTCCCGCCGTGGAGGTGTAAGGAGGCTGAAGTCACGGACAGCGCAGGTGGGAAACCGCGTCTCTTCGGGGGTCCTCCCTTGCTGTGCTGAGCCTGAGGGGACGAGGTCACTTTCCCTCTGCTCTTCCGGTCTTCCGCTCCAAGTGGGTGGCTGGGCCCAGGCCGCTTCCTCCCCCCCGGGGCGGAAGACAGTCCAGTTTCTGTGGGGCACCCTCCTCCCGTCAGTGAGAAGGAGAGCCAGATCACAAGTCTTGCCACCCACTGACTGTCTCAGGCGCGTCTGCAGTCCCTTCAGGGCCACCAACAAATGTCCCTGCTGGCAATGAATGGGGCTGCTCCCCCCGTACAGAGCCTCCCTCACGGGCAGCTCTTCCCCCTCCCGGCTTGGAGGAGGCCAGACAGATCCTCCTCGAGTCCTCCTCTTCTGCCCACTGTCTGGGAGAGCAGATCTGACTCCGCCTGACAGCCTCCTTCAGAACAGCCCCCCACACCCCCAACAGCAGCGCTTCCTCCAGGCTCGGGGAGGGGGCGCCCTGCTGCATCGGCACCTCGCCTGCTGGTGCTTCTGCGTTTGAAGTTGCCTTGCATTGCTCCCATCGGCGCCTCTTCTGGAAGGGTGCAGAAGGAAAGGGGTGGGTACAGAGAGGGTCGTTTAAGAACGATTTGCCCTCGGACGAGTGCTTCCAGAGACGCTGGGAGAGGGAAGCAGACCTCTGGGTGTCAGGACTGTCCAAATAGCGCAGGACACAAGCCACGTGTCATTGCACTGCCATGAGGCACCCCCTGCTGGTGTTGTCTTCGGAAACAGAACTGGAACCAACAAAGGAAGGAGGGAGGAGGGAGCAAGGAAGGAGGACAGGGGAGAAGGAGAGGGAAAGGGGGGGGACTGTAAAGCGTAGGGGCCACTGAAGACGTGGAAAGGCCGTACGAACCCAGAAGGAATCCAGTTGCTGGTATCAGGTGCGCACCTGCCCCGGCCGTCGGGAGCATCGTCGTCCCAGCTCAGCGTGGACACGGCCACTGGTGCCCAGCGTTGCATTGGTTCCAGACCCTGAGCCGCCTGCGGGTCAGCCGCAGCTGTGGCTCGAGGCCGGTGAGGGTGTGGCTAGAGTGCTGAGGGCGAGAGGGGACAGGCGTGGGAGGCGACGCCTGCAGCCTGGTGAAAGGACACGCAAGGAAGGCCTGCAGGCAGGACAGGAAGCACGTGTCGAAGCGTGAGGTCTGCAGGGAGGGCCTGGCGCGCGCCACGGGGGCCCCTCGGGTGGCCGTGCGAGGTGATTCTGGAGAAGCCGGCAGAGGCCGTGGCACAGAGGGTCTCGTGGACCTCGTCCTGTACGTGACCGTGACGGGAGGGCACAGAGAAGAGGCAGGAAGAGTTTACCCTGCCGACACGCGGGGCTGGTGGGCCTGAGGCCGGAGTCCGTCAGGGAGAGCCACGACCACAGCTGAGCTCGCTGGTTTTCTGCTGCTCGTCCGCCCTCAGGGCTTTGACCGGGGTGTGTGGAGGGAGAAGGGGCAGGACTCACGGAGGCTGGAAGCAGAGCGTGCCCGTTCATTAATTCAACAACCGTTTGCTGCAGGGCTGAGCAAATTTGAGAGGGGATAAGAAGAGGGCCAAAGGGCTTAAGACTTTGGGAAAGGGAATCCATCTCTGGTGCCTTGGTTCTGATTATCCTGCAGCTACTCACACACCCGAAGAGATGAGCTCCAATGTCCCACAGGCGTGACCAGAGGCGACGGCCCAGACGCTCACGGTAAACGGCGCTGGTGCGGGCACAGAGCTGCGGAGCACCGAGACGGTCCCGGGAAGGACGCAGTCCATTTTCTTCCTTTTCACGTGAGCCCCAAGCTAAGGCCAACTCAGAAGGAAAACGAAAGGCCTTCTTCGCGCGCTCTGATCCGGGTTCATGTTTTATGCATGCCCAGGAGGCGCCCTGCACGCCTTCCTCCGCTCAGGAATTTGTGCAAGTAGCATTTCTCCTGTTGACAGGATTCTGCTGGAAAATGAATTTTCTGCCATTTCATTACTTCTTTCTAAATGTTCCACAGCTCTGCTTTTTGCAGCCAGCTTTCCATTTTTGTACCGGTGTAGCAGCACCAAAAGTAACGTCTGTGTCCAAAGGCTGTAAAATGTACGTTTTGACCCTGGGATTTTCACTGGACTTCGCTGAGGGCAAGGCTCATTCCCTGTTTTTCAGAATCCTGGTGTTCAGCACACGCCACAGCAGGTGGCAGGCGCTTTGCTCTCAGCGGTGCCGTCCTGCGCCTGGGGACAAGGGCGTTCGGGACAGCGGCTGCAGAACGGGTGGGTTTCGGCATGTTTGCTGAGACAGACAAGGCTGCAGCCTGCACCGTTTCATACTGAAATGGAGCTGGGCGGGAGCCCAGTTCTGACTAATAATAAACGTTCGGGCGTGTAGGTTGGTGGGAGCTCAGAACCAGGTTTAAATTATTTAGATAAACAACAGAATTTTACCCAAGAGCAATCTCGGACCTCGGCAGCCAGAGGGGAGCCGCTGCCCTGCACTGCTGACGCGGGCCGGGTCTGCGTCCCCGCCCGAGCTGGGGACCTGAGCGAGAGAAAGAGCTTTGTTCACCCAGGGAAAATGTTCTCCAGAATAGTTAATGCAGTTCAATTAATTCGTCAGGCGCTGTAATTACAGAATCTTGTATTCTGTTACGATGCTGTGCAGTGCTTGGATTTTGGACTGTGTAATACTTCCCCAAAACTGGCTCCAGGGACAGTATTTTTATTACCTGGTTTTTACAAGCCTGCTTTTAGACCAAGGTATTTCTGCAGAACATTTTAATATGACTATTTTTTAATAGGTACACAAAATTACACTCATTTATATAGCAATAAAGTCTGTACAAAGACCGTGAAACTCTAAATGCAGATACTCGGTAGTTTACCACTGAACTTCAGCAAACGTCCCCCCGTCGCTGTCAACGTGGGCATCAGTACCGATTTCAGACTGTGGACGGGGCAGTGGAATCCCCTCCGGTGAATCAGTAGCTAGATATATTTGTAATTTTTTTTTTTTTTAAAGATTTTATTTATTTATTTTTAGAGAGGGGAAGGGAGGGAGAAGGAGAGAGAGAAACATCAATGTGTGGTTGCCTCTCATGTGGTCCCCACTAGGGACCTGGCCTGCAACCCAGGCATGTGCCCTGACTGGGAATTATTTGTAATTTTTATCTTAACACTCTCCACGTTCGTAGCCAAGTCTGTTAGTTTATTTATTTATTGTAAGAATATCTGTGTGGCAGCCCAAATGATACAGAACAGGCGGCCTCAAAGGCAACCGGAGTTCAGCCCTTACCCGGATGAGCCCCGGGGCAGTGTGTCGGTGTGGGGAAGCGGGCACGGTGACCGCCTGTTACGGAGTGAAGCGGTGGGCCCCGGAGATGTCGGACCACTTGCCCAAGGAATCGCTTGCTGGGTAGATGAACTGAGATAAAAATCCATGTACTTAAAGAATTAAAGTACAAAAAGTCCATATTCACTCACGAGGGAGAAACTGACACATTTATTCAAAAGTTCGACTCTTCCCCATTGTCTGCCTTTCCTTCCCCGACTACCAACACTCCCGTCTGGGTGTGGGGCTCCATGTTTCTTGGTGAACTGTTTGTAATGCTCAAGGAAGTTCCCATTTCTAGTCACAGCAGGGTGGCTCCTGTGGAACCAAACCTCCTGCGATAAGAACTGTAAACTCGGGGCAGAATTTTAAAACCAGCTTTTTGAAGATACTGGAAAGAGCCCGCAAACAGGGAGAAACGGTAGGTGGGCAGAGGCTTGGCAGGAGGGAGGGAGTGGCCTGGGTGTTTTCCGCCCTTACTGCACTTTGAAGGGAAAACGTGGCTGTCTCCCCTTCGGAGCCAGCGGGGGCTTTCCTTCTGGGTCTGTTTACCGGCATTGAAAGCCCGCTCTTTCTCTGTAGCTGAGGGGGAGGTGGGGACCAGACCGAGGAACAAGGTCACGATCAAATTGTAAGAGTCTCGAAAACTCAGCGCGCGCTGGTTGCTCAGCTCCAGGAGAGCTGCAACACCAAAGACGGTCCGGGAGAGGAAGGGTGGGGCCGAGCGGCGTGGGGCGGGCTTGAGTCAGGTTCCCTGGAGGTCTCTGCGTTGAAGAAGCATTTCAGGATTGCCCATCCCTGGCTCGAAGACGATGACAGAGCCTTAGGTGGCGCAGGTCCCCTGCGGGACAGAGCTTACCTTCCTCGGGGCTCCCCCCGCCCCACTGGCCTCCGCTCCCCCACCCAGGGCTGTTTCCCAGCCTGAGCCCCCGAGCCCAGATGGCGGGGCAGAGAGGCAGGCTCAGGCCACGCCACCCCTGGCCCACGCTCTTAAGTGTTCTCCGCCGCCTTAGACGGCCTTCCTCAGTGACTGCTGAGCCCTGTGCTGCCCCCCACTGCCCCCGGCCCGGCGTGGCGACCCACAGTTACCTGCGTCACAGTGAGCTGCAGGGTGGAGTTCCGTCCCCGTGACCTCTCTCGTGCTCCGCAGCCATCCTCACAGAACGTTCCAGACAGCAGTGACTAGAGCATGTCACAGCAAAAATGACATCACCCTCCATTGTGCAGTGTTCTTCCTCAAAAGACTTAAAAATAAACTCAGCTACAAAGCCATGTGAAGAAAAAAGTGAAAGCTTTACTAAGTGGTATAGAAGAACAACCAGAAATTCTGGGTAGAAGGGTGAAGTTGTACAGAGATCAGTTGCACCCAATTTGCTTTATATATTTAACAGTCTAACTAGCATCGGAATAGGATTTTACTTTTCATCCCACTTTTACAAAAAATGGTTCTGAAATGACTGTGGATTGGAGAAAGTACTAGCAGGGAAGAATGAATGGGTACGTCCACGTCTAGATGTTTATCCACTGTTAGTTTCATTTGTATCTGTGCCCATTTCAAAGCGCACCCCAGTGCTCCACGCACCGGTGCCGCCAGTCCCCTCCGGGAAGGGGGCAGAAGGAAGGGAGCTGTGGCCCCACACTCACCGCAGCGACGGCCACCGTGGCCGAGGCGCGCGGGCCTCAGTGTCTGTGTCAGCGAGCGGACGAGGTGGCGTGGCGTGCGCACACAGTGGAACGTGACGCAGCCTCCAAAAGGAGGAGGTCCTGCCATCTGCAGCAGCGTGGAGGGAGCCGGAGGACGTTATTCTAAGGGAAACAAGCCAGGTGCAGAGGAGCAAGCATTGCGTGACCTCACTTCTGTGCGGCATCGAAGAGAGTCAGCCTTCTGGACAGCGAGGTGGTTCCCGGGGGCTGCGGGGTGGGGAGGTGCTGGCGGGAGGGCATGGGCTGCAGTGACGAGGTGGCTCAGTTCTGGGGGCCACCGCACCTCGTGGTGACGACACTGAGTGACCCTTGATTGTGTGCTCGAATGACGCTTGGTTGATAGGCTGTAAGTGTTCTCACCACGCACACAAAGAAGATAACTGTGTGGGGTATGGGTGTGTTTTCACAGAATATCTGTGCATCAGCGCATCGCCTCGTCCACCTTAAATACATACCGTTCTTCTCTGTGAGCCACGCGTCAGACAGTACGCTGGGGTGGGGGGGCAGGTGCAGTGGTTATCTGAAAGGGATAAAGAGACAAGAGACTGCATGCGTGCATTGAGCAGTTGGGAGTGGGAGGGTTATTTCATGTCGGTTAAGAAAAGCGGCTCGTCACCTGATGTTTGATTACAGTTCTCACCCAGGGAAGCCTGCGTGGACTCTCGGCACTCTGAGACCGGCGTGTCTGACGGGCACTCTGGAACCGTCGCCCGATCCCGAGGACCAGACGGACCTACAGAGTGGTGAGTGGACGGCCTCTGCAGTAGCACCTGGCCTCCCTCATCTTCGTGTCCCCTGCGGCTTTCCGGGGCAGTCGCTGTTACCTGAGACGTGGAGACGCGAATAACGCTCCCCCTCGCTGTGCGGGCTCTCGTGTGAGGGGGGCTCCCGAGGGGCCGGCCGTGCGAGAGGAAACACGGATGCGGAGGGAGGCGCCCGCTGCAGGGCGGGCGGCCCTGCCGCGCTGTCGTCGCTCCGCAGTCGCACGCGGAACTGGTTTTCCGGGGCACTTGTGGGTGTTCAGGGGGACAAGTGGTAGAAGGAAAACAGGTTACAGCCGGGGGGCTTTCGGGGGTTCTCACATGACTCCTCCGTCGTAGGTGAGCGGCCGCAGCCCGGAGCGACGTGCCGCTTGCCGACGACCAGGGCTTGCATGCAGGCTGCGCACCAGAAGCACTTCTCGGAGAGCCCAGTGGTCACAAATAAACGTGCGGGCGGGCCTGCGCACGGCGCTGCCGGTTTGCCCAGTTGTCAAGCCCGTCCCTGGCGACCGCCCCGTGCCCTGCCGTCCCCGCGTGGCTCTTGACCCCGCCCGTCCAGGTGCTCTGCTTCTGGGTTGCTTTGGTGTTTAGTGTCAGGTCTAAACAAACTGTCCTCGACCCTGTTTAAGGGACCGGCTTTCGTTTTTGGCAAATAGTTGATTTTTAGCAAATGTATTTATTTTTGGCGAATCGATTTTGAGCCTATGACTTCCTTTAGGACTTTTAAAATACATACTTTTAATAAAGTATCCGCAATCAGTACAAAATTGTGAAGCAGCCACCAGGAAGCTAACGTTCAGCATAAAAGTGGTGTTTCTTTGGGAGAAAGGGTGGTGCTTTGAGGACTTGCCTCCTCCTCTTTGTTTCCCAGATGGAAGGCCAAGAACGTGGTTGTCAGTGTTTGGCCTCTTTTGATGCAGGCTTTCTCCCACTGGCAGAGAAGTCACGCCCGGTGTGGAAAAGGAGGGAGGGAGAGAGTGTGTGCCACCCTTTTTGTCTGTCTCTTCAACGTCAGGCATGCTTTTCACATCCCTAGCGACCCAGTGGAGTCTGCCAACCAGCGGATGGTTTTAAACCCAGTGGGGGCCCTGGTCCACCCCGTGACCTGAAATAGATCACTGGTAGGAGCTTGCGGCCCTGTGGCCCGTGGGGTAGTCAGAGTCGGGGTCAGCCTGTGCATCTTCTCAGTCAGTTCCTGCTGAGGTCAAGGTTTGTGGGGCGGGGCTCTCCCAAGTGGGGGGCGGGGACGGAGCCCCCTGCAGTGTGGAATGAGACGTCATCAGCCTCTCTTTTAGATCAGATGGAAGTAAAAGATGAGCCCCCGTAGGTGTGTTGGGGGACCAGAGGCAGTGTCTCCTCTGGGCGGGTGGAGCCCTGGGTGTGCAGGAGGGGAGTGGCTTGGATGAGAGCTTTTCTCATGACAGCGGCACCTTCCCACTCCAGTGCTTCAGTGTGGTGGGACCACCCTCTGCTGGTGGGCACGGCGCCCAGCTGGGGGGCGGGTGGGGAACCTGGAGCCAGAACTGTGGAGGCCCCCCCCCCGTCCACCCTCTCTTCCCCTCTCCACCCCTGCTCCTGCTCCGTGATGGCGGTGGAACAGAGGTGCCGCTTTCGTAGCTCCGCTTTTTAATGACTCAGGTTTTAACGTCATTTGCTGTAGCAATCTCTGAATTGGCCATTTCTTAGCAAAATAATTAGTACATTATTAATGTGTTCCTTTTAAATGTTTTAAA